>JARFIX010000051.1:1260000-1791144 GCA_036346125.1 Lycocerus yunnanus
AGAAACCAACCGTTCCTTATTACAGAAATTCTGAAAATAATGAACAAGGTGTAGGTAAAAAAATAAATGCCAATGTAAACACCTCTAACGACTAAAGGGGATTAATCTGATAATTTCTGTTAAGTAACTTTAATTTTGCCCAAGTTACATTAAATATGTAATTGTATGAATACAGGGTTGGGCTGTTTTCATTGGGCACGTGTATCGGCATGTATAAAATTTTTCCAAATAAAGCAATTCGGTAAATAGGTCACGGTGATTAGGTTAGCTTATTTTTCATATGCTTTATAGTTATGGTCGGGGTAGTTAAAAATGTTTTAACCTAATTTTAAACATCATCCTGTAATATAAACGTATTTGTTTTAAACATGACGATCTCGTCAGTCGCTTCCTGCTATTTGTCGGGTTACATTCATGATACAAATATAATATTACGCAAATTATGCACTAACCACGTGATGTATATGCGCACCAATTACCAAAATGGAATTTGCATATCTCATATCATTGGTTCAAGACGAGTTATTGTGCAGAATATCACTACCCACGTGACGTCATGCGTAAAAATTTCAAAAATAGAACTCGGATATATATACTTTAGATTAATATGGGTACATCAATTTACCGAGAACCGTTCTAGGGGTATTTTAGTTTCAAAAAAATCGGTTGACTAACGGAACAATTTTAAAGCTGTTTTCAATTTTAGCTCCCAATTTTATTTTGTTATGCTAATTACAATTTTTAATTCACTTTAAATCGTCAAATGTAAATTTTAATTTTATGATCTCTAAGATGTGCATTTTTTACTCATTTATTAATTTCAAATAATTACTTAAGTATTAAGAAATTTTTAAACTTTTATCCTCGTCTTAAGGATTAAGATTAAAAAGATTAAAACTGACCATCCATAAGATTACGTTCATTTTTACATCTTACAGATTTCATTTGAAATTATATACAATATTATTAACCTATTAATTTTAAAATTTTACTTTAATAAAACATTTCTTTATACTTTATTATTTAAAATCCCATGATATGCTAAATGATGTTCTATTTAAATAAAACTTTAAATATTGAAAATATTGTAATGATATGCTGTCGTAATTATCAGTTGGTGAAGCCAAATGTAATGAAATGTGTGACGTAATTATTTAATTAGCTAATTTGAAATAATTGTCGTTAAAATTGTAAAATTTTGTTAAATTTAAATTTGATAAAATTTACCTTTTGATGTAAATCTTATTAACTTGATTAAATCTTTAAATGACTTAGCCTGTCACCAACATAAATTGTTTTTTTTAAATAAACCGCAAAATTGGCCTTTTGTAAAAAAGAAAACATGGGATTTTAAAATTAAAATTTTAAAACTAATTAAACTAAAGTGTCAAAATCTTTTCTTGTTACAAGTTTATTTCAAGAACCTAACGTGTAAGGTGTTAACGGTTTGATTAAACTAAGGGAAAACAAGTGGTCATTTAAAATTAAAATTACTTTAAACTATTTCTTCGTTTTTTTGCAAAATCACTTCATGTTACGATTAAATTCCAACGTCACTAATCGAAAGTTACCAGCGTTAATAGGGTTTATTTTATTCTTTCGGCAAATTACATGGTTCCAAAAATGGGTCGTCGTATGTTTCGTGAACATTTAAAGTTAAATTCAAACTTTTATTCTTTTTCACTCGTTGTATTTTCTGGAAAATCACTTTTTGTTTACGAAAATTAAAACCAAAAACGTCACAAAATTTTGTTATTATTGTTTGCAAAGTCGAAAAAATTATTTTTATACTTATGTTCATTTTAAATTTTTTTCCCCGGAACATAGTTTTAATTTCACTCCAATAAATGGTCACTAAACCCTTTTTTTCTCATTACGAAAGCTAAAAATTAAATTTTAGGAAATTTCAATTTTTCTGGGTTTTTCCAATCGATTCCGATTGGCTGGGTAAACTTATCTACGGATCTTCTTGAAACTTTCACGAAAATTAAAGTCTTCAAAGCCGTCCCGCACAAAATTGTTAGAAAAATTCCAACTTCACTGGTCGTTCTACAATCGTCCGTCAAAGTACGAATTCTTTCTTTGCACCTCATGTTTATTTTCACACACTTTGTTTATCCTAACCACTTGCGTAACACTTAGTTTTTAATTCCTCATCCCTCAATACTAATCTCACTCAAATCCTTATCCTATTAACAAATCTATTACTAAAACTAAAAATCTGACATATTTGCAGGTTACAATTTCACATTTTTCAATGTAGAAGATTCAATTTTGCATCTACCATCCTCACTTGGATAGCAAATCGTTCTACAAATTAATCCTCATCTTTTGGTATGCCTTATGATCTAATTACAATTTTTTATGTTATCTAAATCTCTCTTTTTTAGATTTTCCGAAGGATGAAATTTTCTTTTGCTCATTTTAGCCTTATTTGAATCTTTTGGATTTTGGATTCACTTACAATAGTGCCAAGAAATGCGGACGCTGCTATTGGATATGCAAAACAATTCCAACTTTGATCTGTGATACCCGTAGGATGAAATTTTATTTTTAGAATGCTAACTGTTCTCGCCAGCTTATGAAATGAAATTTTGTATTTAAAATGGCTCTAATGGTATGCCATGAACCTTCTATAAATGCTACATGCCAAATATTACCAACCCGTTACACAAAAAGTTTCCATCCGAGGTTACAACTTTATCTACCGTAGCCGCTGGCTTTTAACCGGAAGATGCAATTTACTTTATTAAGGTTATTTATCTTAGTTTTTAAGTTGATAACATGACAATATATAAAAATGTCATCATCGATAAAAGCTTGTGTAGAATTTGAAAATAATTTTTCGTTATAACATTCCAAGTTTCCCTTTAATAAAATTACACAATTTGTATTGAATAAAAACCATGACGGATACAGGTAATATACCTTTCCGGTTTACACTGAAATAATATTTTGTATTAATTTTTACTGCTGGTAAACCAGCAGTATACCGCAAAGTATACACCGGCCGACTAGGAAGCGAGAGATCGCGGTTCGAGTCCTGGTCGCGTCGGATACGCTGCTATGATCAAAGGTCCGATATCAATCTTTGGACTGTGGGAAGGCAACGGAAACCACCCCATTAATTATAATCCCTAGTAAGGTCTGCTTGGCTTCGGCTAAGTTGATCGCCTACGCACTGTAAAGTGTATGGCACTCGAAGAAGAAGATTAATTTTTTATTTAAAGTTTTCTCTTTCTTATTCTTAAAATATCAGATTATCAGATAATCCTTCATTTTTGAATTGGTAGCGTATATTTTCTATATAAGAAATAAGTGTAGTTGTTACGTTGACTGTCTCGCACCTCTGATGGTTCGTTTATTTCTTAATAAGCCACAAAAAAGTGTACGACCAATAAAATAATTTTATTAACATTAAAATCCATTCACGCGTCCGTCCGTTAAGGACCGCACAACCAGGTGTATAACAAATATGCGGACGGACGGACGGACACGGTGCCAGATGATAAGTCTTTTTCGTATAGTGCGTATAGAAGCATGATACAATAAAATACTATTGTATCATGGTACAGAAGCCTAAAAATTACAATTTCCGCAACTTTTTAAAATTAATTACAGGGTTTTATTATTATCAGTTTTCAAGGGTGGCCATTGATTATACCCATGCATGGCGTGAATAAGTTGATAAGTTACACTTATATACTTATTTTCGTATTTTTCGACTTATCAATATAGTAATATAAATTACATTTTTTGCATTACTTGGTAGAAGTTTTTACAGTCATGACAGTGAAATATCTAATTTTTGTTTTGTGCTATCATGCACTTTTGGGCGAAATTGGGGCTGAAAGAACTGTAAGTTTTCTAATTTTTCTTTTTTATTTTATAAAATATTTTTGTAGATGGGACCATTGGGTAATATAATCATAGATGCTATATATTTGTGTCGCGATGACGAAAATCCCAAAGGCGATGAAATTAAATTAAATTTGTGGATAGTCGAAGAGAATGGTGAAAAAGCCCTTAATTTTGTTTTAGAAAATAAAATTCCTATCGATAATCAATTAAATGTGATTTTTATAATTTATTCAAGATTTCAATTATAACTTGAACAATTTTTAGTACACTCTGGAGCTTAAAAAGTTTGAAAATGGAGGTTGGAAAATGTTTTACAACCTTAAAGGTGACCCTTGCAAGGATTTAAATCTTATTAAAAACCTATGGAAGAAGTTGACAGATAAATTAGAGCCCAAACATGAAAAGCCATGCCCAATACTACCAGTAAGTTTGTTTTACTTCATGACAGTAAAACCGTTTTAAAAATTTGTTAATAAACGAAAGTCCTGTTCTGAATTTATAATTCTAAACATGATTTTTTTAGGGTACTTACAAGTTAAACAATTTTAAAGCGTCCACTCAAGATTTTGATATCAAAAATGTATTTTATGGAAATTTGTTGATAAAAGTTACCGCAGTAAACAAAGACAAGAAACGTGTATTTTGCGTAATGGATGAAGGTACTTCTCAAACACTATTAAAAAAGTAAATTTGATGATTTTTAAAGTACTTACAATTTTGACCACAAATAATAATAATTGCTTTCACACAGTGTGGTCTAATTTACTTATTTGTTTGGTTGGTATATATTTTACAATAAAGGGCTATTAAAAAATGAATATATTATTATATTTGTCATATCTATCTCACTTCTTTACTCTTTTATTAACTATTGCTCAGCAGTACCAAAATTAAGCAGGGTTTATGCGACAAATAACTTACGGTTTTTTCAGGTTTATTAATATTAGACAAATCTGAATACGGAGGTGTTGCCTGTTGCCTGAGAACTTTGATAATAAATTGGAAGTACTGTGCAAAACTTTACCTA
This sequence comes from Lycocerus yunnanus, assembly GCA_036346125.1. Classification (NCBI taxonomy): domain Eukaryota; kingdom Metazoa; phylum Arthropoda; class Insecta; order Coleoptera; family Cantharidae; genus Lycocerus; species Lycocerus yunnanus. The sequence goes on from JARFIX010000051.1 coordinate 1,264,889, forward strand.
AACGCGATACAACAATAATATTGGGTGACTTGAAGGATCTTCTTCTTCTTCTTTTTACGTGAGATCTACGATCTGTGTTTTATCCAACAGCAACCTCGACGAAGTTCCGAAGTCACTGCCAGTACTCTGACCATATTATTTGTTTTACATCTTAAGTAGCTTGCTAGGCTGGCCTCAGATGTGCCTGTTACCCTATTTTATATTGTTAACGATGGCAATTCATTAACATAGGGGGACCACCGTCTTTACGTGCCTTCCGAAGCACGGAGACGGCATTGCAAAGTGAGCTCTACTCCGGGACGCCTTACATTATTATTTGATCGCGCTAACAACCAGGCCAACGACTGTTTCTTCGTTCTTATCAATTAATCTATATTTATTTAATAATATATCGTATGCTGCATTCTTTTGATGTTGTCATATCATCGAGATCTCTGAAGAGGTTGATGAAGGCACTTAGAAAGGTGGCAAGAGCAGCTGAAAAGCAGGGCTTGATAGTGAACGGCAGTAAGATAAAATTCATATATGTGATAGAAACGATGCGCACCTAAGAAGCAAACTGAAAATAGACAATTACGAGTTTCGGGAGGTGGAAATCTTCTGTTATTTGGGTGTGATGATAGATAGAACGGGAAAGAAAAGAGAAGATTTGCAAAGAAAAATCAAGGCTGGGAGCAGTACTTTTTATGCAAACAAAAAACTACTAGCGAGCAAACAGCTAACAAAGGGTACAAAAGTAAAAGTCTACAAGACCTTGATCAGGCCGGTGGTCACATATGCCGCAGAAACGTTGTGCATGTCGGGGGAGAAGGAGGAACGGTTGAGAATCTTTGAACGTAAAGTATTGAGAACCATATTGGGTCCCGTGAGAGAGGCAAGCGAAGAGCTAAGACGACGGATGAAACATGAAATTCGGGAGGTTATGAATGGAGAAGATATAACCAAGTATGTTAAGGCACAGAAAATTAAATGGCATGGGCATGTGATAAGGAAAAGTAATACATCGACGATAATAGTATATTACATAGCGAGGTGGAAAGCGAGTCATTACTAACTGAGGTCTGTTCTGCTGACCGACGGCGAAGTTAGTAATGACGCTTTACGCCGAAGCATGTATACTATTTTATTCGCAATCGTAAAGTTGAGGTTGGTTTAATGAAAATAATTATGATTTCTAATTATTGTTATAACCTAACCATATTTGACATTTGTATCAGCGCCTCTATTTTTAATAGCTCATATCACGTTAAAATCACGCCCATTTTGTTCATTACTAACCGGCACGTGGTATATCGAGTGAGAAATTTTCATTACATACTGGTAGGTTTTGACAGTTAACAATATGCTACTTTCAAACTTTTTAAAAGTCGGAAACGAGCAATTACCGACCGATTGCGAATAAAAGCTATTACATTATGGAGACCAAGCAAGACACGATCGAAAAATAAAATCGAGAATAAGGTGGTGGGACTAGGTGGTGGAAGATCTTAGGACCACGAACATAAATAGATAGAATGAGAAAATTGCTGATGGAAGGGTATGGAGGAACATTGTGGAAGTAGCCAGGCAGAGCTGAAAGTATTTCAAGTAAAAGGCTTGGAAAAAGTACTTTAAATACTCTAAAGTAATTGAAGTACTTTTAAAAGTACTGTAAAGTACTTGGTATTTGAAATACTTCTATAAAGTATTTGGTATTTGGTACTTGGGTTTTAAAAAAATTTGAATACTTCAAGTACTACTTTTAAAGTACTTGAGTTACTTTTAAGTTGAATTACTTAAGTAATTGGAGTACTTTTAATGTAGTAATTGAAGTGTTTTTTAGCAATTGAATTACTTTTTCAGTATTTGAACTAATTTTTTGGAATTAAAATCCATAGGTAATCTTTTAATTCAATATAATAAGCTGATTTTCCACTCATTTCACACACACCTTGTTAAAATTTTTCCTTTTTTTATCATTTTCATAAATTTCAAAATATCATAATATTCCAAAAATTTGAGAAAAAAAATTTTTAATTTAAAATATACCATTTATCTTTGATTACCAAATTACCATTACCAATCGCCAAGTGGAAAAGTATACCCTATCCTATTCTCTATGTATTAATATACAGAAGGAAACTGCATAAAATTTAAGTGTGATCACGTGAAAGAAAAAAATTAGTATTTAGTTTTTATATAAATAAATAAAAAATACATATAAAAATATAAGTATTTGATATTTGAAATAATATTTTATTGAAAAATTTGTGTATTTGATAATTGGGTTTTAAAAAATTTGAGTACTTGAAATACTATCAAAGTACCTATTCCAAGTGCCGCAAGTACTTTAAGTACTAGTACTCGAAGTACCCTAAAATACTTTAAAAGTATTTCAAGTACTTTGTGTACTTTGGATAATTAAAGTACTTTAAGTAATTGAGTAATTGAATTACTTTTATAAATATTTGATAATTGAAATACTTTAATTCTAATGAAATACTTTAAGTAATTGATATGTCAAATACTTTTAACAAAACTTAGTATTTGGTGATTCAAATACTTTCCACATTAAGAAGTACTTGGTAATTGGTACTTAAATTACTTTCACGCTTTTGACAGCTCTGCTGCCAGGGGATACCCAGGATTCTGAGAGAAGAAAAAAGAAAAATAGTCGAGACTAATACAACAGGAAATAATCCACCCCAGTAAATAGATTTGTAAATCTCAGTAAGAGACAGTAATATTCTACGTAGAATGTAATGCTATGAATAATAATAATAATAAATAATATTACTGAAAAAAAAAATATTAAAATATTATCATTCACAAAAGTTGTAAGAATTTGAAAATGATCATTGCGTGATCTTTGGTTATAACATTACAAGTTTCCTTTTTAAAAAATTACACAATTTGTATTGAATAAAAAAAAGTAACAATTTCCGCAATTTTTTTAAATTAATTACAGGGTTTTATTGCTATAAGTTTTCAAAGGTGACCAATGATATAGTATAAATTACAATTGTTCACATCATTCAGTTGCATATTTACAGTCATGACAGTAAAGTGCTTAATTTTTATTTTATGCTACCATGCACTTTTGTGCGAAATTGGGGCCGCCGATACCTCTGTAAGTTTTCTAATTTTCATTTTTATTTTATAAAAATTTTTTGTAGATGGGACCGTTGGGTAATCTAATCATAGATACTGTATACGAGTGTCGCGGTGACGATAAACCCAAAGGCGATGAAATTAAATTAAAATGGGACGTGGTCGATAATAATGGTGAAAAGGCCCTTAATTTTGTTTTAGAAAATAAAATTGCTGTTGATGATCAGTTGAATGTGAGTTTTATAATTTATTCAAAATTTCTGTTATAACTTTAACGATTTTCAGTACAATCTGGAGATTAAAAGGTTTGAAAATGGAGAATGGAAATTTCTTCACGAAAATAAAGGTAAAGCTTGCAGGGATTTAAATCTTATAAAAAACATATGGAAGAAGTTTACAGATAAATTAGAGCCCAAACCTGCCCAACCATGCCCAATACCACCAGTAAGTTTGTTTCATTTCATGACAGTAAAACCGTTTTAAAAATTTGTTAATAAGCGAATGTCCTGTCCTGAATTTATAATTCTAAACATTATTTTTTCTTTAGGGTACTTACAAGTTAAACAACTTTAAAGCCTCCACTCAAGATTTTGATGTCAAAAATGGATTTTATGGAAAATTGTTGATGACACTTACCGCAGTAAACAAAGACAATAAACGTGTAATTTGCACAGTGGGAGAAGGTACTTCTGAAGGACTTGCGTTAATAAAGAAAATTTGATGATATTTTAAGTACTTACAATTTTGGCCACAAATAATAATAACTGCTTTCACGCTTTTTGGTTGTTGTATATTTTATAATAAAAGACTATTAAAAAATTAATATATTATTATATTTATTATTTATATTCATCATCTCTCTCTTACGTCTGTTACTCGTTTAATAACTACTAGCTGGTCAGCCGGCCTATCGGCCGCCATGACCTCCTAGTGAGTGAATACAGTGGAACTCGTTTGGTGAGGAATTCGATTAACTGCTCGTTATTGTAAGTTAAACCAAAAAACTTCACCAATAAAAGGGCATTTTTTAATTAATAACTAAGGTCGACTATGTTTGTCATTTAAAAATTTGTAACTCAAATCTGTTTTTGTACGTGAGATAGAAACCTTAAAAGAATCCCTTAGAAAAATATTTTATTTATTATTCAAGACTATGCATTTGGTGGAATTTTCTTATATGTCGCATAAAAAAATAAGAAAATCGCACATAAACAGTTTCATATCTAAAACCGCACAAAAAACAGGTTTGACTATATATTATTTAAAATTTAATCTGTGAAAGCAACTTGTTGCTAAAAATACAATGCAATATGTATTTTTTAACAAATTAACGTTAAATTAACGTTTTTTGTGTTTATATAACATTAAAATTAAAAAATATTTGATTTGGTAACAAATTTGTTCTTGCGGATTAAAAAGCGGATAATTATTTAAATCAATTCATTTGGTATTTAATAGCAACCACCAATCAGAGATGGTATGAGGTAAAACGCTAATAACTTTCTGCGCAGCGTGATATTATGTCGGGATTTTGGATTTTTCCGGTAATCCCAAACACCTATCGCACTTCTGTGATAAATTTTAGCTTTCTAGAGGACCAAGAAGTGACTCATCTTTTTTTGGACATACTATATAGATATGTATTGCAGTGATTTTTTAATAATTTATAAAACCGTGAAGGTGCCAAATGAATATGAATGAATGTGTAAACCTCTCCTCGTTGGTGACGCCAAATTTTTGAGAACGTTGATAAAATGTTGCTAACCATAAAAAATCCTGGAAAAGTGAAACAAATATTTAAATACTTATAAAACAAAAAAACTTTATACACATTTACCGTTGTTCACAAAATCGTACTCTAATGGTACAAGAACCACATCCAAAGTTAGCAGTTACAATAATTACTAACCTATAAATTTGATACAATGAACTCTCACAATTAGATTCAAGTTTTATACTAATGAAGTAATTATAATGGCCTGGCAAAAACAAACAATAATTGTTTTGAGTCAATTGACTTAGGCACCATCAAATTATCTTGCCTAAATACAGTTAATGATAAATACATTTAAATTTAGTTGACATGTATGTGCATTATCACCTACAGGATAAATAACAATAAGTCTATAAGTCTAAATAAAAAAAACCTGATTCGTTGAATTTGCCAACGTTTTCACGATTTGATTAAAGGTTTATATTCTTATCAAAAATATTGCAATTATTATTGCAACTGCACTAACTTTTTAATTTATATTGCACTTTTATATTATTACTTCACAATTACTGGTTAGCGTTCGTATTCTGCGTTGAACTGTTGGAATTCACCTCTTTTTAAATTTTGCAAAAATGCTTTTTTTGTATTAATTTTTGTCGGCCTTACACTACTGCCACGAAACATTATGCGTTACATTTACTTCGCGCGTCTTGTCTTAGGCTTTTTATTGGTCCAAAATTTTCACGCTAGATATGAGTATACCATGGTATAATAACTTGGTTATTATACCATGTATATGTATATGTATAATAACTTGGTTATTATACCATGTGTATAATAACCAATAACTTGGTTATTATACCATGTGAGTATACAATAGAATTCACCTGGTAACAAAAATTTGATACTCTCACTTCCAACACATCAGCCAACGGTTATTTTTCCGGCCAAGTCATCATCTAACGGTATTTTGTTAGCGCGAATTTCTTATCTCCTTTTCTTTTTATTGGATCTTCAAAACACGTCATAATATTAACAATCAATACGAATTAAGCTAAAAATTACGGTAACTCATTTTATCGCGGATTCAACATGTCGTGAAATTGTAATTTTTCCGTAAATTTAATTATTTGATTGTTATAATTTATTTTATATATAATAAGCGCAACCGAAGGAGTGGAATAGAAAGAAGAAATCAAAGTGGTGAAAGTTTAATCAAGCAAAACTGAATTTTGAGGTTAGAGTACTGCTTTTGGTTAATTGTTTTTGTTTTAGAGGTCCTGTTAGTAGCGTGAGGACTTTTGAAGGGTCGACCTGAGTGCTCGTGCTGACGCTAGCAATAGACATAAATCTCTGTTTTTATTTTCGATCAGATTGAGAAGAAGTTGTTTTGCGTGTAATATTGGTTGCCTATTCGAGTAACTACAAATGAGTTATAGCAAGGTTAACAGAGAGAGGGCAAATAGCGTACCATCAGTTAAAGACTACTTAAAGAGAGGAAGAAAAGAAATAGATACGAGTGCAGAGGAGGAGATTTTCCAGAGGAGTAAAAAAACTGTCACAACACCAAAAAAGTTAGTCGAAAGAGAAAGAAAAGAAGAAAGCATGGATGAGTTGAAAGAGATGATGGCTGGTTTGGCTAAAATGGTAACTGATGGAAATATGGTAAACCTGGAAATAAAGGATAAGCTGGCTAAGATGGAAACAAGCTGGAATGCCAAGGTTATGGAGATAGAACAGGTGATGGGAAGTTTACTGGAGAATTCAAGTAAACAGAATGAAAGAATGAAGTTTCTTGAGGAGCAGTTGGAAAAGAGTGAAAGAGATAAGAGAAGGGATAACATAGTAATAAAAAATCTTCAAATTGACGGAGATTTAACACCAGGAAAAGTAGAAGGATACCTGAATAAGAACTTACAGATGCAAATAGAGATCGTTGATGCATTTAAAGTGGGAAAAGTAGTCGGAAGGCAGGTGATAGTGGCCAAGTTGAGGAATAATGCGCAGAAGCGGATAGTAATGGAGAACAAAAGTAAACTTAAAGGTACTGCTATCTATATTGAACACGACATGACAAACAAGGAAAAAGAAATTCAAAATCAAATATGGTCCCTGGCAAAAATAGAAATGGAAAGGGGAGAGAAGGTGAAGGTTGGATATCAGAAAATGATCAAACAAAACCAATTGTATGTTTGGGATAAAAGCAATAATGTGTTGAAACTAAAGTTTAACCGGGATCAACATACAAAAAACTAGCACAAATGGAGAGAGGAGTATCTGAACCTCAGACAGGTACTCCGGAAGGAAAAACTGGGGAATATACAGGAATAATGCATGAAATAAGGATTAACGATATGGAGCAATTGGATAAAAAGAAAAGCGAGAAAAAGAAGAGGAGAAAGAGTAAAAGGGAAGAAACAATTAGAATAGGGACGTGGAATATAAGAACACTTTTGAAACCTGGAAAATTGAAGGAAATTGTTAAAGAGTTGAAAAGATATAAAATAGAGATAACAGCACTACAAGAAACGAGATGGAAGAAGGAAGGAGAAGTTAGAAGTGAAGATTTTGTATTGCTGTATTCCGGGGAGACTAGACAAGGAAGTAAGGGTACTGGTTTTATCGTCATGAAAAAGTACATGGCGGATATATTACAGTTTAAGCCTGTGAATGGAAGGCTTGCCTACTTGAGACTTAGAATGAGACCTAATAACCTGTCGATAATTAATGTTTATGCACCTACGGAGGAGAGTTTGGAAGAAGTGAAGGAAGGGTTCTACCATGAATTGGAGATGTTGTATGACCAAGTACCAAAACACGATACAGCAATCATAATGGGGATTTTAATGCGCAAATTGGCAAGGAGAAACTTATTGAGGAGGTGACTGGAAGATACTCCATACATGAGAAGACAAACGATAATGGCTTTAGACTGTGTCACCTTGCTGCCTCATTAGACATGATTGTTAGTAGCACTAAATATGAACATAATAAGTTGCATAAAATGACATGGATGTGGCCCGGATGCAATAAAGATGAAGGTAACCAAATAGACCATATAATGGTAACAAAAAGGAGAGCCACATCAATAAAAGATGTTAGAACTTATAGGGGCGCGAATGCCGATACGGACCACTTCTTGGTGGTCGCAGAGATGAAACAAAAAACAATGGTATCAGACACAAGGCATCGCGCAAGGAAAAGGATAGAAATTGAAAAACTTAATAATGAAGTATATAGAAAAGAATATGAAGAGCGTGTTAATGGAGAAATTAGATTGAGGAATGAAAGCAGTAGCATAAATATGATGTGGGACAATATTGAGGAAAGTATTAGATTGAGTGCCTCACAAGAACTAGGTAATAAAAGAAAAAAGAAATGGAAGCAATGGTTTGACGAGGAATGTGATAAAATAAATAAGGAAAAAAGGAAGCGCGAGATAAATGGCTCGGAAGTAAAGAACGAGAACACCTAGATGAATACAAAAAGAAAAGAAAAGAAGCCGACAAGCTATACAAAAGAAAGAAACAAGAATGGATAGAAGAAAGAATGAAGGAAATCGAATTAAGTAGCGTCAACAATAATGTAAGGAAGTTCTATAAACAAATGAAAAATACTAGAAAGAAATATGAGATAAGAAATAAAGGAATGAAAAATGAGGAAGGAGTGTTGGAGCATGGAGCAGACAAAGTGAAAAAAATATGGGAGAAGCATTTCAAAACTCTTCTAAACAAGCAACAGAACGAAGAGGTACAATGGGAACAGATGGAAGAGTCACAGACTGCAGATGAAGTAGATGAGCCAACGGACGAAGAGATAATGGATGCGGTTAGGAGATTGAGGAACGGAAGAGCACCTGGTACGGATGAGATTACTGCGGAGATGATAAAAAACGGAGGTGAAAAGTTGTTTTCTGAGATATGCAGATTGGTGAAACAGATTTGGTTGAGGAGGAGATGCCACAGAGATGGAGTGAGGGACGATAATAGTAATAAAAAAGAAAGGAAGTGCAGAAGAATGTAGTAATTATAGAGGGATCACGATCTTAAACACTGCGTACAAGATATTGTCGACAATCATTCACGGGCGCCTTACTAAATACACTGATGAAATAGTTGGAAAGTATCAGTTTGGTTTTATAAAGGAAGGTCGACGGTGAACGCATTGCACATAATTAAACAGATCCAAGAAAAAAGCTACGAATACGATATTGACGTGCATATGCTGTTTGTAGACTTCAAACAGGCGTTTGACAGCATTAATAGGTATCAATTAAAAAACATTATGAAGGAGTTCAAGATACCGCCGAAATTGATAAGAATGATCTGGATAACACTAGCAGGAGCAGAAGCTAAGGTGAGAACGATGGAGGGTGACACAGACAGCTTTGTTGTAAGCAGCGGAGTGAGGCAGGGTGACGCGTTGTCGGCGACCCTGTTCAACTTGGTGCTTGAGAAGATAATCCGAACTACCGACTGCTTGGGAAATATAATAACTAAGGAAAATCAAGTGATCGCATACGCAGATGACGTGGTGATAATGTCAAGGACAAAAAAAAAGGAATGATTGAGATATTGCGATTAATGAAAAAAGAAGCAAACAGAATGGGATTGTATATCAACCAAGACAAGACGAAGTACATGAAGTGCACGAGAGAAGGTGAAGACACTATGAGAGATTTAGAAATAGATGACGATATCTTCCAACAGGTAAAGGTTTTTTAACTATCTTGGTGTGCAGGTTAATAGTAGAAACGATAGAAATACGGAGATAAGGGCAAAATTCAAGCAGCAAATAAAGCGTACTATGCAAATAAGCAACTACTAAAGGATAGGCAAATATCAAAAGAACAAAAAGTAAGATATACAGAACATTAATAAGGCCTGTACTTACATATGCGGCGGAAGTTATCTGTTTAACAAAGAAGGATGAGGAGGATTTAAGAGTGTTTGAAAGGAAGATCTTTAGAACGATAGTAGGTTATAAACGAGTAAACGAACAGTATAGATGTAGAAATAACGCCGAACTGTTACAAGAAATGTCTGGTGAAGATGTGGTGAAGTTTATCAAGGCCCAGAGAATTAGATGGTGGGGCCATGTAATGAGATGTAACGATGGGGAAGTCGAAAGAGCTATAATTACATGGAAACCTGGGAATGAGCGAAAAAGAGGAAGACCTAAGTTGAGATGGAGAGACGAAGTGGAGAGCGACCTTGAGAGGATGGGTTTGAGAGACTGGACCCAGACGGTGAAGAATCGAGCGGCTTGGAGGGAAGTCGTTCGAGCAGCCTTGACCCACCAGGACCTGTGATGAAATATATTGAAATGTATTTATGGGGATTAATCCACCCCAATAAATGGATTTTGTAAGTCCGTGAGGACAGCTTTATTCTGTAGAGAATGTGATGCTTTAATAATAATAATATAATTTATTTTTATTGATGATTTTATTGTTAAATTACTGTCTACTCTAAATTGTCTCAATTGTTTTAACCGAGTCGCGGCACTTTAATTAACCCGAAATATTGTTTATGTACCTGTAGCACTAATCGTCTTTGCGAACTCAACTTACTTATCTAAATTAAAACAAAATATTTACAAAACTTACAATTAAACACTTGAATTTTCATATTTTCCTTACAATGAAAATTTTGTGATGTGAGAGTCCATTTACTTCTTTGCAGAAACAAACCAACAATGCAATTTTGGCCGTCCATTGATAAATTAAATTGTATCTACTACTACAATTTTCAAGTAAATATGACGAGACAATAATATAGTAGGTTTTAAATAACTTAGCACCTACGTCATCGTGCGTAAGAACTGTCATTGGTTGTCAACAAAAACAGCTACCGTCATTCGTTAGGTTACTATGACGTATTATCTGAATCACCAAAGGAAAGCCCTGCATTATTATTTTATGAACTTAGAAATAACAAGGTATTACAATTTCCATAATTGTAAATGTTTATTAACTTGCGAAATTAAATGTTGAATAAAATATTTAAGTTTATATTGGAGTCAATAGACTGAAAACGAGCATTATTTCGGAATAATTAAGGGCAGCTTAGATTTTGCTAAAACCTTTTGCTATTACTTTTAATAGCTTAAAGTAAAAAGTTATAAACATATAAATGTGAGGAAATTGTTTATTTCTTATTTAAACAAAAAAGGTTTTTTAACCAAATGGTTATATGTTGAAAAATTTTAAAGCGATTCAATTCCAATTAACTTAATAGGGTTCTCATGGTTGCTAAAACAGCTTATGATGTCAAAATAGGTTATTCAAGATGGCTGATGCAATATGGCCGACTTCTCGATAAAAATTTCATTAAAAATGACAAAACTTGATAAATAATAAACAAACTTAGGTCGGATTGATACTGTAGGTATTTTTAGGTCGATTAAATATATTGTAATGTCAAAAATAATAATAATAAATGCCGGATCCAAATGGCCAACTTTTCGATAAAAATTTTATTAAAAAAGACGTAACTCGATATTTTATGACTCATGGCTCTGTACCAGGTGGGGGTCTAATTTATTTGTTTGTTTAGAATCTATATTCATTGGTTACAATTGTCTCAGAGAGGTAAAATTTGTTTAAAATGTTTTTGTTTAAACAAATACAATAATTTACAAATATTGGTTCAAACTATTTTTTTTTCTAATAATATGACCCATTTTAAGAAGAACAGGTCTCTTGTTATTTTTTCGTAAGATGCTCCTAAAAAAATTATGAATTTTATTTTTACCAACTTCAAAAATTCATAACTTTTTTTAGAAACATTTAACGAAAGGTTTACATAAGACCGTTTCTCTTTGAAATCGGCCAAATTATTAGAAAAACATAGTTCGAACCAAAACTTGTAAATTTTTGAATTTGTTTAAACAATTGCAATTTAAGCTTTGAAGCTTATAAGGCTTCTTCTTGTTGGTTTTCACCGTTGATGGCTTCCGCGTGACAACCTTTATTTCTTTATTCCCAGCTAAAATAAAACACTTGTGGTTTGAGGTTATCTTACTTGATGAATAAATTTATTATTATCAATAACATACTTTTTATCAGGTATACAAACATTAACTACAATATTACCAACTGTCAAAAGTTTTACATTTCAAACAAAAACTTATATACAGGGTCATTCACAAACAACTGTAAACAATAGAGATTGGTTCACATTTTTATGACATAATGTTGCCAATAACTGACACTTCTTAAGTTTATTTTTACCTATTTGTCGAGCCGACTCTCGCGTGATTTCGGTTTCACCAACCACTTTTCTCATCGACAGTCTCGGATTTCTTTAAATCCGAAGTTTGATGATATTGCGATTCCGGCGAGTGTTGTCAGAACATTTTTTTCCTCTTCCGGATGGATCTTCCATATTACCAAGCGTTTTGAATCGTTTGATGGCGTTGGAAACGGTTTGTCGAGGAATTTTAAGCATTCTAACTATTTTACATTGACGATTTCCAACTTCAAATAACGATAAAATAGCGGCGCGACTTTTGACATTTTGTAACTCACAAACTGATTGATTAATTTTTTTTTTCTTTGGTTTTTCTGATCTGCATAGTTCTTAAAATCGGATTACTAAATTATTTTTAGATAAATTCAGTGATTTTCGCGAAAGGAGCAAAACATGTTTATCCGGGGTTTTGTGGGTCACGCTGTATATATAATTGTGAGATTCTAACTCAAATATTTGAATTAAGTAATACCACCACGATTACGGGTGGTACTGGCAATACTGTTGGTACCCTGTAACAGGTGACATACCAAAACCAGATTCAGAAGATGGATCAATTATCAGTGTTGTATCCATAGATAAGAGATAGTATTTTCATCTCTTTATCTATGGTTGTATCATTAACTTAAGTTTATCGTGTTGTTAAGTTTATAAAATTTGTAAATAAAGTATACGTGTGTTAGAATCGCTGTTGAATATTAATAACAAATAGGATGCCAACCTCTATATAATAAATAATTATAATTATTAATATTGAAATTTTAATTATAATTCGTAAATGTATACATTTTTGTAAAGAAAGGGGTAAATCTCAGGGAGAATTACATAAATATGTTTTATTATGTGAATTTAAATATGGTGAAAAAATTTCTCCCTGAAGAAGAAACATTTTTGAAAAAATGAAAACATGTTTCAGATTTAAATATTGAAAAAAATGTTATCATTGCGATAAAAGCTTGAGTAGAATTTGAAAATAATCATTGCATGATTTTTGGTTTATAACATTACAAGTTTTCTTGTTAAAAAATTACTCAATTTGAATTGAATAAAAAAAAGTTACAATTTCCGCAATTTTTTAAAATTAATTACAGGGTTTTATTAATATAAGTTTTCAAGGATGACCATTGATATAAATATAATTTACAATTTTTACATTATTCAGTTGCATTTTTACAGTCATGGCAGTGAAGTACTTAATTTTTATTTTGTGCTACCATGCACTTTTGCGCAAAATTGGGGCTGAAAAAACTGTAAGTTTTCTCATATTTCTTTTTTATTTTATAAAATTTTTTTGTAGATGGGGCCATTGGGTAATATAATCATAGATGCTATATATTTGTGTCGCGGTGACGAAAATCCCAAAGCCGATGATTTTAAATTAAAATTGGATATGATCGAAGAAAATGGTGAAAAAGCCCTTAATTTAGTTTTAGAAAATAAAATTGCTTTTGATGATCAGTTGAATGTGAGTTTTATGATTTATTCAAAATTTCTGTTATAACTAACAATTTTCAGTACACTCTGGAGCTTAAAAAGTTTGAAAATGGAGGTTGGAAAATGTTTTACAACCTTAAAGGTAACCCTTGCAAGGATTTAAATCTTATAAAAAACCTATGGAAGAAGTTGACAGATAAATTAGAGCCCAAACCTGACCAACCATGCCCAATACCACCAGTAAGTTTGTTTTACTTCATGACAGTAAACCCGTTTTAAAAATTTGTTAATAAACGAAAGTCCTGTCCTGAATTTATAATCCTAAACATTATTTTTTCTTTAGGGTACTTACAAGTTAAACAAATTTAAAGCCTTGACTCAAGATTTTGATGTCAAAAATGTATTTTATGGAAATTTGTTGATAAAAATTACCGCAGTCAACAAAGACAAGAAATATGTATTTTGCGCAATGGGTGAAGGTGCTTCTCAAACACTCGTCCGTTAAAAAAGCAAATTTGATGATATTTTAAGTGCTGACAATTTTGGCCACAAATAATAATAATAATTGCTTTCACACAGTGCGGTGTAATTTACTTATTTCTTTGGTTGATGTATATTTTACAATAAAAGACTATTGAAACATGAATATATTATAATATTTATCATATCTATCTCACTTCTTTACTCTTTTATTAACTATAACTTGACAGTACCAAAATTAAGTAGGGTTTATGTAACAAATAACTTACGGTTTTTTTAGGTCTATTAATATTAGACAAATCTAAATACGGAGATGTTGTCTGTTACTTGAGAACTTTGATAATTAATTGGAAGTACTGTGCAAAACTTTACCTAAACACGATATAACAATAATATTGACTAAAAATAAAACCAAAGACGGCAACTCTTGTCTTTTCTCGCTATCGCATTTTACCTATAATTCCTAACTTTAGATTCTGTCATAAACTACTTCTAAGCTTTATTTTTAATTTGTGATCTACAATATTACCAAAGAGTAGATAAAGTCTATATACTCTTTGATATTACTAATAATGTCTATAACATTATTTTTGATTGTATAATTTCAGATAAGTACACACGGTATGAGAGTTTTGGAAATAAATGGTGTAATTTTTAAGATTATCGACAGAAATAATACTTTTTAAATTGAGAATATAAAAAATTTATGAAACTCATAATGTAACTCTATAATTCAACTTAAAAATCTCCTACGGAACCATTCATTTCAATTCACTTTGCTTAAAAAAACAGAACTGCTTTATAATTTTCTTACTGACAATGAGTTATTTGTTATAATTTTTCTTAGTTCGCCTCTGACGCAAAAATGAAATATTTGTTGCACTCGCAAATCTCCAAAACTTCAAATTTTCTACCTTTAGTGCCTTTACAGATAAAATTTACCTTAGCGAAGGGCAACCTGGCAACAGCCTTGTAGTTAACGGTTCCATGAATTGTTTCTGTTTTGTTTCCACTCCGGCCCTGTCTAGATATACAAACAAAATTTATAAATAAGAAAACAATGACTCAAAGAAAATTTGACTTTTAACACCGGCTAATCTAGGTTTAAAGATACAAAATATGAAGCAAACAGTAAAAGATTATATAAACATGCTGATTAAGTGATATAATTTTTAATAATATAAATATTACTTTACTTAAAACCAAGTTAGGTCAACTTCCGGTCAAATTCAAATGTTTTCTCATTGGTGAATTTTTCGTTACACTCATTAGTACGCCATTCATCCGTGGTGAGGCGCGGAATGACGATAATAAAGACCTCCGTAATCAGCTGGTATGACCCTGACATGACAAATTCGGCGTCAAAGCAGAACGTATTTTCTTAATCATTTATAAAGTTTCTATTGGAAATATCGGTTGTGTTTTTATAAATAATTATCCAAAATGAGATTATTACTTATTTTGGCAATCTCCTTTGTAGTGGGTAAGTTGAAAACTCCTTTCGCTTTCATTATGAAACAAAACATTTGTGCAGTTTTCTTTTTACGCAGTAATTACGTTTTAATTTAAATTTTTAATTTTAAAATTACAATCAAAGCGAAAACTTGTGACTAATGTTGTTTTCACTTAATTTTAACTATTTCTGGTTAAGTTGGGCACAACTTCCTCTTTAATATTCAATCGGTCATGAATCATCAGAATGACTTAATTATTAACTTTGTTGACTATGAAAGAAAGAACGTTTGCATATTATCGATTTAATTTACCGATTGAAGGTCGCAGGAATAGATTTAGCACAAATTTTTTTAAACATAATTTGCAATAACAAAAATACCAAGAGTAAACAAACAATAAATTGGCCAACCGAAAGTTCAAAGTACCATGATAAACTTGGGCAAAATGCCATTCTTTGTGTGACTTGACAATTTGCTTAATATGAAAATTATCAAAAACTATTTGTTTCGTTTTAGCTTCTTCGACAACGACAGGTAAACCAACTACAGAAGAGCCGAAACATGTCAGATCTTACAAGCATAATTTGGGAGAAAAGCAGTGTACATTTGGTCCGGCATATTGGTGCAAGAATTTAACGTAAGCAATGTTCAATTTTTAAAACTTAGAAAAAGGGGATTCCCCAATTCACATGTTCAAATGTTACCAGTTTTGTTTGGCTAGAAATTGAAATTATATCTAATCAGTATTGGAGCCCTTTCCTCCTTCGTTGCACTGTGCAAACAAAAATGAAACTTGTTGATCAATACACAGTCACAGTTTGAACTATTGATTAGGAATTAATTTAATTTTATCATCAAATCTGGTAAAATTCCACTGAATAATTTTTATATGATGAAATCATCTTTTGAAGATATAATTTCCAATCTTGGCTTAACCGGAGCCTTCACCTTTTCACATTTCTAACATAATAGCAACAAAAATCTTTTTAAATATTTTATTTTAAAGCTTATAAAACAAATTTAACATTTTATCGACTGATTAAATATATTTTAAGAAATAGTAATATTTTAGGAAGCATTGTAGTTTAGTGTATTTATTAGTGATAGAGACGGTCATTGGCCTGGTTGTTGCTTCTAACGTAAGGCACCCCGGTTCGAATCCGAGTAGAGGTTCACCTTGTAAGTCTCCGTGCTTCGGAAGGCATTTAAAGGCGGTGGTCCTCTCACAGGGTGCTTTGAGGTATTAAAAGCGCGAGTACCCTCTTGAGGGAATGGGTAAACAACGTAAGTTGTATCTTTGTAAAAGTAAGCCCGAAATACACTACCAGAACCTGCTGAAGCGTATTTTTTTTGTACTTCAAACTCAGCCAGAAATGAACCTACATTTTTTTTTCAAATGGCAACATGTCTTTTTTTTAACATCTTCGCAATCTACAGTTTTTTCTCTATTCTTCTTCTTCTTTCGGTGCCCATCCGTATTCGGATGTTGGAGTCAACTTAGCCGAAGCCAAGCTGACATCACCAGGGAATACAATTAATGGGGTGGTTTCCCGTTGCCTTCCCCATGGTCCACAGATTGATATTGGACCTTTGATCCAATATGTCTCTGTGTCATTTTTAGTATTGGTGCTTAAAATATGAGAAGAAAATCAACAAAAATTCATTTATTGGTGAATACCCTCTTTGCAGTAATTTCTGAATCTGGTGCTGTCAAAATGATATTGGCTTTGTTGGTGACTGGTAACAATCAAATTCTAACTTAGTTCAGAAAAGTAACAAAATTCCTTCTAACAAGCTATTCCAATAGCTTGAAAATGATTAAAAAATCCACTGGGGTTTTTCCAAGACTTGCGGGTTCCTTCAATTTGATTTTTTTAAGTAATTTAGATTGTTAAGTTTGTTTGTGCGCTTTTTATTTGCACAGCATGGGTTTACGAGATTCTCAGTTCCCAAAACAATTGAATGATCTGAGAATTTTGTTAACTTATGCTGCATGTCTATTAATAATAGTTTTCTTGCGTATCTCTAAACCTCGAGAGATAAGTAAGAAAATGTACAACAAACTTCTACTCAAAGTACTCGGAGCAAATGTACTCAAGCTTGAGACACACCCATGAGAATATTCTAAATCTTTATTTTATCTCGAGGAAGTAAAAAAAGTCTTCACATTTTTTTCTACAAAATCGATTTTTTTTAAGCCCATTTTTTCTCTTTGACCTTGGACGTACCCATCGGGGAGGCTTTTTATGTGACAATTGCACTCTGATTGTAATTAGAGCTGAAATGATTATTAAAAATAATCTTTCTAAAAGTACGAATGTAAATAATTTGCTCATCAAATTACAAATCAAATTTATTTAACAAATTTCATAAGCCCAAACTAGAAAACATGGTTTTAGAGACCGAGGGGTTTGGAGGTATGGAATACCCTCGGCCACACTCAAATTGTAATGCGTATATTTGCGAATTTATGGCTTTTAGTATTAAGCGATTAATAGAAAAATTTTTGAAACAACATAGAGAGATTGCGAGATAATGCAATTCAATTTCAATGATAATGAAGAGAAGTATGAGGTAACCCCCAGTATATTATGTCATCGTTCTCAAAAAAATTACAGTGGTATCATAAAGTTTCTGTATAATTTGCTTTCCGGTTTTGGGGTACGACTGGACGGTATTTAAGATCCCCTTCTCCCATGTCCATGCAGTTTATTTTTGATAGGAGTACACGATGACGTGTTACATCGCATCATGTCGTTTATTATTTCTGTCGATATCCACTTAGTAGTTAATTTATATTGATACTTCACAGGTCAATTGACGTAACCCTCATTTTAAATTTTTTTCAGGAGGCAGTAAAAATTGTATAAATTATTCAAATATACACTATTATGGATGACAATTTCAATGTTAGTCACTATTGACCTGTACTCTTTTTAATGTTGCTGCTTTAAACTTGTAGGTTAAGCCCATTGACTTGCAGTTAAATATTAGTTTGTTTTTATAATTTTGACATAAGGTAAAGGTTTTCTAACCGCATTTATTAAAAAGTGAAGCAAGAAAGACAATTCTACAAATTGTCTTTAATAGAATTCTCCATAGCTGTTTGAATCAAAATTAAGAGTCTTATTTAGAGGTTGCTTCTTACCACGACTTTCTGCTTTAGGAGAATTCATGACGGTTCTATTATAATCTAAATAACTTATTAATTTTTGACTAATGTCGAGGGTAGCCAAAAGAAATTGTTGACAAACTTTAACTTTTTCTTAATGTAATGGAAGGTAATGAACTTTAGAACACTTTCGAAGACTTTCTTTGTCTTTGTCCCCATATCTTCTCTTAATTTCCATTCTTTTAACACATGCAGCTAGAAAATTCTTTTGTTCTTCGAAATTCTTCATACTGCAGTAATTATTAAAAATTTATAAACGCTTCAGTAATTTTGATGAACAGTTATTTTGGCATTTTTTACGACTTTACGTCTTATTTACGACTTACGACGAATTTGGCTTCATTTATTTCGATAATATAATTTTTATTTCTTGGGTATATAATAATTTGGGTCGAGGTAATAAACCTGAACTCAAAAGTACACTTTTTCCTATAAAAATGGGTATACCAAACGAAAGAGCATAAAAATACAAGCTCTTTAAGGTGAGGATCATTGTTGTCGGACTTGTAATAAGGCCACAATTTAATTTTGAAAATTGCAATTTTCCCATAAGAAATACATGTAAGTGTATTTTGTGTAGTAAAATTCAATATGGCGTTCATTCTGTGCCTGGGTCGACAGTGACTAGTGGTGGGAGATACCAGTCGCTCTCTGAGATCCGTCGCGTCAATTTTCAAACTTTTCGAGTTGAGCCGCTTAAGGGATGTTTTAATGAGTTTAGCACGTGTCAAAACCGTTCGAGGGCGTCCGAGCCCCGAGGGCGAGGGCGGCTCGGAGAATAGGTTTTGACAGTGCAACCACCTCAGAAACTAATTCACACAAAAAGTGATTTTTTTTCGAAAATTTGTTGTCCGATCACAAATTTAATTTTTTTATCATCTAATTACACCATTATCATTCATAATTAGTTGTAAAAAACGAGATTCTGGTATTTTAAATGTTGCCACAGCCCATTTTAATTTTGGTGGGCGGGGTTACAGTTCAATAGAGCCAATGAGTAAATTGCATTGTTAATAAATTTTAAAGCTGTTTTTTCAAAATTGTGTGAATAATCCGCAAATTTTATTTTTTTTATGCCCTAATTAGACCATCATCTTTCATAATCCACTTCAAAATGGTCAAAATCGGAGTTCGGTTTTATTACCCGTCCCCAATAATTTATTATAAGGCTTACATGTGATGATTATGCCAATTGACCTGACCCTAAAATTAGGCGAACACTTACGACCAAAGAGTGTTTTCCAATGATTTTAACGCATTAAATTCATAATTCCGATTTAAAAAATGATAGAAAAGGTGAGTTACGACATTTGGAACCCAAATATATGCATAACTCGATTTTCGAAATTTTGAGGGTTACGCCAATTGACCTGTGAAGTCTCGATATGCTTTACATTTACAAACAAAATATTTTCCGAAAATCGTCAGCAAATCGATACTTCCTTGCTTATGTACACGCAGGAAATTGAACATTACTGACTAGTCCGGTAATAATTAGTAATTGTTTGTAATTGTATTTTTGTTTGTTTATAACTATGGAGCCAACAAATTGACAAACTTGATCTTTGCTCATTTTAAAAATGTCGTTCAATTTAGTGTTTTAAAATTTCGATTTTTTACGATTTTCGGAAAAATTTAATACAAGACACGTCAGAAAATGTCTCACTTGACTGAGTTTAAAATACTCGACACAAAGTGCCTCGTATTTTAAAATTGCTCCTCGTCAGTAATACATCATTTTCCTGACTTTCATGTAAATAACTATTACACAACGTCATCCGTAAAAGGTACACAAATATTTCAGGTGTTTAGCTGAAATTCGTGCAACCTTGATAATTCGATCTAATTAATTTAAAACTGAGTTAGGATTATTGAACGTTAGCGCTGTAAACCCTCAATTGGTACCGGGTTATTTAAAATAGGATTCTTAGAGCACCACATCATGTATCGTTCATTTGTTATCAACCTGTTTCTATTAATTTAAGCCTCGAAGTGTTTCATTCTCTGTAGAAAGGATTAAGACTCATGGCTGCTTATATCAGGTTAGGGAATATGTCTATGACCTCGGTTTTATTGTTAACAATAGCAATCGTCAACACCGAAAGCTTTTGACTGGCTTTACATGCCCTCGGAAGCACAAATAAGACAGATAAGGAAGCACAAAAATACTTAGAAAAACATTTAACTTTTAACGTGTCAACTAAACTCACCATTTAAAATTCCAAAACTTTGCAATTCCTCATATTTAAGTTTTAATCTTCTCTTGATGTGCACATTTTGGAATCTAACTAATTTTTATTTGAATAACTGTAAAACACTTTACAACGCATCGGGGTAGTTAATTAATTAAAATGGAGTGCTATAAATTCAAAGTAGCCAAGCTGACCGTTACGTTTCAGGTTAGGAAATAACGTTTTGCTCTAGTTTATGTTTGGATTTAGGTATAACTAATTCATAATATAAATCAGTAGATACTAGATTGCACTATTAATATTTTGTTGCAATTTATTTAATTAAATTTTTTATCAATAATTTCCCTTCCAAATATTTACTTATCTCCCGTTCATCCAAGAAATAGTGTTAGTTTCCTATGGCAATTGGTAATGATAATAATCATTCTTGTGTGATTGACCACTAATTAAATTCAATTATTGATCCCCTTCCAATTGCGAACGCTATTGATGGACATTTTTTTTTTTATTCAAGTTGAAATAGCAAGATTACAATATGATTTGTTGCAATCGACCATCTCAAATGACAATACACCAATGTGACAAGTTCGTCTGGAGGAAATTATAATTAATCACATCCTTTATGATTCAATGTCATTCATCGCCTTCTATAATTTTTAATCATTTGCGGTAATAAACTCCCTTTCACAACACGAACAGGTTTACTTTAGTCCAAAGTTTATTCAAAATTTTCAGAAGCTCAATTTTTTCTGTAAGATGATAATAACGATTTCCCAAAAGTAGTATTGACTGGCACGAAATTTGGAATTTTTCTTTTGATTTTAGGGAACTTTGTTCCAATTTAAAAAATTATTTTGTATTAGCCAAACCAACCAATTAAACGTTTTTCAATTTAACTTTTTTTTGCTCAGAACATCGGCGGAATGTCACGCAACAAAGCACTGTATTCAAACCGTCTGGATACACCAGACATTGCCTCCAGATCAATCCAGCGTTTGTCAAACTTGTCTGGAAATGGTTAAAGAAGCAAGGGACCAACTTTTGAGCAACGAAACTCAAGTAATAAACTCCACTTCATTATTTGTATCTACTTTTACTATTTTATATTTTAACAGGAAGAAATAAAAGAAGTATTTGATGGTTCATGCAAACTTTTACCAATTAAAGAAATTGCAAGTGAGTGCTGCAAATTGGCCGATCAGTTCATACCAGAATTAGTCGATACTTTAGCATCTCAAATGGACCCCCAAGTAGTTTGTTCTGTTGCTGGTCTCTGCAATAACGAACGAGTTCATCAACTTTTACAAGAACAGGACGTCGCAATTACTAAATTTAAGCCTTCTGGCGATACAAGATGCGATGATTGTCACACTGTGGTTGAAATTGTGGACAATAAATTTAGAAAAGCAAGTCGTGATCAAGTTTTAGCCGGTTTCCTACAGGTATGTTTAAAATATTTTGAATAATGAAAATGTTTTTCTTTGAGAACTTTTTCGGAAAAACACATTCTGTCTGGTTTTCACCTCTTTAGAGTAAAATTGAATTGAGTCATATGTGACTACAGCTAAAAGAAAATTAGGTATTTAAATTTTTAATTAAGTGATTAAAATTTATGATTATGCTGTTGCTTGTTTGTTTATGTAGCTATCACTTGATGATTCATGAATGATAATTTTAAATTGTGCAAATAAATATTGAATTTAATTTCAACCTTTGCACACTTGGGACCTCCCAGTTCTTAAAACATACTGAAATAGAATATATTCTAAAAAGGCCTTATAATAAAAACAAGCATGTACAAAATTTCACACATAAAACATACTAAATATATTTGCTAAACCCTAAATAATAAAATTTTTAGGTTTGTGGTCGCATGGGCAGTTTATCTGATGCTTGCAGTAACATAATCATCACTTACTTCAATGATATTTACAATCACCTTGAAAGTAATTTAAATCCAACTGATTTCTGCCTTATGGCTGGTGAATGCAACGCCATGTTCCATAGCCACGCTAATGTAGAAATTACACCATTATCCAAAACTGGTGTGGTTCAAGTTGAAGTGTAAGTAGCTTAATTTTGCATTCAATAAGCTATGAACTAACTAATTTTAATTGGCCTATTTTCTTTATTTTCAGCTCAGATTTACCATGCGATTTATGCAAACAGTTGGTGAAACATTTACAAGACATTTTGATTGCCAACACCACAGAATCAGAATTCCATCAAGTTTTAACCGGAATCTGCAAGCAAACTAATTCCTTCAAAGACGAATGCTTAAACATCGTTAATGAATATTATCCCATAATATACAACTTCCTGGTCAATGAACTTAACGGTACAGTTATATGCTCCATGATTGAAATTTGCCCAGGACCTGGACTCGACCAAGTATTTAAAGTATTTTAAATTTTTTCTTCAATTTTAACCTTCAAACTTCTAGGATGCACCTATAAGACCACTTTTACCTGCTAAAACAGTTGAAAACTTAAAAGATGCTCTTCCCATTGTTCCAAGCAACCGCGTACAAGAATTAGGATCACCCGAATTATCTCAGTTACCAATCGAACGAATCTTTCCTCAAACTCTCACTCTCATTGGTAACAGACAACTCTGTGAATTTTGTGAATATTTCTTACATTTTGTTCAAACTGCTTTGACCGATCCCAAAACTGAAGTGAGTTATTTTCTCCACAGCGGGCGAATATATTGACTAATTTTTACTTTTTAGGAAAGCATAAGACGCGTCGTGGATGAAGCTTGCGAGAAGTTACCAGGCAGCCTTAACCAAACCTGTGTCGATTTCGTCAATACTTACGGCCCCGCATTCGTAGCCATCTTAGCACAAGACATTGATCCTTCACAAGTGTGTCCAAAATTAAGTTTGTGTTCTTCAAGCAAACTTCCTGATGTTGAAATTTTTATGAACAAAGGGGAAAGCGATAAATGTCCCTTGTGCTTGTTGGCTCTTGAAAATTTGAAAGAATTGATCAAGGATAAAAAGACCGAGGTGGGTTTTCAAGGTTAAAACCCTTTAAAGTTGTGAAAGATAAAATGACGAAATGTTCCATTCAGAAAGCTCTGATAGAACAATGCAGATTGGAACAAGTGAAAGTTTTTTAAATATTGTACTTTTTACCAGAATAAATGTTTTATTAACAATGTGGTGGTACTTTTTAGGCCAGCATAAGGGGAGCATTGAGCAAATTGTGTTCTCATCTTAATAATAATTTGAAAGATGAGTGCGATGACTTTGTTCAGACTTACACCGATGAAATCGTCGAAGGCATTCTTGCAGATTTGACACCTCAGGAATTGTGTGTTTATTTCAAATTGTGCAGTCCCCCAAAGGGTGGTAACTTCAAACCAATTGCCGAAGAATTTGAATCTGTTTATGGAGGACATGTTGGTAAGTCCGACCTTTATTTTATGGAAATGGGGGTTGTAATGCTTGGTTTTCAGAAACAAACTCGATACCAGATTACACTCAATATGGTGTGCAAGTAAGAAGCAAGGTTGGATCACAAACTTGTATTTTATGTGAATTTGTGATGTCGCAGTTGAAACAACAACTTGATAATAATGCAACCGAGGTATGATATAACTTTGATTTATAATTTAGTTTTGGCTATACCAACAAATTTTTTTTTGTTATTTTCTAAAATAAAATAACAAAATTAAAATAAAAACAATTATCCACAGGATGAAATTAAAGCATTAGTTCATGGTATTTGTAACTACTTGCCAAAATCAGTAAAAGGTGAATGCAATGCTTTCGTTAATGAGTATGCTGATGCAGTGATCCAACTTCTTATTCAATCTCTCGAACCAGCACAAATTTGTGCCGAATTAAAGTTGTGCAAACCTCAAAAGAAAATCGTCCCAGGTAACAAGCAAAAAATGTGGTGAAACTTGATAATTAAATTTTATTTTAGAATTTGAGGAGGAAAAACCTGTAAATTCTTCGCCCCAATGTACGCTATGTAAAATAGTGCTGAACGAAATTGAAGGAATGTTGAATGGATCTGTCGATGAGGTAATCATTTTTAATAAAAACGAAAGTAGGAAAATTTATTGTTTACTTACAGCATACAGTAATCAAAGTGGTCCATGATGTTTGCGATGTTTTCCCTCCACATAAAAAGCAGAAATGTAATGAATTTATCAAGAAACATGAAACTAAAATCATTCAACTGTTGAAGCTCTCAATTGCTCCTTCGACAATTTGTTCTTTGTGTTTGGTCTGTGAAGCCGACATTAATGCTGTTAAATGTATAATCGGAATCTTTTTATTTTGGATGCTTTCTAATTGTTTTTATTGTAGTGGATGTTCGTAAGTGTACCATCTGCGAAAGTGTTGTTGGTATTGCTGAAGGAATTCTTCAAAACCCAAACGTTGATCATTCGATAGAACATGTTCTTGAAAAGAGCTGTCGTGCATTACCAGAACAGTACCAAGGCTTGGTAATTCTACATTTTAAAAATAAACTAAGCAAACTCATGTTTAACCTTTAAACACCCTCATGCGGTCGCAAAAGTAACTTACGTGATTTCATGACGGTGTTTAAGAGTTAATGCATTTGCTTAGATATTTTTAATTTTAATCATATACTTTTAACTTTTAGTGTAAAAACCTTATTGATGTTTACGGAGAAGATATCTTTAACATGTTAAAACGTGAAGACCCCAGCACAATTTGCAGTTCTATTGGCTTATGTAATACAAACTCCTCTTATCCTAAAACTACAGTACTAATCGGTGGGGAGAAATGCACCTGGGGTCCGTCGTACTGGTGTCACAACTTGAATAACGCTCATGAATGTGGAGTAAGTT
Organism: Lycocerus yunnanus; assembly: GCA_036346125.1. NCBI lineage: Eukaryota > Metazoa > Arthropoda > Insecta > Coleoptera > Cantharidae > Lycocerus > Lycocerus yunnanus. The sequence goes on from JARFIX010000051.1 coordinate 1,290,511, forward strand.
GGTTGGTTACAACAACGGTTTTTTTTTTTACTTGACTAACTTTTATTTTAGGCTGTCGAGCATTGTCAAGAGAAAGTATGGAACACGAATCCACTTAAATAATCAGTAAGCCTTTTACGAAATAAGTTGATAAAGATATTTTAATTGTGTTTAATTTGCGAGTTTATTCTTCTCAAGGTTTAGTTTTAAGATGTCTAGGTTTATTTTATAGTTTTAACGAATATAATAAATATTGTGATACCTGATTTGAGATTTTTAAAAGGAATAAATGCGTGTTCGTTAGTAGCAATGTTTTGAATTGCCCTAAATCCTAACACAAAAAATATATTTTCCTTATAATGTCCTTAACAAAATTTTAAAGTTAATTTTTATTATGTGGGCAAAATTGCCACATTGGGAGGAAGGTTTGGTTGGTAGGGATTGTTGTTTAACAACCATTCGGCTAGGTAAATTACTGGATCAATTGGTTTTGTACGGACCACTTCAGTTAGTCCATTTAACAGGGTAGGATTTATGTACATGTTGCAAAAATCCCACACTTTATTTTCTTCTTCAATTATGGGTTCCAAGATGCCTAAAAACACAATGATGTGAAGATAACATTTATTTAAAAGAAGTGAGAGCAACTGGAATCCACCAACAAGAAAATTGTTTGACAGTGGTTCAATCTCGCTCCAAAATTTAAAATAAAATAGTAAAACGGTTGCAGCAGTGGCGGGTACTTGAGCTTTTTAACTCTTTTTCTAGTTGTATAACAATGCAGTTGTTGCTTTAATATACGCAGAAGTTCTTACGATATTAGATAAATCTTGTTCTGGTAATTTTATATTAAAATAAATGATAAAACAATAATTTTTGTTCGCCCACAGTGATTTAAATTGATTAACGGAAGTGAAAATAATTGAGATGCGTTATTTTATAATATAATTCTTCATTTGAAGCTTTGTATAAAACACTTTGAGACAAAATGTTTATTTAATACAAATTTTTGATTTTGAATTGACTATTTTCATAAAAAATGTGAATAACGCGTTTTATGCTGTTCTTAAAATATTCGTAAACATTTAAAACAAATTATTGTAATTTCAATCAATCAGACAGTTTATTGGTTTGGCCAAGGTTGTGCGGCCTGAAGGTCGCACTTGGAAGAATAATTTTGAATTCACTTCGTTTTTCTTACCTTTTCCTTGCAATGTTAGCATTAGGATATTTATATAATATCTTATTCGTTGATTTAGATAAGTGAAAAAAGCAAGTTTAGTAAATTTTTCACTAATTGAAACATTTTAATAATACAAGTATTTTTGTTATGACGTATCTTGTTCCACGGAACACTGTCCCCCTCTCTTCTCATTAATTCGTCACTGCTGGACTATTCTACGAGATAAAAATATGCAAACAAAAAACTTACTGTCGGGATTAACATATCTATTTTCTCTTTGTGCATCGGTGAAGTTTTCAGATGCATGTACAGCTTCTGGAATGCTGTCTCTTAAACCGAAACGCACTCGCATACTCATTGGATAAAACCATTCCGCCTGTATGGATCCATTTGGACCCACCATTTTTCTCCATTTCTCAACGGCGCATTTTCTCGCCAAACATAGGGATAAAATTGGACCGGAACTCATGCTGACAACCAAGTATGGAAATGTTGCACTTCCGTAATGTTGGGCGTAGATTTCAGAAACTTGCTCGGGAGTCAAGTGGAGATATCGTTTCTGAAAACCGTTGTCGCTAATTAATATTAAAATGATATTTAAGAGAAAAGCTTTAGTCTGTTGTTGCCTATTAGCTGTGATTGTATAGCATCAGATAAGCTAACTTTATGGCAGTAATTAGTTTGTTTTGATACAAAATCAATTTAATAGCGCATTTTATTGATAATTTCTTGCACTAGGTATTGTAAAACTCAATTTTTCTATCGAATACACTACATGGTTTATCGGTTTATATTATTAAAATTGCTTGAACAAGTATTTATTGAAAGAATGGAAACCGAATAATCATTCAATTACTTATTGCGCAACTGTGGCTTAAGCCAATGAGATGATTCAATTTTGGTATGATAGATTATATAACAAGTTTATAGTGCACGAAAGATACCAAAGTAGTGCTATTACATTCCGGAGTGCGAAAAGGATGTTTTCGTCCTTACCGAAATCCGGAATATTAGCTAAATACTCAACAGTTGCTGACTCTCTTAAATAATATAAGCCAAGCCCTAGAAATGATGAAGCGTTTTTTAAATTGCAGATTAAAAAGTAAGGAAGCCAATAAAGACAATAAACTCTTTCTCACTGATCTATAAAAAAGGTTTTTTCAAATCAGACAATACAATTGCTTAAGTTTTATTAATTACTAATGTTTAGTATTACCGTTGCAACTTTCATTTTTACAAAATATTAATGAAGTTATCTAAGTTTATTTCTATAATTTAAATAAAAATATTCTAGTTAGCATGAACGGTTTGAATGGTAAGCAATTATAAAGAAATAAAACTGATAATTAATTTGCGATCACAATTAAGTGGAATTTAAGTGTTGCAATTATATGCTTTCTATTAATACAAATTATTCTTTTCAATTAATGTTTTGGGCCACAATAATTAGAAATTGACCAAATGGTGCTAATTTTGAAGCTTATATTGATGGATCCTAATACTTTAATTAGTAATTATAACGCAGTTTGCAACGGTAGCTTTAAGGCTCCATATGCAATCTTAAAATCAAGGATTAAGAGCAAGGCACAATTTATAATTTCTGCAACATTTAATGTGCATTTTGGATCGGTAATTGGACATGCTAATTTTAGTCTTTCATTTTGAGGTTGTGAATGCAGATAAATTCAACAGGTTCACTGTATGATGCTAACTATCGTGATGATAACATTATCTATCGTTATGGTTTGATAGTTATCATCAGACATCAAGTATAAAAAATCACTGATGATGAGGTCAAATTTGGTGGTCCTGGGCACGACGTAAAACTGCACCCCTTGGTTTTGGTGAAAGATTTCCGCCCAGCAACAAGAAACCCATTTATCAAATAGGTGATTTGGGTTAGTTAGCTCACTGCTTCCAGATCGACATTTATCAATCCAGAAAGTAGATTGGAATAAATTGAAAAAACATTACTTACACTGATGACGGTAAATCCTTCATCCTCGATCGCTCGCAAAATAACTTCTTCAAATTCCATGGCGTCTGGTTTCACAATGGCCAAAGTTCTCTGCAATCCCAATTCTTCGCAAGGTATGATCGTTGATTCATAAGCCGGCAATTCGTATTCGTGTAAATATTGCAATGCTTCTGGAGTTTTATATTCATACCCAAACATGTAGCCGCCTTCTCCATCATCCGACAATTGCACGGTGGTGTCCGCAGGAGACAAATAATGAACCGTGTCGTCAAAGTAAGGCAGAGGTATATTGGAATCCTGTTGGAAAAATATATTACTCTAGGGCAATGACTTCGTAGCACCAAAAAAAATAATTGTTTTTGTTCTACACGATGAAATAATCGAACAATAAAGTCGACTCTCGCTTTAATGCAAAAATCGTGAATTTTACCTGGGTCTCGGTGGAAATCACGCTCGGTGAATGATACCTGGACAGGATTATATTTTTGCTCAGACTGGGTGTTCTGGTATTGCATGGTGCAATATTTTGGAGTATGTTCAAAACGTTACGATCAGACAAGAGTCTTGCCGGAATGGCATGATGAATAGACATTTTGATGAAAATAAAATTTAAAAATTTGATTGATGCTGATATTTAAAATTTCCCCGATGACTCGATTTTGATAAAACGTAAAATTGTCACGTTTGAATTAATGCTTGTACTGCAATAAAAATAATGGAAACGGCACGCTCCTGCAGATTTATGTAAAAATACATGTAGTATTCCATTTTTCCTTACTTTAACATGTTTTAAATAATAAAAATTTGCAGGTGGGTAAGCAACGCATTTGACCGCTCAATAAAAGGTCGTTGGTTTTATTTTTGTATCCGTTATGAATGGAATCCGAGTAAAAATCAACAATTAAGTACAGTAAAATCTTATTCGTACGAACTAATAATTGCTTGCGGGTGGATTTTCTAAAAGTTGCGCACCAGTTTTCTTGAAAATTAGACCTCACTGTTATATTATGAATTTTTACTTAATTAAATTAGGTGTCGTAACTTATGATATTGCATAAATTAATTTAATCAAAGTTTTAATTTTGTTATTATGCAAAAAATGTAATACTAATAATTTCTCGTCTATTATTTTTAGTTTTATAATAACTGACGTGTTTTTATAATAAAAGTTTTCCTACCTATGTTTCGCTTGGATAACTACATCGAGCTTTGTGGTAATGAGATGAGTATGGTATGAACAATTCCATCGCCTTTTTGCTTGCTCCTGGTTATGAAAGTGCGCGCACCTTCGCGATTATTTCCACGGTGGTGATGTAAATTTTTTGTGTGTTTTTGATTTGTGGGTTTTACAATTTTTGGATTTCTCTTTATACTCTTTTCATGGATTTTACCCAATATTTACCGTATGCTCGATGCTAACGAAACTGGTAGGAAAAAGGTAAGAGAAATTTATTTGAATTCGGATGTAAAAATTGCGCAATTTGTATTATTTGTCATCCATCGAATACCAAAATTTTTGGAAACTTTTTCGATAAGTAAATAAAATTCTTAAAATTTAGAAATTTAATTTTAATGTATTTTTCTAATATATATCTAACAGTAAAATACAAAATAATATTTAGTGTTCTCATCCGTAACATAATTTGCTATAAAATGAAATCTATTGCATTAAAGTAAGTTAAAAATAATTAAAATTCAAAAATTAAAAATTCTTTAATGGAATCGTAGCAGTTCATAATAAATTACAAATTTCACTTTTAAACAAAATTGACTTGAAACGCGTGCTGACTACACCGTTGTAATCAACATAAACAGAGCAGAAATCCTTGTAGGATTAAGAAATATTGAAGATTGTTCAAATGTAGTTTAATTAAAATTATAGGTAACAAAATTATAATTATTTAATTAATTCTTTTAAGTAAAACAACAAACGGTGTATCAGGTTCCAAATCAAATTCAAATTATGTTATATCGTAATTTGAACGGTAAATAAATTTATAATTTTTGTTGGCGAAAATATTCTGTGTCCTTGGAATAATCAGTGCCCATATTTTGCCCAGAGCAATTTTAAAAATTAAAAAATTGAAATGGTTACCTACGTAGACTACCAATGCCCGAGTACCCTGTTCGATTGCAGATTCGGGCAAAGTAAGAACTGCACTCGGACCGTTTTTATTTACTTCGAATTGCAATTTGGTATTTTATGTCTCTCTTCTTGTCCCCATTTTGTAATTGTAACTTAACTACCTCCTTAGTAATACCAAAATTAAGTAGGATTTACGCGACAGAAAATGCGTTTCTAGAACGGGATCGTATTGAGTTTGGCAATACCGAATTGCTTAGCTTTGTCGATTTTGTTTTCCCACATAGCAGCGAGTGAGTAAACTCGGTTTGACTGTTTTTAGAAAAAAAAAGTGCATTTACGTGCTTGGTACGTACCTCTGTTCATTTTGGACACCTTACTCTTTTTTAATGCGTTTCAAAAAAGACTACTGGACTTGGAAGTCGCAGCTTGAAACAGGGAAGAAGGAGATAACTGCCATGCATTTTTGAAAACATTACCCGGAAAAACCTTTAGGAGAGGAGCACATCAGTTAGTATATTTTCGTTGTTTAGGAACCCACCGAGGTGTTGGCAACGACGTCTTGGTTTTTGTTATCACTGAACTTATTTGCAATGTGAATATCATCAGCTCCGTCGTCGGATATTTGGATAGATTTATCGACGAATAACTTAAAGATTTTATATCAATCAGGATCGTAATAAGGAAATGATGTCTATTATTATTGGTCAAATCGAAATAACGGGGTGGGGTCTGTTTATTCGACCCCAATGCCACTTACCTTTGACTCTGAAGCAGATGACTGAAAATTAGACTTTCAATTTCAAATTTGTACTCAAAATTGAAAGTGAAACTTACTTTCCAAGTATGTCGTTTTTATAATTTATACTAAATCAACTTCTTTTGCATAAATCAACGATGAACGATAGAAACGTATATTTGTCTTATTAGACGTCATCAGTACCGCATACGTACGGAGACACTTCAATTATGCAATTTGCGCTTACCTGCCTGATATTTTTATGGAGTGTGGAACAATAACTATTGAAAGTCTTCGTCTTCACTCAACATTTGTCTGTGTAGCTTCTGGTCTAAGAGATCTTAAATACTTCTCATTTAAATGCTGGTATTAATTGAGTATTCTACCTGCTGACCTCAGGCAACATTAAAATTTGCTAAAGTACTTTCCTTAACTGGATAATCGTCTGTTGCCGTGATTATTGAATTGTGATCGGTTTTATATTCATTTTTATTTGCAAATCGAGTAATTCGGCGGAACTCAAGGTCAAATGAGAAAAATAATGTAAATGCTCTGATTGTGTGATATCAAAATTACTATGTACTGCGGTCATTTGGAGCTTCCTATCATTAACTATTAGGTACTAAATCCATCGTTGTTTCAATTTTAATGGTAATTGTAGGTACTTTCATTTACCTTAATTTAATTATATAAGTTATATAATTTTAAACAATTCTGTAAATGGCGTAATTGAATTACAACAGAATTGAATTAAAAAAAACCTTTTCCATTATTTACGCTTCAGTCTTATTTAATTTGAGTTTAAAAAAGAAAATTTTCCGTCACATGTCTAAACATTTTCGATTAAAAACTAAATAATCGGAATAATCTGCAAAAATGCCCAAATTAGTTAACAAATAACCTTAAGCAAGGTTATTTATTCAATAATTAGCTTGCGGTTTTCATTTTCAAAATGATTTGCCAATTAAATTGAAAAAATGAACTACACTTTCTCTTCCGAATCCAAAATACGATTTATATTATGCATGCTGAACTTTTTGAACATATCTTTCTATTTTATGGAAAAAAATTGATAAAATTCCCTGTTTTTCTTTAATAACTCGAAAACAGTGAAAGATATCCAACTAATGTTAGGTACTCTTTTATGCTCAACACTTTTGGACTCGGCAGCGTTTTTATTAGAAAAAAATTCGTTTGAACCCTTAGGTGTGTGAGTTGCGGTGCCAAAGGTTCCATTTGAAACTAATGCGCATTTCATTCGCGCTCCATTTAGATTCTACAATTTGACACTAATGTGTCAATATTTAACCTATAAAATGTAGTCCCACTCGGTGAAAATTGATCAAAATTCTTAGTGCGTTTAAAATGGCCTCTCTAAACTCTTGTAACTGCAATCCTCCCGATTTAAATTTTAGTTTTAACCAAAGGTTTAAAACTCTAGATACAGTAAAAGAGGTGGAAGAATGCGAGTGCGATGAAAAGAAGAACACGAAGGTTGAACCGGGCAAAGGCCTGTTGGCCTATTTGAACCGTTTATCGACTTTTTGTAAGCAAACGAATGGAGATGGAACTTTCAGCGATAAAGAATTAAAGGAATTTCCTAAAAGTGTAACGACTTCTCCAGAAGAAAAGCCCAAGAATCATAAACTCTCGTTCGTGGATGATATTCCTTACGTGACCACGATAAAACCGTACATGCCAAAATTTTTCAGTTGTTGCGACGACGACGATAAGGAGGTGTCCGAAGATGAGGAGAAACCTGACCCATGGATAGAAACTTGTACCTCCCAGAATTGCACGCCCAATTGCTGCAACTGTGGATTACAGTCGTACAACTTACGGAGGAGGTGCAGAATTTTTAGTTGCACCAGAGATGCTTTAGCTGTCGAAAGATTTAAGTGTGAAGATTACGATGAAATGGATTTTTCGCCACGTTACGAATACACCTTCGTGAGATCTGAACTGCCTTCGTGGATAAAAAAATAATCAAGATAGTGGAAATACTTGAATTCCGTCAAAAAACAAATTTTTTATAATAATTGGATTACCACAGAAAATTTTGATTCCGAAATTTTCTCCAAATTCATGTGCCGTAAATAGAGAAGTATGTACGAAGCCGACAAAATTTTGAAAATAGCAGAAGTTGGAATAAATCAGCTAGGTAAAAAATTTTGCATAACAGTTGACTATATTATGTAAGTATAATGTTTTTCTAGGATATAAAATAACAGATAGCGAATTAGATGATAAAATAGCTGTCAAATGTACGTAACTTACTTCTTATTTTAATTTTCTCTATTTCGATAAAATAATATGCCATATCCACGTCAACCTGATAACGGTTTTATGAGATTTCTAATAAAATCCACAATAATGGTTAATTTTGAGTGGTCATATAATGTCAAAAAAGTCAGAACACGTGAAGACATGTAACGAAGGTGTACAAACTATCATTCATTGTTATCCTCATGTACCAAAAGAAAACCAATTTACTAAAGTTTATTCCAATCACGGTTGTCAAACTGCAATAACTATATCTCCTAAACTTGAAAACATAAATATTTATCCATCTTTAGAGTTCATTCCTTACGAACGAATTAACGAAAATTCTATCCGAGAACTTGATTTACCTAGAAAAGCATTCTTACATTGGAGGTTGCCAACAGCTTTAAACGACAGTTCACATCATCTCTTTTCTCCTTCCTTCAACAGAACTGCTATCTCCATCGAAGACGGAGATGTATTTCACCAAAAAGGTGTTTTGAAAAAAACTTCAACATCGTCAATTCTTGGAGGTCATAAATTTTTATCGCCTTATCATCGTTTTCAAAGAGTTATGAAAACTACAGCTGCCCAAACAAATCTAAACGTGTCTCCGCACATTTTGGATGCAGACGAGGTAGCCACCGTTTACATCGAGCGTTGCGTCCAAACATCCGTTACTTGTACGCCAAACGCATCCGTTAGTTCCATCGTACCGCGTTTAGAAGCATACTTAACTCACAATCAAGAAACCAACGCCAACACCGAATACTTGGAATTTGAAATATATCGCAGTCATTCTAACACGGAAACACTCTTACAACGTAAACCCAACAAAACGTCAGAAGGACCTGGCATTTTCAAATCAACAGAATCGATGAACACATACGAAAAATTTACAAAAACCCATCTAAATGAAATCGACGAATTACAACTTTCGGACACTCTTCCCGACTTGGAAACGATAGAAATAAACAAAAGCTCTGCGCACGATCCTAAGATTCCAACCGAATTCGTCAATAATGAATTATCATCGCTTACCAATGACTTAGAGTTTGTTCCAAATACTTTGATAACAAATTGACTTACGATGGAAATTTATTCTCAAACGCAAAATCCGACATACCAAAACCACGCACAAATGAGAATGCATTACGAACTGTTGCTTCCGATGGAAACACTAGCGAGACTATAGCCAGTGCAGCATCAAATCAACAATCTTCCTGCAGTCGAAAATGTATGTGTGGAAATCGAAAGCTCAATAGTATTGCGCACAAGTTACGAGTTCAGGCTTCGACTCTAAAACTCACTCAAAAGGTGTTTCCACCAGGAGTTCAATTTGAAGATAGAATTATCGAAGTTTTAAACACGACGGTTGCTATTTTTCAAACGGAAATTGCAAATATTTTGGAAGTGTACGTAGATGACGACGACAAAACTGAATTTTGTTTTACGTGCAATCAAGAAACTGACGAAAGAGATTATCGGTCGTACCGCGTAGAGCAAGAAGGTTTTGCATCTATCGCCACTCTCGAAGGAGGAACTGCGGTTACCCAAGAATTCATGGATCAAGATTTAGAAAGTGTCGAGAGTTACTGTAAACCGTTAAAGAATGAAGAGGTACCGAAACTAGGGAACGAGGAAGCAGAATTTTTTTTTGACGTTCCAGAGATTTTGCAACCCCCAGCAGAAGCCGATGAAGAACAGCCAAGTTTATCACGTCCTGCGGAACTGGTTGGAGACTTTCTCGAAAATAGACGATTAAATAATATAGCTTGCGAATGTCATCCAACCGCAGCGGGTGCAGCTCCAAGTTTATTCGACATAGACACCCCCACTACATCCAGACAGGAAGGCGTAATTTTAACTCCAACGATACCTAGCGGTCCCGAACAACAACTAGGATTATCATGGATGATAGATGACTCTTCTTCTGCAGAAAACAACTTGAAATTTGATGTTTTAATGAAGAATACGATGAAAGATGTCGAATCGAGTAGTGATGCTAGTGCAATTGTTATTCGCGCCACTATTTCTTGTCCAAACACCAAGAAGACTATAAAGGCAAAATTAAAACCCCGCAGCCAGTCTTCCAGATCTCAGAGAACAAGTTATCAGGTTGTCGGTACATTATAAAAGCAAATCGACGGAATCGGAAAAATTAGTCGAAGAAATTTTGTCTTCGGCTAGAGTTCAGGTTCAAATGCCTTCAGATGCTTCACATTTGGAGTTTTTTGAATCCGAACTGCTAATACGTTGTACATCGTGTGAATGTAATAATAGTTCTAGTACCGTAGAAAAAAAAGAATCGACAAAAAAAACTACCGGGGGTTTACCCTCGAAAGCACAATCGAGCTCCGGAATTCATAGTTCACATATTACTAAAGTAGAAAACGTTGGTTTTAGTTCGATGACGTGCCCTGTACATCCAGATAAAGCATCGTGCCCACCGGTCCCCATCATACGCACGTCTGTTCCTCAAACGCAAAAACATCATGCGTACAACCTTCAAGTAAGGGAAATATAGAAATTACAGTTTCGTGTCATCTATCGCTCGATTCATACAAAAACAACGAAAATGATGAAAAGTTTAGTCTCATGTACGAACATGAGGAAGAATACGACGAACCCTACATTTCGATGCTGTACGACGAAGGATCGTCAACTGGAGTACAAACCGATATAGCTTTAGGGGAAAAGTTGGAATCCACATCGCTAAACTCGTTAAATCCAGATGAAGAAGCGGTAGAAAATATTGTAGATGATGTTTGTGACTCTAGAACTGAAATACCATGGCAAACGATTAGTTTGCCGGCCCCTGGTTCCTACATAATTAAAAAACAAGAAAAGGTAAGTGCAGTTGTTAAATTTACGATTATATTTTATTATTATGTCACCTTTAGATTCCTTACGTACCCTATGTCCCATCCGTAACATCTGAAGAAGAACTCGAAGAGCCCATAATTCAGATTACAATAGAAGGAGTTATCGCAGACTCAAGTGGAGAAGAAGAAGAAGATGAACCAGAACTGGAGTCAGAAGTAGATGTGGGAGGCGGTGAAGACGAACGCAAAGATGGAGGCGAAGTGGTAGACGGAGGCGAAGAGGTAAACGAAGACGGAGGCGAAGAGGTAAACGAAGACGGAGGCGAAGAGGTAGACGAAGAAAATAAAGTGGGAGACGAAGAAATTAAAGTGGAAGGCGAAGAAAATGAAGAAGGCGAAGAAGAAGAGAGTGAAACTGTGGAATATGAGGAAGCGGGAGATGAATTTATGGAATTTTCCGAAAGTGTTACAAGCAAAAAAAGCCAAAGACTCATATTTCAAATAGATAATCAAATCAACGAACCTTATATGGAAGGTCTGTTTAAAAACTTTCCAGATGCAGTTGACAAAGATAGTTGCACGTCGCACACTGAAATGCCATGGAAAGATATTGTTTTACCGGAACATTGCACAATTAGAAAGATAGCAAAGCCTATGGAAATTGAAGAAAATGAAGAAGTGGAAGAAACTGTGCGAATATGCTGCTGTAGAGGACGTCCCGATAACGATTTGCCAGTTGGTGAAGATGACGTTATACAGTTGCATGTAGGATTTGACGAACCACCGAGTACTCTTATGCCCATAAGCAACAACAGTGCCTCGATAGGCACATCCGATTATTCCGAAATTCATGAAATGGCAAAACGGGTTCCTAAAGATTACACTTTTTCCATATCGACATCGAAAGGTGCCAGCTCTTCCGTAATTGTTAATATTAAACCGTCAACTGATTGTCAATTTCCATCTCAAAAAATTGCGGTATGTGACGACGAGTACAATGCGGGAAAAGCACTTACGACTAGCCAGTCCGATTCGGAAGTCGGGGGTGAAGATCAAACAGAAATAGGGACACGAGGTAGTACCAGTTTACCCCAGATGAAAGCTAGCAAGACTGTACGAGCAACAATTTCGGTTAAGCGATTGGGTCTTCCCGATCAAACTATAATCCAAAAGAAGCAGATAACTCCGGGAGAAAATATCATGACCATTAAGATTCCTGACGAACCGATTAAAATTAACGTGAAATTTTCTGCACCGCCGTTACCACCAAAGGATGCTCCACCTGTGAACGAAATAACCTGCGTTTCTTGCGAGCCAGAAGAGACAGAAAACAACATAATTGATGAAGAAGAACATTCCGAAGAAGAAAATCCCGATGAGGAACAACCGGAAGCAGAACCGGGAGAAAATGATGAGGAAAAAGTAGAAGCGACTGAAGTTGTAAAGGAAGATGTCGAAATGAATCCATTCAAGCGAGATCCTATCGGTTCGGTGTTGAAAGCTTACGAAACAGAAATGAAACCTTTGCGGGAAGCATTGGCTCAATTGCAAGAAAAAATATTAAGTCTCAACATACCCGAAATACAAGCTTTCATGTGTCCAACTACCGTGATACCTGAATCTTCAATGCGCCAACCTTCTTTAAGCAAACGTTATCCTGATCCGTGCAGACCACGTACTTGTCCAATACGTAGCAGACATCAAGTACCTCCACGCCTCTCTTTTAATCCCCAAGCGGATAATTCGTATAATAACTATTCCACCAGATCACCGGCAGGTGAGCATTACACTCCTTATTCGAACTTACATTGCCCTTTTATGGCGCCAACACGTACAAGCTCTAATGCAATTCCGTATTATTCGGGACACGATTCGAGGGAATCGAGACATTTGCACGACGAGCAACCATCTTATATGGAATCACCCATAGCAGTAAAAGCAGACAGCGTAAATTGGATCGCCATACTTTCAGAATGCAAGAGCACCCGTATCCCAAGAAGGATTTGGCAATGCAGGCCAGAAATTACGGAATGTATCCAGATTACCGTGGAAGAGTTTATCCCGACGAACGTATAGCCTATCAAAACTCTCACGACAATTATTCCTTTGAAGATGACCTACCCGAGAAGAGTCCTAGCAAAAAATTGAGAATTCGTCACGTCATTTCAATCCATTCCAAAGACAAAATGCCAGATCGTGATTGCGGTTCTAGAGAAACTAAACGACCAAAAACTTCTGATAAATCAACCAACAAATGTAGAGAGAGTTCGAGTAAAAGGAGGGATCGTCGCGAAAATCGAGTCAAACGGGAAACGATTTGGAAAAAAATTGTATTGCATGCAAGTTAAGGCCCGGGCAAGCTGTTAAGACTAGTCCGGAGGAATTCTTGCCGCAGGTTAAACGCCACAAAACTGAATCGGTTGGTACTTGTACGAGTTCTAGGATTAAAATTACAATTCCCTTAGAGTGAAAATTTTGCTTCGTTGTATGATATTAACTTGACATCGTGATGGCAGTTTTCGTTTTCTTGTACATACTACAATTTACTATAATTAAAATGTTGAAAAAAAATTACTAAAGTTTTTTTGGCCCTGGCTACAAAAGAATCACTTTCCACTTTTAATACACAACATGCTATTTACTTAAGAGTTTTGTTCGGCACCGTCATAATGATTTTTGTTCGGGATACCATCTCCTGTGTAGGTGTTTATTACGGGATGATGCCTCCTCTTTTATTTTAATTTATAAAACTAATTTTTGGAAAATAGAATCCATTCTAAATTATGGTTCTAAATCAGTATTGTGTGGTATAGGCAACCCAACTAACAGACAACTGAGAGTTCGCGTAGTTGCTACAAGGTGGCTAAATTGTTATCATCGCTTCGCAGCTGTTGGTTGAGACCTCGATTCACTTGCAGATTGCAGTACATAATTGTGAGTCATTTGTTGTGGTGTTACTTTTTCGTGTCCATGTTATTTTTATGATAATTAATAATCAATCACTTAACTCGTGATCGTGTAATTTTTACTTTAAAGAACAACAACGTATATTATCAATTGTTTTATGGTAGATTGTCTTATTTTTTTTTTCCAAAAGTGTAATGCACCCAATTGTGGCAAAATATGATCATTACGTGCAAGTTTATTAATTCAGGTGAACTTGACCCAACTTGGGTCAAAATTTTGCAAAAAGAAGTTATGATGTATCGGTTATTCGTGCATTAATATACAATGAGCAGAGGTTATTACAATCCTGGGGCACCATTTCTATACACGGTGAGTCAAAATTTTTGTTTCGTAATGTAATAACAAATTATAGTATTGTGCAAGTTTACTACTGGTAGACGTGAGTTTCGTCTCGGTCGAAATTCTATTAACTGTTAAATCAGTAGCGTAACACGATTAAGGTTTATCGGTTTTAAGGCCACAGTTGCTGTCTGTCGCTCATTACTTGCAATTGACAATTTTCTTCATGACACCTTTTTATTTTATATCATTTATATTTATTTATATCTTAAAGCTCAAGTATTGCTAAGAATGTCGCTCTTGTTGAGTTTTTTTTTATCTCCTCCCCGAAGGACTGGAACGCCTGGAAGAAACTTTGTAGTTCCTGTTTCTATTTGTCTATTCCCTTATCTCAAGATATAGAGTTTTTGATGATATGCCCGAGAAGACAAATTTTCAAAGCTTTAAGTGAAGCTTAGTTTTGACCAAGAGAAGAAAATTAATTGGAATGACAGATCCTGCCTGGAAACTTTTGGTTGCGGAATCAGCTGAGTGTTGCTTAGGACCTCCAATTCTTCTGGACTTTGTTTGTTTTCTTTCCTTATTGTTTATAGCAAGATTTATCAGGCTCGAAAGACCAAAAACATACTTTTAGTTTTTTGTTGGTCTAAAAATTCATTCATTGAGATTTTGTTTAAATGTCCGCACTGAAGTATATTTAAATCATACATACGTACGTGTACATAATACAACTCAACGTGGAATTTGAACCATGCCACAAATAATTCGATAATTATTGAGATTTCAACACAAAACTGTTCAGCCTGAATGCATTCTCTTGGCGTTCTTTTGCTCATCGAGGATCATTGAGGAATGTGTCTGTGACTCTGGGTGCAGCTAACCCAGAAGGACCGACGGCTTTACGTGTCTTCCGAAATACAGGGACGATTATCGCACCTGAACAGTATACCTTAGTGCCTGCAGTGCATCGCTCGAACTACCAGGCGAACCTTGGTCGACTGCTGTGATCTAAAGTCCAAAATCAATCTGAAATGGAAAACCACCCCATTGAATCACTCTAGCGGCTTTCCATGTGTGCTACAATTGCACACCTGTTGAAATGTAAAGCTGAAAAAATTATTGATATTCTTAAAATAAATCAAATTTCAATAGAAAAACCAGGAAAATAGTTTTATAGGCTGAAGAGTTTGAAGGGTATTCTATACCCGGGGGAGGTTGAATTTTCTTAAGTTAGCAATTAATCGGGATATTTACAAATTTATGGCATTCAGGAGTTATTTATGGAAAAATTTTTGAAACAACATGTAATATAAGATAGCGATCTGGGGTCTGGAGAGAGGGAGTATGAAGTAAACTCCCCCCCCGGTATATTATGTCATTATTTTCAAAAAATTACAGCGGATCATCAAGTTAGTTTCTGCTTAATTTGTAAATGTTTAATGTTCTGTCTTCTGATTTTGTGGCATCTGAGGGTATTCCCCCGACCTCTCGATCTATAAAGTTAATTTTTGATCAGTAGTACATACATTGAAGATGTTAGCATATCCGGTTCGCCGTTGCTATTTCAAATTTATAGCATTCAGTACTGAGTGATTTATAGGAAAAAGTTTTTGAAACATACAATGCAAGCTAGTGACCGGGTATCTGGAGAGGGGGAGTATTATGTACCCCCCTGTGTATTATGACATTGTTTCCAAAAATTATTATAGCGGTATCATTAAGCTTCTACCTAATTTATCACATTTATTGTTCTGCCTTTTGATTTTGAGATATTGGGGTATTTTATACCCTCCCGAACCCCCGTCTATGCAGTTTATTTGAATCCGCAGTAAATTGAAAACTTTAGAATATCCAGTTTGCAGTTGCAATGGTGGCCTGACATTTCTAATCATTTCCAATCATCTCACCCACTGGCTTTTCGGCAAGCGACAGCATATATAACTTTAAATGTCTACGTAACACAACGTTCCACGTTAAACTGTAGGTACAACTCGATGAAGGACGTTTAGAACTATGCTCTTGCAGTCCATAGTGTCATGAAAACAAGATAAGACAATATATGAACTGAAATTCTTCTCCTAGAATGAAGTTTTGGAGCAAGAGCAACTTCGGCAGTGTACCAAAGCCTTATGGGCATACATTACATCTGAGGTAGCTTACAGATATGCTTTTGAATCAGTTTTTTATTGTTAATGTCGGAAATTCATCAACCAGGAGAACCATCGACTTTACCGCCCTTCCGAAATACGGAGACCTCCATAAGAAAGTCAAACTCTCTTCGGATTCAAATTTGCTCCTGTGAGCGCACTGCAATTAAATTTTCACCTCTGTTCATGTGGGTAAAAACCATTCAACCTACTTTTTCTTTCAGTAAGTATTTGAAGCATCCAATGCTAGGGAACATAACCTTAGATTATATCTCTGGAATGACAGTAATATGCTCTCTCCATGCTCTTCAGCGACGGCTATTGGACAAAAATTGCTGGCCAAAAACTTTTGAGGGGCATACGACCTTTCAGTCTAATATACCTGGAGCCGAGGAAGTATAAATATTATCTTGAAGTAAAATATTTTGAATTCCGAGTAGTTCTGACTTTTGCTAAAACCACCGCCAAGGCAGTTTTATTAGTTTTTGCCTAAATTGTTCAAAATGTTTTGGTTCTTCGAATTTAATGTAAATTAGAAACCGATTGTATCAGTTTTATCTTGAGATATAATCTAAAAGTCGAAATTCCGCAAAACGAGAAAGCTATTCACCAGGCAAATCTAATCGGTTGTTAGTTTCCGTTCGATCGAGATTTAATTTTATCTAATCTATGGTTGTCAAGCTTTTGTTGTGTCTAAGTAAATTGTTTGAGGAAAATCGCTAGAAATTTAAACTCCCAATTGCAGTGCATCATAAAAGCAGACAAATTTGTCAGTTTGTTCTATATCGTCAGCATTGCATTTCGAACAACTGCTATACCATACACCACAATTTTGAAACATTTCAATGTAAAATATTAATACATATTTATTATTACTCTGCCACTTTCATTCTTTTTCATGCTTATCCCATTGAAATTTTTTATATTTATGATTTCATTACATAAACATTTGCCAAATATTAATTATAAATTGTTTATTTATAGAATTCAAGTACTTTGCACATGCATTAGCTATTACAACATTTTTTGCTTATCCAACACGATCGATTCATTAATAAACCTTTTTCACTTTACTATTATTTACATTTTTGAAAGCCTAAAAGGTTAAAACTAAAAGTTTTCTTCTTAAAATCTATTTCCTCGTTGGTAAACAAAATATTTAAAAAATTGACCTAACGCACTTTTTATTTCAATTTGTTCTCCGATATCTTATCTATGTTGTTGTTTTCAATTCGCAACTGTAAAAGTGATAACACTAAATTTTTTGAATTTTTCTGACGTCAAAAATTTTGCTCCCATAAAGGCGGAAAGCCAGGGGTAGCTTTCCCGAATATCATTATTATTTTTCTTTCGCGCAGCTCTTTAAGTAAATACCTAACTGTTTTATAAAGTATTCCACTTGGTAGGTACAAATCTGTTTACATTTTAATTTAGCCATATAATAAGGAACTAATAAACTTTTTATCGCCGTAGCCGTAGGATGTTACCTACATGCTTAAACATTGAACACATACTTTTTCCTTTTTCGTTTCAAGATTTGGAACTCGCAAGTAATTTTAGAAAATTCCTTTAATCAAAAATTTGATGACATTTTTGAGTTCTTTAACCTTAACCTTTGAAAATTTGTTGCCTTGAATATGTTAAAATCACACCCACATTATATAAATTTGGTAGTAATTCGAGATATTTTAAAAATTGTTCTGCTATTTTAAAATGTCAACGACCTATGGTGTCGGATTCACTGATTTTTAACCCCATCGATTTAAAGTCTTCGGCACAATTTCAACCAAGTAGCGGACTGTACATCTTCTTCACACAACCGCGCAAGAAAATTTTAATTTTCAAAAATCTCATCAGTAGTGAAATTATCCGGTCGCGTATTAATTACTTTTTACGAATACGAAAACCATAACACAAATTTTGAGGTCAAAAACAGAAATTACCTTACGAAACAATCGGTTTAATTAGTTTAATCTGGCTCTCTCACTTAGCAGAAATTGCCTACGGTTTAATGTTAATACCGTGACATGACACTATTTCAAATTTTTTTTGGCCTTGAAAAATACAATTTTATTTCTAATATTTTAAGTGAAATCTCGAAAAAAAATCCATTGTCTTAGTTTTTCCAGAAATTAAACCACAATCGGAGATAATTTTTAACAGAAGCGGATAGCGCTTTCACTTTTCATAAAACTTGGTTTTTAAATAAAATTAATTTTTCATTTTCGGACCATTTAACTCGAGGAGTGTCTAGATAAAATCGTCAAGACCATTAGCATGCATTTAAAAGGTATGTTTGTACATCATGGATGGCGTGAAATTTCAAATTTCCTTCCTAGTAGGATGTGATATAGCCGGATATCGCTTCGATAAGTAAACTTGTTGGATTTTGTTTTGTATAGCATTTCCGGTCATATCTATTTAGATCTCTATAGGAAAGCGTTTTAATTGATTCAATTGTATCATTTTAAATATCGGATAATTTTAAAAGTTTGCTCGTTGTAATTAACCTTATTCATCAGAAATGTGCGTTTTTCGATATTACACTTTCTCTATACTCGGCAGGATTTCCTAATACTGCTACTGTTTCCTTGCTTTTCACGAGATTCTTTTATCGTCGTGAAAGAAAGTTAAACCGTCGATACGTTTTGACAGGTAGCGAACGATGCCGTGGGAGATTTTGCCGAACCAAGTCCCATATTCGCCACCGCGAGAGATCAAAAGAATCCTGATTGCTTTGTCATTTTTTGAAAGAATGAAATGTGGGCATAGCAATATTTTAATGCCCACAAAGAAAAGTCATTTACTTCGTCCATTGCCATTAAAATTTATGGCAGCATTTATCGCGTGATGACTTTTACGGTACTTGCACTGTACTTGAGAAAACGTTACAGAAATAGAAAAAAGTTCGAGAATAATTACATTGTTTGTGCGAAAAATCTAAAACGTTACTGTTAAAGCAGAAAATAATTGTATCACCATTTAGTAGTTGAAAAATGAATCGCTTTGTCTTGCAAGTTCCATCTGACGATATCCAGTTTCCATTTGAAGTAAAAATAGTGCGACCATGAAAGCGTCTCATAAATGATTTTCACAAATCAGTGTGTACCTAATAGGTTCAATAAATTACAAGGAAGCGGATGATGACTTGTAAAAGTTGATGCTCAACTTTTTATTGCCAATTTTGTCACTGCTTGTCCTACATCGTGTATACGAGTGCGGTTCATAGAAAAACTTGAACGTCCGTAGTTCAATATCGTTCTTAAATTTAGGGTGAATTTTGAGACAGCAAACCTAAAACCAAATTCTTTTCGTTAATTATTATTCATAATTGCAGTCACTTTTACTTCTTAATTTCGCAATTTATTTTGCATACATTTAACCTTGCGTATGACATTACTCCGGTACCCTTTCAAACATTTTTATTCGTCAAAATGTTACGAAATTTATTGACGAGGAAATGTTTGTTTAGGAATTAATTTTTATGTCAAATTACTAAATTATCATTAGCGATAGCGATACTATCAAGAGATTGTGTTAATTACACCTACAAATGCGGATAGTTTTGAATAAATTATGCCTTAATTACACAATCTTGAGGACTTTTTTATATTTGAATTATAGGTGTCATCAGCTCCCCGACTTTATTTCTCAAAACACTGCATTCACAACTTCAAAAGCAAATTACTAAAATTAACATTACTTATAATTTATTGTACATTTTGGGCGATTTCAAGATCACAGCTTTTAAGCTAATTTTTAATTTTCAGGTTGTGAATGCAGCTTTAGGCATTTTTAACTTTACAACTGCAGTAAAATTTATATGAAATTGGCTTTCTAATTTTAGAGTTACAAATTTCTTTGTGCACGCTAAAAGAGTACAAAAATTATGGGTGTACCTCCAGAGTTCGTTTGACAGTGGTGTAACCAACAACTACCTCAAATTATTTCTTCAAACCGATACTAAAATTTGGAAAACTTCTGATCATCTTTTTACCTTTATTTTAGACCTACTTCGGGGGGGGTTAGAAATATAAATCGCTTTTATACTGCAGGGTTTTCACTAGTCTGGAATACCTGAAAAAGTCAGCAAATTTTAAATTGTGTAACTTTTGCCAAAGAAAAGTTAATGTAATTAACACTTTCGGGCTTAGAAATACTTCAAAAAAATTAAAATTTAATTCAAAAAAGTTATGAAAATTACGTTTTTAATTTATTATTTTAAATTTTGTATTAAACTGTTTTTATCAAGTTTAATCGTGAATTGTTTAATTGTTTTTGGTTTAAAAATAATGTAACTGTTGGTTTAATAATTCAGTCGTTTTTGGTTTCACAATATCACTGTTTTATCCAAAAATGCAACTGTTTTGTATATTAATTCAACATTTTAATAATTATTTTTGGTTTAATAATTCAATTGTTTTTGGTTCGACAATTTAATTATTGATTCAACAATTCAACTGTTTCTTTAACAATTCAACAAATTTTTCAAGAATTTTACTAGTATGTACATATATTTGTTTTCGACAATTGAATCTACTGTTTTATGCCAAGAAGCTACTACTTTGTCAAAAAATGCAACTGTTTAGTTCAATAATTTAACTGCTTTGTTCGACATTTTTATTATTTTTAGTTGAATATTTCAATTGTTTTTTGTTAAATATTTCAATTGGTTTTAGTTCAACAATTCAATTACCCAACATTCAAAAATTTAATTGTACGTGATTTGGCAGTTGATGAAAATTCAACTGTTTCTTTAGCAATTCAACCGATTTTTGAGTTTTTCAACAATTCAACTATTTTGGAAATATGACCGGTGGATTTGATTTTGTTTACCAAGATTCAAAAAATCTATGAAAATTATTAATTTTAATTACGGAGAACCTGAAAAAATCAATGAATTTATTTTAGAACATTCTGTGGGAACCTTGTACTAAGTTATTATTGGACATTTTCTCTGGTTTTTCCAATGCTTGTGAAGATGGAGATAAAATTTAATTCAATATTAAAATCTCCCGAAAGCATCAACGAGGACGAAGGCTGAGCATCGAAATTCGACCGTTTTCGATTAAAAAGTCATTAATGCCCGATTTCTTCACTCGTAGTTATCTTGAAGTTATCAAACTTCAGGTTAAATTGACGAAATAACCAAACAGATGATTGATTTATTTGTTTTGTTGTCATCTGATTGGTTATTTTGTCAATTTTATCTGAAGTTTACAAACTTGAAGATAACTATGAGTGAAGAAATCGGGCATAAGTAAGATAAATTGGGGCTGCGGTCCACATTGTGGTTTTAATGCCGCCATAATCAAAAAAGCCGAAGTAGCGACGGAAGGAGTTGCATCTCGCAAGGACATGATTCACTCTTGGCAATACCGCTGGATGGACTTGAAGCAAACATCCGGCCATGGGTTGAGCGGAAACATGGAAAGGTGACGTTTTATCTCGCCCAATCACCTGTGGGTGTTTCAATTTCTACAAGCACCGAATTGCTAAGCTGGCTTTTCTAGCGTGTGACCACTGCGGCGAGGATGACACCGCTGAACACGCACTGTTCCTCTGTTCTCGCGTTCTCGGGTCCTCGCGTCACTAAGATGCGGGACACCTTATGCAAGTCATGATCCGAGACGAAAAAGGATAAGGCACCGTCACAGAGCTGATCACAATGAGAAAAAAGCTGCTGAAGAGAATTAAAAAGTTATTCGAAAGGACTCGGAGAGAAGAGCGAGCGCCTGGGTGGCCTTCCTGCTTATGGACAACGAGGACATTCTCCTTCCAAAAAAAGCTTTTAGGTTATTAGTAATGAACCAAGGGGTCAACCGCTAGAGGAAATCGTGTACAATTAACTTCACACTTCACGTACTTCATCATAATTCTCCATACTTCTCACAGAAGAGACTTACAGAAATACCAAAATTTGAGCACTGGAGGTGTTCCACACCCCAGACCCCCGGATTGAGTAGATTATTTTTATCAGAAGTAAACTAAAGATCTCCCGTTGCAGAGGCACTAGAGGGTGTTTCATTCTCCCCAGCCCCCGGATCAAGTAGTTTATTTTTATCAGAAGTAAACTGAACTCTCCTGTTGCAGAGATCTACCTCCCAGGAGTACGGAATTTATAATTAGGTAGTTTATAATTAATTGTCAGATTACGAATTAAACACATTTACTTGGCCATAGCTAATTTTAATAAACTTGAGATATGCTTAAATATTTAATTCACTTTTAATAAAAATAAATTATTTAAACCGGGGGTCTGGAGGTGTGGAACACCCTCCAGTGCTTCTGCAACGGAGATCTTTAGTTTACTTCTGATAAAAGTAAACTACTCGGTCTGGGGTTCTGCATGTTCTGCAATGTTCTTCATTCCAAAATTTGTGCACTGGAAGGTGTTCTACACCCCCGGTACTTCATGTACTTCATTAGATGTGTACAAAACTTCACCAGCGGTTAACCCTCGTAATGAACTAACCACTCAGAGTTGCCTTACAGAAAGAGCGAAAGTAACAACCACAGATCTTTGGCGTAATATGTATGTTATATGTCTTCTTCTTCATCAGCCTATTCCCGTCTACACACATTTTCTCTCTGTTTTGAGCCGCTGGAAACCAGTAAAATATATATATATTACCAAGGTGGTGCGGCCTAAAGACCGCATTTTCTAAAATTTTGAATTTACTCGTAATTTCTAATAAATGCAAGCGAATTACCAATCGCTTTTTCTTCTGTCTATATCGCACACATTTAAAATTTATATGTTTTATTCTTGTTTATTATCGCGATTTGCTTTTAATTAGCTCAGCGTTACAGACAGACAGATAGATGCATAATTTTGGCTATTATACTAAGTATTCTCACGACCGATGTACATCTCTTTGGTAGTAACGGAAAACTTTCTGTTTTATTTTACTTGTGACCTCTTAATCTGTTTAGAAATACACACTTATTCCAAATAGCAAATTTAACGGGCTACAACTTCAGTCCAGTGAACTTTTTTGAAAAATTAATCCATTTTTCAAAAAAACCGAAAATAATGAATAAAGTAGGTAGGGTACAATAAATAAACAAAGAAAAATAATGAAGTCAAGGTTAAACTTCAAAATTACTTCTGTAAATTTTCAATGTGGTTTAAATAAATTGAAGTTTCTGTCTAATAAACTTGACTTTTGATAATTTTTTGAATTTATTTTGATTTTGTTTTATACCTAACGTATTGTTGTTGTAATTTTTCGGATTTCCTGTGAAATGGTTTGGGTTTTCAAAAGAATTTACTTAAGTAAAGTTGGAAGCGGTTAAATTTGCTATCCAGAAACAACGGACAGTAATAAATAGTATATTACATCACAAGGGAGAAAAGTGAAATTTTATATTAGCATGGTTGATGGTTTAAATTATTTGAAATTATTGTTCATGACTTGGATGTTGAATAAATCTTCTGTGCCTCCTCTACAAGCTCAAACTTTCAATTGCATAAGTTACTAAAAATAAAAATCCATATATTTTTGTTTCCGAGGTCACGGGTCGACAAAGAACCATATTGAACGACGCCCTAAACTGGAGGCTTTTCTAGTTCATTCGTTGTATAACAAAATTAAATTCTTTTAGAAAAATCGTGACTACCTCATATACAGTAAAATTGAAGTCGCCGGCCATTAATCTTTCTTTTGTTGCAGTTAGAGTTTATTAATATTTTAAAATATTCTTAATTATTGTTGAGAGAATTTGACAAATTGTTTTTACACGTGTTTGTACTTATTAATTTTTATTAATTATTATTGGACTCTCTAAAAGCCGAGATAGCGGATCATAATGAAATCTGATGCACGATTCACTAAAAATTAAATTCTGAAACGTAAATCGGACACGATTGGAAACTAAACTTAATTACTTTCTCAAAAAATTTCTTTATTAACGGAAAGCCGAAGCAAAATGCGTTACTTGTTTTAATTCGCTTTATTTTGGGTTAATTTGTACAACTGTACCTGTTTAACTATTCTAAAATAAAAAAATTATAATAAAAGACTCACGCCAATTAATATAACCGTTTTGGAACGGCTGTTGGCTTTTTATTGTTTACATTATTATTTCAAAAATAAATAATACATTTCCTATTTATGACTGCACCTTGAGCAAAAAGCAGAAGGGCACTTTTCTTTGTATTGTATAGAATGAAAATTTTTCATTTTTCTGGTACGAAAGTACCTACCTACACTTTTTTTAAATTGAGCGCTGCTTGTAATAAGTGTTTATTAACGCAAACAATTACCGGTCATTTCTATTTTCATTCAATCACGGAAGAGCGACATTTAAATTATACTGCGAGTGTACTTAGTTACCTTACTATTATAATCATTGATGAAAAGGAAGCTTGTGCTTGGATGATCTAATACCACGAATTTTCTTCAAACCGAGGTTGTAGTTGGACGTACAGTGACGATTTCGAGAATCGTGATTCACGACGTGTCTTGCTCGGAGCTAACGGCGAAACTTGACGTAAACCACCGTGTTTATAAGAAATAATATTTTCTTGTCGTACACTAACTTGTGAAAGGCTCTGTACATTCCTTTATTGTAGAAATTAACATTTATAGTGAGTTATAAATCTCACAGAACGTGGTAACGCTACTTTCGGAATTGCATGTTTAATGATTTAATACGGAGGTAGTTAGGAAATGTCAGCTTCTGGAGTACATAACACAAATTAATACTCGAGATTTATATTCGACATAAAATTGAAATTGTGGGGGTGTTCAGCTGTTTGGCTAAGCGTGGTAATATTGCTTTATCGTGTACTAATTTCAAAGATAAGATAACCGAGGTGGTAATGGCGTGTGTGCTTGTCCTTACGGATTATTTTGTCTGAAATTCAATATATCCGTTCAAGCTAGCGAACTGACCTAATTGAATGTTCCTAATCCGGCTCGAAGGACCAAGGTAAGACGAGTCGTGCTGGAATCGCAGATGTTTCTCCTAGTGGGGGCCCTTCGATAACCCAAGCATGACGAACGACAAACTGAAGTAGTCTCAACTCTTTCCAACGATGGTAAGCCACCGTTCGTTAGTATTTTCTTCCCCTTTTTTTTGCATTTCGAGAGCACTCGATCGTGAAGTGCGGGCTCCAATAATTAAATCAAAGCCACAAAGGATCAATAAAACTTATAGAATAAACTAACCATATTAGTAAGTCTGACTGATTCATACGTTTATATTATTTTAGGTCGTTAACATCAACGTTTTGATAAATCCTTTGCCCGAAATGGTTTACTTACTCGCGTACTTAACATAAAATTCTATATTTGTATCAAATTATGTAATTAATTGACTTTTGTGCTGTTATTTTGACCGACCATGTACGGTCTATTAAATTGCACATTAAAATGCAACCATTATTAAATGTATTATTGCGTTCGTTCTGTTTTTTTGCTGTTT
Organism: Lycocerus yunnanus; assembly: GCA_036346125.1. NCBI lineage: Eukaryota > Metazoa > Arthropoda > Insecta > Coleoptera > Cantharidae > Lycocerus > Lycocerus yunnanus. Next base: position 1,316,385 of record JARFIX010000051.1, read on the forward strand.
ACTTCTCTGTTTATTTTACTTACGTAAGTTGTAATTTTGGTATGGAGCAAAATTACAGTTTACGTGTGTATAATTGTAGTTACAAAGCATTAAGAAATTAAATAACTGCCCAAGGCTGCTTCTGCTTTTTACAATTCGTTTGATTCAGTGTGGCGTGCGATGCGCGTTGGGTAGCACCGTGCAATTGGCGGTTCTTGTGGAAATCGCGATTTTTCTCTCGATATGTGGTCGTGGTTAATGTGAAAATTGTTGGCTAGTGAAGAAGTTGTGTTGTTGTTGCCTTTCGTTCAATTATGTTTTGATTCGATTTAGTGTTCAAGGGTAATTTAGTCCATAGGATTTAAATAGATTAACAGGTAATTATTTTTTTTTAACAACTATCAAGGCTAATGAAGCAATTTATGCTTTTGTTTCAAACACCGCGCCATGTTGGCACGTAATCTCGTGCCTCATTTGAAAGTTTCCAAAAATTGAGGAAGAAATTCTTCGTCTATCGAGTTGAACTTGATATTATTTGTAATTGTTCAAAAAATTTGAAACGGATATGACAAATGGAAGGGTGCGGACGCTTGAACCCCTGTACTTTTCACGCTTTGGTGCTTCTCATCAAATCATCAGGTGGCGTTTTCTGTCCGTTTCATTACGGTTATGGCCATAATTATTTATTGCGGACACGGTAACACACACACACATACAAAGCGGATGTATGCTTCGTAATGCTCCCATTGTTGCCACTGGAAGAGATCACACCACGTTGAAAATTCCACTACAGATATTTTGGCATGCACCTTCCAATTTTGCAAATCCTTCCACTATTTGCTTAGGGAACTTACAGCTTCCTCGACACGCAAGAAGGATTATTTAAATTGGGCTCACTCTACTTAGAACGTGAGAGATGCTTATCATAAATGGTGGAAACACATTTGAACTCATTCAAAAGTCAGGGTCAATTTCGTATTCATAATTTTGTTCAAAAGTTGTTCATCTCTTCCAACCTTGATGTTATGTAAAATTTTAAAAGAAAAAATCATTAGGTATACATAGAAATAATATTGAATAATTACGACAGTCCTTCATATTCTTGCCAAAGTTGTTTTTTGTCACCGTATAATTTACCTTTAAATCCTTCTTTTAGTTGTTGTGGTTTATAATTTTTAATGTCTGCAATTTTCTCGAGTTACGATACTTTCGGTGCTGCTTGACTTACTCACTTCCAAGATTTTAAAACCACAATAATGTGAGGTTATGATTTCTACGTATTTTACGATTTTCTGAAATTTACACGACCTCTGAGTTCCATCATTTAGTTCTCTCCATCAGAGTGTGCAATGGAAATTCTTTTGTTTCTGAATAATATGATATTTTTTTATAAAAAATGCAAAATCCACCAGGACACTTCGTTTTATGTCGGAGTTTATGAAATCAAAAATCAGAGCACTTGAAGTAGAGTAGATGTAAATTTACTACCACAAAAAATATAAATTTGATTTACATAGGGGTGAAAAGTCATCTTGTACAATTTTTACCGCATTGAACCAAGTTTATCTCAAATAAAAGGTGATTGTGTTAGCTTCAACTTTTAAATAAACGTTAAAATTTTCACAAAGGACGTTCCGAACATTTTTAAAAAAAATATTTTTACATATAACGTGGCCAGGGTAGCAGGACAATCGTTCGGGAGGTTTGTCCCTTTGTTTACTCCAAGGTTGAAAAATCGAGTAATTTTTTTATAAATTATTCGACATTGAAATTAATCGGTTTATTTTTTGCTTATTTAAAAACCAAATTAATTGCTCTAGTTTTTGATAAATACTAATAACACAAACTTCACCGGGTGGTCGCGTCCTGATTTTATTCGAGTAGTGGAACTTTTTATTACTACTATTATTTGTTTTTGTATATGGAAGTGGCGCCCGACGAAAAATATTATGCAGAATTTCAGAAATCAATTTTCGTTTAAATAAAATTTTTCTAATTGGCCTAGAAAGTCACCAATTATTTCCAAATTTATCCTTTTAGAAATTTTGTTATTATTTTGGAATTAAAAATTTTATTATTTAATTAATAACGAAAAATGCAAGTCACTTTCATTTGGTTTAAAATTTCGAGAAAGTTGTCGCCAAAACATGAAATTTATTGCCAATATAATAATAATTTTTGATCGTTAACATCAAACGAGGAAAATTTCGTTTTTTATTTTTAGTCTTGAAAATTTAAATAGATGCACTTTGTTTAAAACTTTCTTTCCTCTTTTTAGAACTTCTTAATTAGCAAACGCCGCTTACAACTTAATTAATTTCTTAAATAAGTTTTAAGTTATGAGAGAATTATGATGATTAGCTAGTTTATCTAATTTTAAAGCAGTTTCTTGGGCGTTACCGTTTTTATCCTGCAATTGTTATAACCGCCCGATAAAAAGGTTTGTTTTATGTTGAGATGGCTCGAAAATCATCCCCTATGGGGTAGACGTCTGTAACCATGGCAACGTTTTATCAGAATCGTTTGTCGGATACGTCTGAAGGATTCAATGAAACACGAGTACTCCATTTGCCCGCTATTGCATTGTGAACACGTCTAAATTGTTATCTCATTTATTTCAACGAGGGGTCATATAGGGGTCGTTTAAAAAGCTGTTGTATTAGAAGATGTGGGTATAGTGAATTCCTAGTTGTCTTCCCAACTAGGGCATGCATGCATTTTGATGAATTTGTTTTTTAATGGAAACCGAAAGTTGGAAACTTATTGTTGCAGTAGGCAAGTTATGACAGTTGTTGGTTTTGGAATAATCTAATGGAATCCATCACGATATTTCGAGAAATCCGTACCAGCTAGGGCGATATTAAATACACGCAACTTAATTCAAACTTTAATGGCTTCGATTGCTTTATTAAAGTTAGCTCTAAATATTGGCATTGATAATAATGTAATGGCAAGGTCGAACCGTTTTCCTTAATTTAAAAATATTAGGAGCGAAATCCAGGTGAAACGCACAGTTTTCGAGTTCTTTTCAACAAGGCCTTCAGAAGATAAACGATCAAATATCGATCTCACTTTTTTTTTATCTCATTGTGAGTTGCAAGTTGATATTTTCGGTCAAGAACAACCTGCTGGTGTTGATATATTTATAAACCGGAGACACATTTTTAAATTTTACTTAATTATGGTAATTTTATTTAAATCTTCATTGTGTTGTCGACCAGACCAACTTTTTTTTACATAACGACAGCTTTTTAATATTTCAAATTGCACCACCGCATTTGTTGTGTGACAAGATTCAGTTATGTAATTTTGAAAAAATTTTGCGTGACTATTGCTGTTTGGTTCATCTCATGATATTGATGAACATGTGAAATGCCAGGATGTCTACGACGATATACTGTTGGTTCACATCTTCTTTACACGCGAATTTTGTGTTTAGTTGCAGAAGTTTGTTCGTCATAAAATATTTTCACAATGGGAGCGTTATCATTAGGTCATTGACTGCAGTTTTTCGGTGCTTTGAAAATAATGGTCTGTTTGGTGGGCACTGGTCTGAAACCGACCTGGGCATGTTTCATTGATTAAAATGCAATTAAACGGATTGTCAAATATTTTAAAGTCACGGCAAACCACCGATTTCGTTCCAAGTCGGTCATTGCTGCAAATGGATTTGTTTTGTTAAAGATGAGTAAACTGCCTTGCGCCCACTTCTGATAATATGCACGGATCCTTTTGACCTTTGCTTATCCTTTATTTGTACTATTTTCCTTCAATTAAACCAGAGAAAGGGAGAGATCAAAGCACATCCGTTTTCAATAGTCAACTTCACTGGTACGTAATGGGATATTCGCAATTTTTGTTGGAATTTAAATTACCGGTTTCAGAAATTACACATTTGATCGATATAATTTCATTGGGTAACCTTGATTTTGTAACGCGATAAGACTCATACGAGTGATTTTACAGTAGCAACGATTCGTTCCGTTGATTCGTTATTTCTTAACGTCATAATTTAATTTTTTTAAACGCAACAATATTATAAAAGAATTCTTTGTTCCTATTGACCTAGTAATGGTAACGAAGAATTGCATAGGTATAATAGAAAACAAATGGGCAGATAGTTAGCAATTTCAAAGCACACTGAATCGCTAATTAATTACCGTTATAAGTACTCCGGGTTACTGGAACTTTGAATGAAAAAACTAGTTTCGATGTTTTGTTCCCAGTCTTACAAAAGCTTGAACCAAGACAAAATTCCAGCAGAAAATCGTTTGCCAACCAGTGAGCTCATTTTTACCGGCGCCATCTTTTCCAAACATTTTAAGTATGCCTGGCATTAGAAGTGCGGTTGTGGGAAGGATTCAAAACTGCTCAGAAGCTCTGTGCTTTACCGTTATCAGGAAACAGTTCCCGAGAGCGCGGATTTCCAAAATCGTCGTTAATTCTCAAAAATGTTGTGTCGAGTAATACTTTGAGAGTTCTCCCGGTCTAGCTCTTTATGTCGGTACAAGATCCTTTCCTGGAGGGCGGGGGGTAGGGAGTGTTTGTACTCTGGAAAAGTTAGGACATTTACAAATCCTGTCGTGGAAAATCGGGGAATTTTTTAGTAACAGTGAAAGAAATTAAAATTTGAAGTTTAAAAAAATGATAAAATTGCAGTTTTTATAAATTTCCATCCAATTGTTTTTTAATAATGCAACATTTTTATGCAAAAATTAAATAGCTTTGTCGCAAATGCAAATGTTTTAAGCAAAAGTTCAGCTGTTTTATTTACTATTTTAATTACTTTTTGGATTAATAATTTAATTGTTTTTTGGTTTAATAATTCAATTGTTTTTTTGTTCAATCATGTAACTGCTTTGCACAATAACGAAACTGCTTCGTTTAGAAATGCAACTGTATTGCTCAATAATCATTCAATCGTTTTTGGTTTAAAAATTAAATTGTTATGTTTAATAATTGTACCTTTTCTTAACAATTAAGCTGTTTTCTTCAACGATTCAACTGTTTTTCTACAAAATTCAACTCTTTTATGCAAAAGACCTACTATTTTATTCTATAATTCATCTGTTTTGTTTAATAATTCATCTGTTTTGTACGTAATTCAACTAGTTTTTCAACAATTTAATTGTTTGCTAAATAATTCTGCTGTTTAGCTCAACAATTCATCTGTTTTGTTTAATACAACTCAACTAATTTGTTCAATTGTTATATTTAACAATTCAACTTCTTTGGCAATTCAACTGTTTGCTAACTAATTCAACTAGTTTTAGTAAATAATTCTACTGTTTTGTTCAACAGTGCGGCTGTTACGTTCAATAATGCAGGTGCTTTATTTAATAAATTCAGGTGTTTTATACAATATAATCAAAGTAGTTTGTTCAGCAGTTCAATGTACAACAATTCAACTGCTTTTATTTTTTAAACTCAACTTTTGAATGCAAAAAGCTATTATTTTGTTAAAAAATGCAACTATTTTGTTCAATAATTCTGCTGTTTTGTAATAGTTTGGCTGTTTTCTTCAATATGATGCTATTAATTTGATCAGCAGTGCAGTTTTATATTTAATTAATTCAATTGTTTTTTTCATCAATTCAACTGTTTTATTAAATAATTTTTCTTGTCACTTCAATAATTCTGCTATATTGTTCAATAATTTAGCTTTTTTTTTAAATAAATTCAGTTGTTATATTCAATATAATTAAACTGATTTGTTCAACAGTTTAACTGTTTTTCAACAAATCAAGTGTTTGTTAAATAATTCTGCTGTTTTATTCAATAATTCAGCTTAATTCTCCAAAAATGCAACTGCTGTTTGGTTCAATAATATAGCTGTAGTTCATTATTTCAATAATTTATCATAGTTAAATAATTCAATTGTTTTTGGTTGAATAATTCATTTATTTTTGGTTTAACAATTCAACAGATATTTCAACAATTCAACTGTTTTATGCAAAAGAGCTACTATGTTGTTCAATAATGCAACTATTTTATTCAATGATTCTGCTGTTTTGTTCAATAATTCAACTGTTTTGTTTAATAAATTCAGCTATTTTCTTCAATATAATTCAACTAATTTGATCAAAAGTTTAACTGTTATAATATGTATATAACAATTTAACTGTTTTCAAGGAACTCAACTATTTGCTAAATTATTGAACTATTAGCTATTTTGTTCGATTGTTATATTTAACAATTCAACTGTCTGCTAACTAATTCAGCTGTTTTGTTAAATAATTCTGCTGTTTTGTTCAATAGTGCAGCTGTTTTGTTTAATAAATTCACTTGTTTTATTCAATATAATTGTACTATTTTGTTTAACAGTTCAAAATTCAACAATTCAACTGTTTCTTCAACAATTTAACTGTTTTATTTTCATCAATCCAAGTGTTTGTTAAATAAGTTTATAGTTTGTTCTATAATGCAGCTGTTTTATTCGATATGATTCAATTTAGTTTGTTCAACAGATCAATTATTTTTGTTTCAGCAATTTAACTATTTAAAAATAGTTCAATTGTATATTTTCTTTAAACAATTCAATTGTTATGTTTAAGAATTCTACTATTTTGATCAACATTTAACTGTATCATTGATAATTCAAGTGTTTTATGCAAAGAATTTACTATTTTTTTCAACAATGCAACTGTTTTGTTCAAGAATTCAGTTGTTTTATTCAATAATTCAATTGTTTTTTGTTCAACACTTCAATGGCATGATTAACAATTCAACAAACTATTTTTGGCACAACAATTGATCCAAATTTGATTTTTGCTAACCAAGTTTTGAAAACTCGAAAAAAATGATAAATTATAATCTGGGAAATTTGCTATAAAATGCTGCATGGTATAAACGAGTGCTTACACTTCCCGTGGTTCAAAGTCCACGTTAACCTCTAGGTTCTCTGGTGGGAGATCTTATAATATCATTTCGCCACCGTTCACTTGTTTTCTCACTCACTCATCACAATTTACACCGCTATTTTCTCACATAATTAAACAATCGTCGGGTTTGCTACATACAATCAATATTGTTCCAAAATATCCTTCCGAGTTATAAAAAATCGATATCGCCATTAAAAATTTAAAGAAACGCAACGACATTGTTAGGAATAACCCCAATCAATAAATAATTCATAATATTTAGCAAGTAAAATGTCCAAATTCTAAACACTTGCAATCCTGGTGCGCCACTTCATATTTCTAAAGTGAACGCGGGACAGCTATTTTATAGGAGGATACGATGAATCGAAACTGAAAATTTAAAACTTTTCACGTAACTTTCCTTGGTTATGAATTATGAAAGCGGTCGAACAATTCACAACAGGCAGTCTCGTTCGTTTTCATTATATATTTTTAAAATATGGGAATGTTATTATTTCAAAGTTGTGGGTAAGAGCGAGAAATACGGCTTATCAGGTAACTTTTTGCGAGTGCGGGGTCACCAAACTAAATTATGCAAAGGTGTTCTGATTTAACTGTCTGCGAAATTTGCTGATAAACAAATGTGTCTGGGAAACTCGGAAGGTTTAATTTAGAATCAAAATGTAATTCCTAACAAATTGGCGCAAAACGCTCGATAACAAAATCGGATGGAACCTAAAAAACTACGTTTTAATTAGTTAATTACCTTCATCAAGTTACATAAGTTGACGTGCTTATAATTAACAAATACGAACAATGGAACACAAGCGTTTGTAATGTTCTGCATTAATACGTCTAAATTTTGTGCAAAGTAATTACACGGTTTTTGAATTTTCCTTTAATTTCTGCAAGCTTCAAGCTTGTGGTACATTTTGATTTTTTAAATCCCGTTTCAATTAACTTTGTGTGTTTTATACCTTGGCTGTTTTTGAACGACCGACAATAGAAAGATAAATTCGTGTTGGTGGGAAAATGTTAATGGAAAATTTTAAATACATCGTTTTAGTTTTTTCTAAATGAGATAAATTTTGTAATATCGTACCTTAGTACTAATTATTTCAGTTTTGTGTTGTTTTATGTTAATTATGCTAGGAAATTTCAAAAGAAAACCCGCTACGTAGGGGAAGGCGGGGTGATGTTAAAGCCATCGGTTAGAAATTTCTATTTGCTTTTTCATCTGGTCATCCTTTGAGCAACTCCACAGTAATTAAGCAACATAGAATTAAATTTGTGTTACAATCGTGCAATTAGTGTCTCGAATTTTGACATTTGTTACATTCAAGTTTCGCCCGTAATCATCATTTGTGTAACTATTAATTAAAATCAATATTCGATAATTAACTAGCATCGTACAGTGAAAGTTGAATTGGAGGCCTTCATTGTTCACTTCGATATCTTAGACTTTACGTCATCTATGACTCAAAATCTCGACTTAATCGAAACCTTTGAAATTTTTAAATATGTTTCTGTGATTTACTAATCCATTCTCTTCGATTACGAAAAATGCGATAATAACTTGTCTGGTTACGTCGTACCATGCGTATGTTTCTCGACATAAAATGTCGTTCAGACGTAATAAGTTTTATTTCTTTCCTGGTGGATACGTCGATTGATATCGAATAGTTATTGCGTAACAAATTATTACCTCGAGTGGGGCTGCAACCCCTGCGAAGTGAAGTGACACACTTAAGCGAAAGCTATCGAAACACCAAAATGACACGCTTGTTTTTATTTTTATTGGAACATTTGCAGATACATGACCGTTTAATTTAACCATTGTTGTGTTATCATGTCTATCATTGTTTGATCGATTTAAGATGTATATAAATAAATGTACCAGTTAGTACCCACGTTCATCGGTGCAACAAATTTGAAATTATAGCTGCTTAAATAAGAATATAAAAATTGTAAAGTAGATATTCGTTTTCGAGATTTTATGCACGTACCTCAAGTTTAATGCCAGAAGCTCTGTAAATCCATAGTCGATAATGAAAAACCCGGGTGTTAACCTACATATTTTTTTATGCAAGTAGTTTACACTAACCTGTATTAAATTTGTATACCAAAGAGTTTTATGATCTTTCGCAACCGGTCCGTAACGGAATTTAAAAGTTGTGCAGATAATTTAATTTTTTAATTGTAGCTAAAAATGCATATTAAAATTTGTATGAAATGTCAAATGTGAGCTAACCTGAAATCTCAAGGTATTTGAGAACAATGGTCTCGTTTCGCAAATAACCAATTATTAAATTAGCAGTTCTCAATTCGAAAAACACCCTGTATACATTTTCGATAATCCGGATTAACAGTTTTTGGTGTGGCATCGCTAATCGGCCATGTTAATATGAAATTAAGATGTAAGATCTGATTAACCTAGAAAATTACAATTAAAATCTCATTAGGAATTTCAATCTCTATCTAGGAAAATATCATCCCAATTCGTTTCGTTCCAAACAATGCAATGGTTCAATCACGCTTTATATTGATCCCCATCACGATAGTTATGTATGTGTATATAAAATTAAGATTTGTTGGATACTTCATGATGAAACATTGCAACAACGTGGACGCGTAATCTATCCTTGGGGTGCAATGTACCACAATAAAGAGTTTATTATTTTGGAATCTTTTCAATATGAAGCCATTTTTATTCCTTCGTAAATTCAGTTGAGGGGTTTTGGGGATGGGGAAATTATCGGAATCTCTTTAATATCTTCGTTCCGTTTACTGCCAACGGAGATTCAATAAAATAAAAATCTGTTGTGTTCAAATCAAAATTAATGCTGCTCACCGTAGAAATCTAATTTAAACAACTTTTGGACCCCCCTCGGACGTTTACCAAGTTTGGAAAGCGCAGCAGTGCTGTTGAGATGCGCATTCAGTTCCATATATTATATCTCAACTCACTTTCTTTCTGTAGTACATCTCAAGGGCCAAGCTGGATTTTCATGTTCTGGAATCTTGACTCCTCTATCTGCAACTGCTACATTCTAGTAGAGAACACTAATAAGTACCAAATCTTGGCACAGTTCCAGAAAGAAGTTCTATAGCAATGTTTTGTGGATCAGTTTTTCGCAACTTGTTTTCCTCGACTAGGAAAGTTCAATCTTGTTTTAGTTAGTCGTGCCATTCCCGGTGTAAATAATTTGTAGTGGCAAATATCAACCCCCCTCTAGCACCACAATTCGATTAAACAACAGTGTGCCACCGAGATAATTGTACGAGTAGCTCAAGGCACGAGATTTTGTAACCGAAAATTCGTAATTGTTTTAATAAAAATTTCAACTGCTACGGTGGCACAGTTGGTTAAGCGCGTGTATTCCCATCAGTTAGTACGCCAGGATTCTTAAGTTACTTGATTTATTCCATTTTTGCATAGCTAATGTCCTATAATTTTTCATCGTTAACTCCGTAATTGTGTGATAATTAGACGCGATTACCGCAATTTCTTTGAAAACAAAGTTCATTTATTTTCAAAACGAGTTTTATCGGTTTATTCCATAAAGTCAATTAAAAATTGTGTACCTACCTAGCGGAACTTCATATTTGCATACCTACCCATTTTTGTTCGTTTGCAATTTATTCATTTAGTCTTGTCCTCAAAAGAATTTATCCTGACAATTTCTACAGACCTTTCCAATTATACGAATAGCATTACAGACAGCAAAATAATTGATTATCAGTTGATGTAGGAGTAGAAAATTAACTGCAAATCTTACAATTTTGAATTCTATTCCAGGATGTTAAATTATTGTGCCTCGGTTCGGTTGAAAATATCAAGGATTGAACTCGATACCATCGGTTCAGGTCCTCAACAAACTAATTTGACATGATTTCTAAGAAGGAGTCGCTATAAAGGCTTATTTGGCCTGTAGTTTACAAAAAATCGCCTACGGGGAAGTTGGTAAATCACAAAATTGTCAATGAAGCAGTTTTTAGTTTGTACCTATTTTTTTGCTGGAAGATTTTCTCTCTTGTTTTAAAGATATACTCGTTCCATTTTCAAAAAATCATCCACGGCGTAGTCTATAAACCCAAGGTTTCCAGTCGTCTAGAAAACCAGGAATAACCTGGAAAGTCGTAGAATTTAAAATTATGTAAATTTTATTATGGAAAAGTCAGAAATTTTTGATTTTTAGACAAATCAAGGAAATTATTACTTTCGGTATGGAAAATTATGGAAATTACGTTCTTGACTTATTTTTCTAAATTTGTATTCAGCTGTTTTATAAATATATATTGTATTAGGATGTGTTTCGTTCAGTCGATTCATATTTAATTATTAAAATTGATCAAATATCAAAAGTTAGGGAAAATTAACAATTTTAATCTTAGAAAACCTGGCCAAGTCAGGGTATTAGCTTTGAGAAGTTCGGTGGAAACCCTGTTTATTTGTTTTGGTTCAACAATGTAACTGTTTTGTCCAAAAATGTAACTCTTTAGCTCAACAATTCAATTGTTTTGTTCAATAACACAACTGAATTTTTAATAATTCAAATCTTTTGATTTGATAATATAATTGTTTTAGTTTAATAATTCAGTCGTTTCTGGATCTACAATGCAACTGTTTGGTTCAATAATTCAACTGCAATGTACAACATATTATTTATTTTTGGTTTAATAATTTAATTGTTTTTGGTCTTAGAATGCAATTGTTTTTGTTCAACAATGCAATTATCGTCGATTTAACAATTCCATTTTTTTCTGATTCAACAATTCAGCTGTTTCTTATACAATTCAACAAATTTTTCAACCATTCAATTATTTTATGCGAAGAAGCTACTACTTTTTTAAAACTGCAACTGTTTAATTAAGAAAATCAACCATTTTGTTAAATAAATTCAGCTGTTTTGTTTAATAAATTCTGCCGATTAGTTCAATAATTCAATTGTTTTTAATTGAATATTTCAATTGTTTTTTGTTCAACAATTCAATTATCTTTGATTTAACAATTTCAATTTACGTGATTTGGCAGTGAAGAAAATTCAACTGTTTGTTTAGCAATTTAACAAATTTTTAACAATTTTACTGTATTTTTCAACAATTCATGTTTTACATTATGTTTTATGCAAAAAACTACTACTTTGTCAAAAATGCAACTGTTTGGTTCGATAATTTAACTACTTTCTTCCACATTTTAATTATTTTTAGTTTTATAATCAATTGTTTTTGTTTAATAATTCAACATTTTTTCGACAATTCCACTGTATTATGCAAAAAAAAGCTACTACTTTGCCCAAAAATTCAATTGTTTTGTTCAATAATTCTGCTGTTTTGTTTAACAATTCAACTATTTCTGGATGTAAAGTCCGATTGGGTCAAGGGCTAAGGTTTCGCTGCGAAACAACATTTTGATTTTTTCCCGCTACCAAAGTATTTGATTTTTGTTTACCAAGATTCGAAAATTCAGGGAAAATTAACAATTTTAATCAGGGAAAAATCAGAGAATTTGTTTTAAATAATTCGGTGGGAACCCTGAAACTGCAGAACTTTCGAAATTGGCATTAAATAATATGTTGTCAGTTCGTTTTCATTAATTTGGTTGTAAAACGAAATTCTACAGAATTATTGCATTGTAAACTGGCTTTGTGTATAGTTTGACTTTGGAAATTGAGATCAAAGTGCCTGGGGTACTTTTTTCTGTAATTTTTTTATTGTATTTATTTCCTATTCTTTTCTGTTGTTGTGAAACTGTTAGCGATTGCTTAAATTTTAATCTTAATGATTAATTATTAAATTAGTGAAGATAATTTGTTACTAAACCGAATACAGCGCCATTTATCACATACATAATCCTTATAAAGGATATACTAAGTTGAGCAGTATTGATCAGTTTATAGCTGAAACTGAATAATTATCCCAAATTAATTAAAAAATTTTCTTTGCGAAATTTTGCTCGAGGGCCCATTGAAACCGTATTTTCCAAATCAAATTGCTAGGTTCTTGATTTGTATGCATTAACTGATAGATATGTTTGGCAAGTTTTGAGATTTGGCTTCTCCCAAGGGACGAATTCTAAACAATTCATCAATCAAAAAACAATTTTATTTTAATTTATTTATTGATAATGGGCGAATGAGTTGGGCCAAATAAAATCTGACCATGTCACGTGGCAAACAACATGGTAACATTCAAATTTTGTTTGTTAAAGTACCCTATTGTAGGAGTAATGATGTAATTTTTTAAAATGACATTCATAAACGTTGTTCTTGACGGTTAAGTGCGTTACACTAATCCCGAGTATCCGGTAAGAGCTTTGCTTCTGATCTTTCTTTCCCAAACCGCTGATGTACTATTATAAACTTACTTAGCTCTATTGAACCCCAAATCAAATGCAGCTCGCAAGGGTCTACCAATATTTTTATCCATTTTGCCCAACGTCTTTTAGAAGTATCAGTATCTCGACTTACTGGCGTCTTGCGTTGCATCCTGATGCCAAATTGAATTACTGCAGTTTTTGATCAGCTGAAACCGTTAACTTGCTTATTGTCTTTTAACTATCATTAAATGGGTCTAATAACCTCCAAGGAAGAATATGAACATTCTTGTGTCGAGTATCACTCGCATTATTGAAATGTAGAGGCTAAAAACAATACACACTATTATCTGTCTGTGATCTTTCATCAAGAAGTCAACAGCACCACAAGGACATCATAAGAATATTAATACTACATTGTTTTCTTTTTTAATTACAGTTTTAATTTATTCAAACATGTAGTACATTTTAAAGGGGAAGCTGGGGTAAAAATATGAAACTTTTGTTGTTGGCTTATTGGTCACACTTGGATATCCTTTACTTATTGCACAAATAAATGTTTTAAAACTATCCGAAGTGTGAACAATTGTAAATTGTGAAGTTCGTAATTTTATTTTGCAATTATAATTTTATTAGTCCATTTCTCTAATAACAATCTGTTATGCATTAATGTTTAATTCTTGTGAGAAATTTTCAATGCATCTGTTGTTTATTTTACATTGTTAATTAAAATATTTATTTTACGGTAACCTTATTAAAATAATTGGCGCACTTAATTCACGCTATTTTATACGTATATTTTTCATTTATTAATTTTGTAGTACTAAATTTTATTTTTTGTTGCAGGTAAGTGTCACTGATGGTTGCAACAATCAATCAATGATTTACACTTTCATGAGTTTTCTATCCACGCTTATCTAGGCCAAGTAAGCTACTTTTATGCTATTAGAATTACCAAACGCGTGCTTCTCATTGTCTTATTATATTTCTTTAGCTTTCAATTTATTATTATTGGCTACCGACAAAAAATACAATACGAGGGCGATTCAAAAAACTGTGTGTGTCAGCTCCGACGCACGACTGGAGTTACTCAGTAAAAATAACCAACTTTAAGAAAATTGATAAAAAATGTTTTAAAACATTTTTATAAACATTTTTAAAACTATTATAATTATTTTTATTTAAAATATAATATTATCTTAATAACTAACAAAATATGGTTATAAAAGATAATTGTCACTAAATCTTTTACGTACAATAATAAATAGTACATGAAAATTATTTAAGTATGCTAAAAATAACTTTTCGAAAGAAAATTTTATAAAAACATTATTATATATAATCATCATTATAATAAAGAAATATTGTTGATTTTTCAGATAATATTATCGAATTATTGACTTGAATTATTGATATTTAAAATTATTCATAAAATAAATCATAATAACCTGGAGGAATTTATAGACATCGAAAATAATTTTTGGTTAGGTTAGAAATTGTCTAAATTGGATTAAATATCGAAATATAATGATAAAATTATAACTTCACAATAACAATATTAATTATTGATATGTATAACAAAAAGCGGGCAGGATTTGGTGCGGTTGCGCTAATGTAAAGATACGCCTCTCATTTTCGTTTTTAAAACGTACCTTTTACCCACGTGGTTGTTAGATGTTCCGGCAATATTATCTTGCGCACCATAGGTGCGCACTAAAAATAACGAGGTCATTTCTTGCGCACCATAGGTGCACTAAAAATAACGCGGTCATTTCTTGCGCACCATAGGTGCACTAAATAACGGTCATTTCTTGCGCACCATAGGTGCGCACTAAAAATAACGAGGTCATTCATCAGTAGATTTTACACCTCATATTTTTATCATACCGGGCGCCTTATATATGAAAATCGATTCTTAAGGAGTAAACTCAAAATTCGTTTGTTTGCGGAACCATCCTCTCAATCTCACTACAATTTCAATTATTGTTTGTTTGTTTCCATTGCACTAAACTCAAATATTATTTTTAAATTTAAACTAACAAACAAGTCTGAAAACTGAGAGACTCTAGTAAACACAAGAGTTTTATTTTTAGTTGCGTGATTATGTTATACAATGTGATACAAAGTAAATAAGGATGCAATAGTGCATGGACGAGCCTTTGTAAAAGATATTATTTTACTGCATAATATTTATTTTAATTATTTCCATACATTTTTTTGTTTAATTGCATGCAATCGTTTGAAGTCCAAACGTGCAAAATTTTACAATGCTACACTGAAAAAAAAGTTTCAATTTAAATATAGCGTTCCACTACTAAAATAAGACTTCCGTTGTTTTGTGTTTTAGTTTAAAATCTAACCACCTCCGGAGGAAATTTGACTCCCAATTCTTGTTTGGCTTTTGTTTATATGGGAATTTTTGCACTTTTTCTCACAAAAGTGCGTACCCCGATCATTACTTTTTAATTGATACTCCGATTCTCTTTGATAATGAAATAATTTCCAGTTGCCTGTTTATGGACAAACGCAAATTGCCCCTTTTAACTATAAAACCATAAATTATAAAAAGTTTATTAACTTTCACTGATTTTGTTTTTGTTTTACACAATTGCTATATTTTATGGGTTTTTATTTTCATACTAATTGGCGTAACATCCGTTGAAATACAAACTTGTCCTGAAGTTGATATCGTTAAGTGATATGCATGGTGTTGTGGTGTTTATCGCTATTATTAAATCGGTTTCTTTTCAAGGAAAACTTGGTATTCCATCGGCTGCAGAAATAAATTATCGTCATTGGGAAAATTAAAATTATTCCACTTGAGATGAAGTGAAATTTGCGTTGTACTACATGTTCTCTCACCTAGTATCAAGTAACTGTTTCGCCGATGTCAAACATTTGGGAACCACTGCTTTGGAAAACATTTTACAAAATCATTTCTAGAATCTTTTAAGCCGGTTTGGGCGTGTTACACAAGAGCAACAATTTTTTAACCCATTGTTTGTTTGCATTGTTGAATGTTGGCAAGCCCCGATGGTGATCAATCATCTCCTTTAGATTCAAAATCATTTCCAATTATTATCAAGATGCTATCTGAATTAAAACTACCGGAACAAGTCACGATTAGCATTATCACTTCCACTATTTACTCCAAAGATTGCCCGATCAAATGCTTTTTGTTTTGATTTTTTCCAATTGCTTCGTAATTACTTGTTTCGGTAGCATTCGAATTATAATTTATCATTTTTAGAAAGTTCATCTTTCTAATCACAATCAGATAAGTTAATTAAGATCTTTCAATTGTACTAATACGCTATTCACCTCGATCGATAATAATCGAATTGTTAGATTTATGGTCGGGCGACGATTTTTCAATAACTTCAAACTTTAATTGGAATTTATTACTATTGCACGATTTCGATAAATCGATCACCGGTGTGAACGTGAAGCAACCAAAATGCCGCCGAAGATTTTTGATCCTCCCTCCTTCTCTCAGCGGAAATAAAACAATTTAGGTATAAAATTCACACAGATTAAAAAAAGTTAACGTATTTATGGATGTAAATTTAAGGTTTTTACAATCAAGGATGTGATTGTATGATAGCGTAGTTCACGCGTTCCACGGTCATGTAGGCGTTAGCCAAAAGGTGTAAATTTCACAATTGAAGAAGTTCCTTGTGTATACGGTACTGATACTGACTAATGATTCTCAAACACGTGTCCACTGTTCGTCCTTGATGGTGAAATTTCAAAAGTTATAATTCTGTTCTTCATATCTCGGCATTACAAGAAACGATTTTAACTACAGGAAGGTCGTAAAGTTGAGAAAGAATTCTATAAAAAGAATTTAGAAGGATTTTCTCAGAAAATTTTTAAATGTTAAATTTTTCGCCATCGACATTTTTTTATCATGTTTTGCTTTTGAACTGGGTCGTCATCGGCATTTTTTTAAATGTAAACAAAAAAAATAACTCCTCACCTCAAAGAGAACATTTTTCGGAATAATCAGTTCTCAAGTTTCAAAAATTAATATTTTCATCAACTGTAAAGTACATTTTTAAAACTTGAGAATTTGTCTCGAAAATCCTTTTCAAAGACACGTGGTTTTGACATTTTCGAAAAGGTTACCTGTGACCTTACAGCTAAAAAAGTACGTTAGAAAAATGAAAAAGTAAGATTTAAAAAAATAAGGTTGAGAATTATCTCGGGAAACCCTTTCCAGGTTTTTAATCGAATTTACTCAGTGTATAAACTGAAATATAGGTTTTACAATGGTAGTAACCATTTTATGTGCAAAATTAGTTAAGAAAAAGGCAAACAAAAATAAATTTTAATAGATGAAAGATGCAGGTTTTCTACAAATTTATAAATAATAAATATAGTTTTGCCATAAAAATATAATTATTGAAATTTTAATTTTGACCGCCGATTAAACAGTGAATAAAGAAATAAGTGAAATAGTAAAGTTTCAAAAGTGTAAACAGAAATTTAAACAGCATAGTTAAAATTTTATGAATGCAGCGAAGTCGGTTCAATTTAAAGTGGAAAATAAATGGAAAAAAGCAAAACAACAAAATAATTAAGTTTAGTGGTTTATGGCGCCCATTTAACCACAAGTATAGTAGCAGGAACGTTTTGAACCATAGCAATAATTACTTTCCTTTTGATTTTGTCTAATTACAAAAACAAGGCCCCTGTTTATATATATGCACACGGGCCACTTAACTGTTTGTCATTTTTTAAGTTGAAAAATATTAATTTACCATTAAATTGAGTTCCAGATAGACAGAGAGTTTTGTGGGTAATTCTTATGTTTACTAACAGATCAGGTGGCCTCCTAGTGCGTGCAAATTTGAAATTTGCATTCTTTGTTATAATTGACCGCCATCTTTTGTGTAGATTGGCAAAATTTGAATTTATACAACTTTACCCGTTGAAGAGCAGATTTGCCGCAAACGAACACAGATTTGTCACAAATGAAAACTGATTTGTCTCAAATCTGTTTGACGTCCGATCTGATTGCCAGGAAAATCTGTTTCCATGGACATAAATATTCCACTTTATTATTTCGGCAGATTCAAACAAAAATATGAGGTGACGTGTCGTGGAAGAGGTGACGACCCTCCCCTGTATGTAAGCAAAAAATATTTGATTTGAATGTGCACGAAGATAATATAATTTAGACAGATTGAAGCTTTGTATTATAATAATGTCAAGAATGACCATCAATGAGGATATGACTGGCCAAAAATCAGCCTTACTAACTAGACCTGCCAGCTGGTACTCCAACTCTTTTGATTCGATAAAACTTGCCAAATTTGTATCGTCACAATAACAAAACAGTCGTGATGATTTCGATCCTCGCTTATTGTCTTCTTTGAGATTTTGGTTTACCGTAGCTAATTCATCGGTGTTCCACATTTGCTAAAATGAATAAAAATCCGAGCTCCGGTAAAAATAGTGGGTTTTGCAATAAAACATAAAGTAGCCGAAGTAATTACTACGCTGAGAACGTATCCAAGCGTATGATGATAATGGATGAAATTATTAACAAGAGAAACTATTTCATGTTTTACCATCTATTTAACGATTACTCGAGTACCTTTTTTCTTGTTTAGTTCAATTAATGTTAATTTATGCTAAAGCGAGTTGTTAACGTTTTACTAAATCCCATTTTAGTAGCTCATGTCGCCTTTTTATAAATAATTCATTATCTTCAAATTTATTGTACCTTGTTGACATTCTCGACTGTTATAAAATAATTGATTTAACAAATTGTAGGTTCTTTTCTGGCTTAAGTTGTAATTTAGGATTAAAACGTTAATTGAAAACTCTTCAATGAGTTTACAATTAATTTTACTTGTCATTCTTGTCTCCTGGTGGCGGCGAAGGTTGAGCACTAATTTGTTTTCAATGAAAATGTAAAAGAATTTGACGTTTGCTTTTCATAACCATTTACCGTCCGAGTGCTTTAAAAACACTCAAAATGTCTTGAGTGCTAACTTTTTGGCCAACGCTGTCTCAATCAATTAGAATCTAATTGGCCATTGAATAACACATGGTGTAATTTTTTGTTATTATAATTGGCGTTATTTTGACTCATTAATCTTGTAGTACAAGTATTATTTGCAGTGTGTAAACCTATTAACCCACTTCTGGTGCATATATTTTAATAACCTACATAATAAAGAAATTTGTTCATTTTCCACCTTTTCATAATTTCGCTTTCTTTGTCTACAAGGATGAATCGTTTATTTTGTAGCTTTAACTCATAAATTTTCAATTTTACTTCTTACCTAAACGTTGACAACTTTTTCCTGTGCCAACGCTTAAATTTACATTTAATTGTTTTTCTAATGAGCAGTTGGGGAAATTCCGAGATTCGCTAAAGCTACACTTTCCTTTTCAAATTATTATCCCGATTGTTGGTTTTAGCGACAGGAAATTTTTGGTCGAATCCTGTTGGTCGATACACTTTTATATCAACATCAACCGGTGACAAATAATAAATTCTCATAAGTAGAAAAGGAACTAAACTCGTGGACCCATAAAAGGATGATTGAAGTAGCTCACAGAATGAAAATCAATTGACTCGAAATTTCCCCTAGATCTTCAACATAATAGTAACGTTAATGGTGTATTGCACAAGCTTTCTGTCAGTCAGGAGAGATATCGTCCAGATAATAGATCTCTTTAGTTATCTGTCTACCACTGGCGCACACGAATGGATCAGCGAGATTACACTTTATTCCCTACACTAGTTCCCAAAATGCAAGTTTATACGCAGCGTATCAAAAATTGCATTGAAATTATCCTGAGTCAAGGATCTTAATTGGACATTGCAAATTTAAATAAATACTTCGACACACCGACGATTGTACATGACTCTACGTGTTAAAATTTTGGAGAACTGCAATGTACAATCGGTGACATTTTGCATGTCAAGATTCTGGAGTTTTACCTTTGATTGAGATTGCTTGGGGGAGTGACAGGGCGGGAGGCCGCTGTATCGGAAGCTAAATCCGGAGGCCGAAAATTCACCAATCTGCCAATTGTGAATGACGTTCCGCAAGTACAGAATCTTCCTTGTTATAAAAATAAATTATTTAAAAGCATCAATCTATGCTGATCCGACTTATCCGAGTTGTAACGTACCCCACAGGTCGCAAAGGAAGAAATTTTCCCGTTCTCTAAAATAGTGATAATACTAATTGGTAGATTTTGATGGAGTTTCAGCAAAATTCAAAAAGGGAACAATAGGTTGACTAGGATGATACTGCATGCCGAATCCTTATCTCCTGTCAAAACAATACGTGGGTTTCCTCATTTACAAACCATTTCGCATCTGACCTCAAAACTAGGTGGTATCATCTGCATACAAATTGGTGAAAGTGTCCTTGAACTTCTACCTTCAGTTCGTGCATCTGCAGTTTTATCTTGTTGCATGCTTTTAAAATTTCGTAACATCTCCACGGACGCATTTTTTGAATTCTCAATTATAGTCTAATTTAATAGAGTTGATTGGTGTAATTAGAATTTTATAAACCAAACGAAGTATTATTGTTGAGGTTATAGGTCTAATAAAACAATTCGGGATGATATCTTTATTATGATAAATTAAAGCACATGCAGCTCGTGTGCTGGTGGTCAAAATTTTCGATTTATCCTAATTTTCAGCCACCTATTTTCCTTTTTCTTTCTGAATGCTTTTGCAGTTGTAATATTTTAACGTAAAATCTGCGAGTTGACAGGAAGTTTGTGTTAACATAACAAGAACCGCAAAACAATGACGCCCATACATAAATTTTTGCCCAACAATTGTTATTAGCTCGAAGGTCTTGTTAGAGATACACAATTAAAATTATATAATTGCTTGTTTTATATAAATTATCGCCAAATTTGGCGACAGGCTATGCCTTGGTTATTTTTATTGTATAACAAAAAGAACGTGATCGGCATTATTAATTCATAATTTTGTGCAATTGTGAATTAATTCAACAGATAATCTTGCTTCATTATAAAAAGTAGGTTAATTTAATTAATAAAGTATTTAGCAGTTATTCAAGCCTACATTTCCGTTTTCGGGATTTTAGCATTGCAAATTATTAACTGTAGGTTTTTAATTAATAAATCAAATTAACAATAAAAAAATTAGTGACGTAATAATTGTTGCAACAATTTTTAATTTATTTCGTTTTTTTATTAATTTTATATTGTTCAGCTTATTTAAGCGTATATGACACCTTTTATTCGTAATTTAAGAACAGGAACACGAAACTGTTTAATGACCGAGTTTAAAGTTGCATTTTTAAGCTTCTCATTAAGTCAAATTTTAATTGATGGTCCCCTGCCTCCGACATATAAAAAAATTGGGATATCTTGGGTGTGTGCTGCCATCACCTTCAAACTCGCCCTGGCTTACCGTTGGGAAGGTTTGATTAACCCATAAGCGCTACCAGTGGGGGGTAGGTTAAGTGTGATTTTTTTCTATTGCAGGGCCAGTCCGACCTTGGACTTTTCCTAGCGTTTTTTTTTAATTTGTACGTGTAGGTAATATTTCGTGTATTTATTAAAATACCTACTGCAGTGCAGCTTATACAATGTGATAGTTTATGTCGTACAACTTGCGTGCATAGGAATGAAACTTACGGTGAAATTTATAACCGTAACATAAAAAATGTCTTTTTTTAATGTAAACACGTGAGCCATAATATTAGATCTAATTTATTACACATTGGATTTCACTTTCTCGCATTTTTCACCTCTGCGAGCCTAATTTTTTTATTCTTCAATTTTCCAGTTGTTTGTATTATTTGTTTACCTCGTTTGAACTTTCATCACCTTTCTATATTTAAACTTGTATTTTTCATTCGAATTTAAAATAGAAAATTTTTTCAGTACTTAATTAGTTTGGATGTAAATGGATGAGGAGTTAAAGCTGTTTCCACTTTTTTTCCTAATTAAAATTTTTAGCCATTTAAATTTGTATTACAATTGCCACAGGTAGTTAAAAAATTTGTTACTAAAAATAATTGTTTTTAAAAAAGTGAATTAAAAATCTTAGTGAAAGTACTTCGGTCACCGCTATGACTTTCGTGTGGCAATCATAATTTTAATTTCTATTGTGTGGTTTTTAAACACAATTGCACCTATACAGCACTTAGGAATTATTTTAAGTATCACTAATGTCACTCTTTAATGACGTATACATTTGTTGTTGCACGATGGTACCTACATTGTTATTCTTTCGAGTGATCAATGGAGAAAATTCAGAGATTAGTTGTATTGTATTATATGATCTTGCAAGAACCAATCAAATTAAGGTAGAAGAGAGAGACAGAAAGAATTAATGCTACTTCAGTCTGCACGTGCTTGGCCTTAGGCTAAGCCTGTGTTAATAAAATTATAATCCCAAAAGGATTAATTCATAAAAATGCAAACACGCCATCGATAAGTTTAATTACATTAAAAGAGGAAAAAACGTTTTTCATAAAATTAAAAATTCCGTTTGAAAGCTCCTTAATTGACGTTAAATGTTTTTGTAGATCGTCGAGAAATTTCTATGAGCATTTTTTGATTACCCACAATGTCAAAAAGTAAGTATCAGTGGGTACTTTGCACCCGGGTTCGCTTCCAGCTAACTTCTTTTTTTTTATTAATTTATTTTGAGTAAAAATACTTCGCTTACAATCGCATTTTGTTCATAAATTTAATTAAAATTTCAACTGGAAGCTAACACCAGGTCGCGACTTCATTTTGATTACTTTTTTAGGCTTATATGCACATGGGATCTTCGGACTCGATTATCTTCAAAAATAATGTAAATTTTTTAAAGGCAACAACTCCCCCTCCCCAAAGATAGGGCTTGGTAGTAGCATTTGACTGCTGTGAAATCTAATGTAGATCCTGAAATAAAAGTTATTTGTAGCTTAATTCAGCAACAAAAGCGAGGCGCAGGGTCAGATTAGCTTTTAAATAAAAAAACCTCCGGAAACGGTATATAATAATCGGAAACTGTAAGGATGAATTTCAATTTCAAGCTTGCCCAACATCGCACAGGAAATTTTATTTTTTTTAATCTTAGACAACAATAACCAATTTAATAATTTCAACGACCTCTCTTCAATGGAAAATTAAATTAATTCCATAATAATAAAAATTTGTGTTCAATACGCCTGAGCAACGATCAAATTTATATATTTTTACCATTCCCACTTTCTCTTTTTTATGGTTAATTGTTAAAATTGCATATGATAACGTAAAAAATTAAAATTAAATGCACATTTTAATAATTAAAATGGTTTTTGTTTTCTAATGCCGAGTTATAATGAAGAATTATGGAAAGCTGTGAATTCTTAACACATGGGTTTATTACCTTTGGCTGATTTACTTCTGATGATGAAGATAACCGGTAGCAGCATTTTGAAACGTGGGCGGAAGCATAAGCATGACTTGTTTGTTAATTTTATTTGATGGTTCATTGCGCGACCAATAAAATAGCCGATGTATTTGTCAAGTAAATTTACGGACACGACGCGTAAATAATTTTGGAAAAACAGAATCGGACGATAATGCATGACCGCCAGGGTGCTGTGCCATTGGCAAATGTTGTATTGCGTAAAAATCGTTGCCCATCAAATGGTAAATAATAATTATTATTATACACCGATATTTCAAAATTAAACTACATAATAATTATTATAACACCTTTACTTTCTATTATGTATGACCGATGGATGTGTGGATCAAACAATGACGGCTTAGAAAATCTCAATAATTTTACATGACGTGAACAATCGTCAATACATTTCTATTTAAAACATAATAATTAACTCTCTCAGGCAATCACACTGCCACTTTTACCTCCGCATGTGCATATTATATTATACGTAATTTTCAAACTAAACAACATTTTGTTTAATATGTAATTCTAAACCCATTAAATATACATTTTCTGGACCTAACCTAGACCCCATTTGAAGATGTTGCATCCGAGAGTTCAAAAAATGTTACGACACAATCGAGAAAGTTACCATTCGCCGCTCATCAAGAGCTTTGTTACAAAAATCGATTTTAAGATAAAAAATTTTAAAAATATTAATCGATACGGTTTCCCATATAGCTTGATTAGTGTGATTACTTAAGACAACAAAATTACTTAATTATATACTTTTCCTCGCTTTAACAACGAATCAGAGCACAAAAACTCTCACTTTATCGTTTGTTGATAAACAAAGACAAGTCACTTTGATTCGCAGTTCCAACTTTGAGGTGTAATTTTTAGCTTAATTTCTTCGTTATATAAGCCGAAAGATGTCACAACTGTTCTAAAATGACTTGTGTCGCTTGGACCAAACTGTTTCCTATTTCAAACTCGGTGGGCTTAATTGAGCGCTTGTCGCCGCTCTAAGAGCCATAACATTTCGCCAATAGGAAAAAACAGAACCAGCACAATGGAATTCTTGATGTGCACATAAAGAAGTATTGAGTGCGATCGATACTTCCTTTTAAAAATAAAACTGCCATACATCACAATTCAAGCAAAGACAACATAATAACAGGAAATGTCGAGTGCACGATAGCACACTCATCAAAAAATTCCTATAATTTTCACATTTTCGCATGAAAAGCGTGCATTTATAGTGCATCTCCATTTTAATTAAAGGCTGGCACATACGACAACTCTAGGCCATTATTTATGTTCTTGTACGTACTACGTGCAACGCCGCCTACTCCTATCAATACTTTTATGCACCACCAAGTTCTCACACATTTAGGATTGTATTTGGTAATAGCACTTAGGTAATTATGATTACAAGAAGTTACATAATCGATACTGTAAGCGACAATTTGTATGCAATTAGATTTATCAAATTCTCCCGTTTTGCCATCTTCACCTTTCCATTTGCGAAATTCGGCTCGACGCCACTGGCAATCTCGCACTCCTTGGCATATTTAGCGCTGCTGTATTTGTGAAATTTATAAACGCACTTAATTTTAACTGATTTATTATCCACTAAAAGTGTTATGAACCAAATTTAAGATAAAGTGAAAATAAGATCAAGTTTAGTGTATCTCGGTCTACACCCAGAAAAATAATTTCTTGCCACTAAATCTTCGGACAAGAGTTAACTAACCCTGACTGGAAAATATACTTTTTCCTATTAAAAAAAAAAAATGCTTTACCAAACGAAAGAACAGAAAAATACAAGCTCGGATCCGTCCGCAATTTTTTTTTATTTCTATATGGCATTGTTATCTTTCATAATTTATAAAAAAAAGGTGAAAATCGCAATCAGGGTTAATTAACTCTCCCCAATTTTCACGAGTGAAGTTGAATAATTGGAATTGCCAAATCTAGAATTGGCTCTGTATACTAAAACCTTTGACTACTGATGTATTAAACCCAACATCGCACAGTTTTGCATCTCGTCCTTTTTCAGGACAATAGTGGCATACCTAGGATACCAAGTATTCGACTATGGATAGTCTAAAATTAGACTATTTGAATTCCAAATTCGATAGTTACAGTATCTAGATTATTCAATGCCATATTTTGTAAGTGTTTTGCATTATAAACACCCAAATAAGCACTTCAACAAATTATATTTTAGGTTAACTTAATTTATTAAGCTAAAATCGACAGCTTAACTAAAAGCTTCATTAAATATTAAGCTTCGATCGTTTTATGAAAAATGTTTATAAAATTAAGTTTTGTTGTAATAATATAAGGATTTTAATAAATCTAGTTAAATTAAAATGGAAATTATTTTCAACTAATATAAAGTTCAAAGATAAGCAAGAAATTTATTATTAAATTATATTGGAAGGTAATTCAATTCATTTTATTGCTTATATCTTTGGACTTCCATCTAAGTAAGTTGAAAATAATTTCCATATTAATTTAACTTGATTTATTCAAATGCTTGTACATACAGTCAGTAATTATTACAAAAAAACACTAAATAGCTTTGTATGTAATCCAAGTGCAGCTCTAAAGTAAGCATAAATTCTATACATTTGATTTCACATAGTATAATACTAAAGTTGCGAATATCCACGGATAAACCGCTGGCGCCGCACGGATAAGCCGCCGCACCATAATAATCGGACGGTAATCGATGTATAATGCACCCACGGATAAACCACTTCACGAATAATCGGGGTTCTACTGTATTTGTATTTTTACTCAAATGAACAAAAAATGTAATTTAGTCCAGACCCGTAGTCAGGATTTCATTTCGAGGGGGGCATTTGTAAAAGATTTCCAACTTAAAAATACCTACACCTATTTATTTTCAAAATTCAAATTTTTTACTTTCAAAAAGAAATTTTTTTTAACATTTTGCCCCCCAGGTGCCCTACCTAGTTACGAATCTGCTTACTCATAATCTGTAAACATTGAATGTTTTGCCTTTCAACAGTGAGGTACTGGAGGTGTTCCACACCCCAGACCCCGGTTTGCGTAGTTTATTTTTTATTAAAAATAAATTGCAGATATCAGCATAACCGATCTAGAAAAAATCTCTAGATTAATCCTAACTTTAACAAGTCACACTCAAGTAACTAATATTCCAATTAGCCTAAATTATAAAGCACACTTTTATAGACCGGGGGTGTGGGGCACCCCCCAGGTACACTCAAACTGTGATAGATAAATTTTCAAACTTATGGTCATCAGTATTAAGCGACTAATAGTGAAAGTTTTAGCACAAGAAATACCAAGCAGTGAACGAGAATCTGGGGGGGGATTATGAAGTCCCCCCAGAATAATATGTGATCGTTCTCAAGAAAATCAAAGCGATATATTAAACCCTACTAATAATCTGTAAACATTGAATGTTTTGCCTTTCAACAGTGAGGCACTGGAGGGTGCTCCACACCCCCCAGACCCCCCGGTTTGTGCAGTTTATTTTTGTTAGAAATAAATTGAAGATATCAGTATAACCGATCTAGAAAAAATCTCTAAAAAAACTAATTAATCCTAACTTAGCAAGTCACATTCAAGTAATTAATATCCCAATTAGTCCAAATTATAAACCACACTTTTAGAGACCGGGGGTGGGGGGTGTGGAGCACCCCAGGTACACTCAAACTGTGATAGATAAATTTGCAAACTTATGCTCATCAGTACTAAGCGACTAATAGTGAAAGTGATGTCATCGTTCTCAAGAAAACCAAAGTGCTATAATAAACTCTACTCACAGGCTAGTAGCCAGGATTTCATTTGAGGGAAGGGAGCACTTGTAAAAATTCTCCATCTTAAAAATACCTACACTTATTTATTTTTAAAATTCAAATTTTTTACTTTCAAAAATTTTTTAATATTTATGGGGCACGTGCTCCCAGGTGACGCCCTGACTACGGGCCTGATTCAATCATTGAAATCGGGCTTAATACATCATTTACATTAGAAATAAAAATGTCCCCAAATAACCACTCCCCCCCCCCCATATCCTCTCGCAGCTCTTCAAATCACGATGCCTCACTGCTAAGAAACCTTAACATTTGGATAGCAGTATTGTTAATTTTTTTCGTATATTTCTGTATGAATTCGGCATAATCAAAGTTTGTAATATTCGTAAAAGTGTAAAATATACAACACAATATTTCGTAAGTTTTACTTCTGTGCTGCGGCCGAGTGTTGCTTAAAAGTGGATTTGTTATGAGTAAAAATTATTGTATTTACAACTTAATATGTGTCCCACGGGGAAGCATGTGTATAAAGGGTAATGTTGTTCTCGCATTAGCGTTTTCCCGCTTTTAAATTGTTTGTCCCAATTGGTCGTCTCCGTACTCATATCGTACTTTCCCATTAGCATTCAGATAAATTACGCTTCCAAGTGATATAAAACATTGAAATTCAATTAAATATTTCAAAATACATCTACTGCGTTAACTGGAGCAGATCACGTGACCACTATGATCAATATCCATCCACACGGGGGTAGATTCTATTAAGTTAAACCCGATTGACCCCTATATATGGCCACCAAACGAAATACCAGAATCTCGTTAACCCACTTATGCGCGTCAATTGAAAATCGTCAAATTTTCGAATCAATTTCTCGAGTTTATTTTTATATTGTGTTTGTATTTTTATGCATTTTTTCGACTTTTCCATCTTAATCAGTTTATTTACGAAACTCTGTCGGACGCCACAGGCGCACAATTAGCGCTGATATTTGAGAAATTTATAAACGCACTTAATTTTGAGTAATTTATTATACCCTAAAAGTTTTGTGGTCCAAATTAAAATTAAAATAAATGCAAGTGTGCCAAAATTATTAACGTTTTCTGAATAATGATCATCGTAATTGTATCGAACATGAAAAGCCACAATATCAACACTTATCCGCAATCTAATTTTATTTTCCATTTGTCTTGTATCAAGATAACAAATCAGAAATCACAATAGCACTGATGCCACAACAAATTACCAATTCCTTATTGAGTTTCGAATGAATAGAGAAATGATGAAACTAATATGGAAAATAATTATTTTAATGTTTTAATGAAAACAATTTTGATTTACCACAGCGATAACCGCGTTCAATTTGCGGTGCAATTTTTGATTAGGAGAAATTTTTGAATTCGTATCTCTAGGCGACATACGTTTTAGTATTTTGATTTGCTTACGAGGTGTATCAAAAAATGCGGGTTATAGAAAGCAAACAATAAAATATCTGCCCTTGAGCTTTACGTTTTTTTCTCATGAGAAAAAAATTGCTGCTATGAGTTATGATCTGCAACTTTTAACGATGCATACGTTTAGTGTCTCGTAATAATTATGTACTACATATTATTATATTGCAATTTTTGGAAATCAAAATTTCACTTTCTACATTATAAATTGGTACCAACCCATCTCATGGGGACAATTTTTAATTCACTTCATTAGATTTGTGATGCACTTTTTTCCCACTACGTTTCAAATTTTATTCAAATGTAATTATTGTCCTGGATTTGTGCCAGTTATTGGGCCAGTAAATTGATTATAAATGATTGCTTCGCTTAATTGACATTTTAAATCGAATGTTTCATGCCAACACATATTTTATTTTGCTCAATTTATGATTATTAGCGTTTTTAATAAATAATATCAAAAAAAGTTTACTTTCTTCTATTTGTCTTTGGGTACGTGCTTTTCAGTATAGAATTTTGCTCCTTTTGCATTATTTCATATTTAATTCAGAGAAATGTAAGTGTAATAAGAGAGAGTTACTTTAAATAAATGTAAATTAGTATTTAGGGTTTTTGCCTCCCTGCTCTTCAAGGGGCGAAAATTATCTGCGGAAGAAATGCTGAAATGTAGTGTGGTAGGGAGATGCGCCTCTTCGAGAGATCATCAGAAGTTTGGTATCTTCTTCAGCTTCTCTGCATTTTCCTTCCAATCTGCTGTCCTAGATCAGTTGGACTGAAGCAGAAGGTATAGCTCCACTTCCAGTTTAGTGAAGGCAGTTTATTACGTAGAGTTGCTTTTAACTTCCTAATTGCAGGATGAGCCTATAAGCCCACTAAAATGATTTTCCGGGCTTAGTGCGCACGCCACGTGGGAAGTAAAGGATTTTAAATGACAGAAAAACCCTTAATCCTTCTGCTCCAGTTTCATCGTAATTAAAAGTTAAATCGTGATTTTGTCAAATTCGATCATGTAACCGATAAATTTGTAATCCATAACCTGAAACACAAACAGGAAGCAGCAAATCTCGCAGAGCATTTGAAATTTAGAACGTGTGGTGGAGAAAAATTGAAATTCAATTATTTAGATTTCTCATAGTTGGATCGATGTCGAAAGCTAGGCAGTACCGAGTAAATAATTTAGCATTATTACATCGTGTTTCCGATTAGCTTTCACAATTAATGTTTTAATTACCCGGTGTATGTTTACGATGGTTCACTTTTCAAATTAAAAACAATAATTATCGACACATTTCCTCGTCCATCTAACTTTTCATATTTATGCACGATTTATTTCTTGGCTCGTTTTTCAGCATCTGCCGGTAATAAATACCATTTGGATTTTTCTGAAAAACGCTGCTAACCAACTACTGCTGCTGCTGTTTTTACAGTTACTTTGCATCCTTAATGCATTTAGCAGCATTTTTTGTAGGTGATGCAAGTTAACCGCCTATTTTATACCGATTAACACAGAATACGTAGGAACGACCTTTTTTTTTAATTAAAACTATTGCAACTTTTATCATCCTACTGCAATCCATTATTTATGTCGAATCAAACATTGTCCTTTCCGTGTAATCAATTTTTTAACCGCATATCAATTGTTTAATAACAAAAGGTTAACCTAAAAAATGTTGTAACACTGCATTGCAACAGACTACGATCAAACATTGATTATTTAATAATAATAAAAATTGCAAAAGTTGTATTGCAAGGTCATCCTCCTTAGGGTAGGACGAGTTTTCCATAAATGGGTAGAACGCATTAGCAAATTGCTACTCCTACTATCATATCATTGCAATCAACACTGGGGATCATTAGCGTCCCAATTGCACGTAATCGGTTGATATACGATTCCAGGAAAATCTGATTGGTTGCTTACCTTTTGCGTGAGTTAATTTACTTTTGCGATGATGTTCTTTTGGCTGCCCATAATTTATGGGACAAATTGTTATCACTACTTTATGGCGACTTAACCTTTTATTGTGTAGGTAATAATATAAAAAGATTTCTGAAGTGATTGAATTTGTTCTCGGATCGATTTTATTCCGGAGAGTGTTGATTTGATCAGTGGGTTTGTCATTTTTGTTATATTGGACCAATCGGCATCATCACGTCGTGTCGCTCTGCTTTTTCTTCTCGCTTTTAGAAAGCGAATGACATCCAAATTGTATAGTCCTCGATGAATTACTTCCATTAAAACAATAAATGCACTTCTTTAGAAATGCAACCGGGAATCGTTTCTGGGTTGAAATCGTTCAAAAAAGAAACCTTGTTCCAATTTCTACGCACTTGATTTGATTTGTTAGAGGTAATTGAAGAACAATTTGCTTTCTCATTAATCAACTACTTTTCTAATTATTTTAAATGTTGTAATTAATGTCCTATCCGATTTTACCATATCAAAAAAAAAGCAATCTGTTTAAATCAACTTCGGCTCCTAATGGGAGCAAAATGTAATTTTTTGTTTCTAATTTATTTTTTGTTTCAGGTAAGCATGCATTTGCTGTTCGCATTGTCTATGTAAGGGTAAGAAGGTTTCTGTGACATGTAATTTAATGTTAAACACGGTCAGCCCCAAGTGGGAGAAAAGGGATGCATGTGGGAAATGCCCGCAATTTATTTATGGAGTCCATAAAATGGAACACGAACGAACGTCTAAATTACAGCATGCATCTGAGCCTCGGGGTTGTTTCTAATGATGAAAAGCCCCAAGATCTAAGAAAATTTGTATCGTACACGAGTTTCTTCTCTTTAATTTCTCTTCTCAAGACAAAAGTGTGAAACGAATTCTACATGGATTTTATGATTGCTTACTTGTTATTTTTATTTTTCGAATGCGTATAATTTGCCCATTACCACTTCATTATTTCTTACAAATTGCTTTCAAGTAGGGATTGCAATATTGCCGTTTTAAGAAAAATTCGAGTTAACAAGCACCATAATTTATGCCCATCCAATTACAATCTTTTGATATTTCATCGGCACGTCAAGAGTGGGTTGTTCAATTTTTTTTAAATGTCAGAATAGAATCTCGGTTATAATTCCTTGGTGACACTCACCGTCCTCCTACTTGTAAAATTCCGATTTGACTGGAAACAGGAGCGGACTAGCTCTGAATATTACAGAAATATACTAAATAAAAAGCGCCGTAGGAGAGTTTTTAAACTCAGATTCGCATCTTTGCATTTGTGAGTTTGAAATTATTGATGAAGTCAAACACTAAGATGAAGAGATTGATTGACGATATATTACATAATTTAAATTTGTTGACTCTTTGATCAATAACAGAATAGAAACTTCGAGTTTTAAGGAAAGCGTATAGGCAATCATATTTTTTAGCTTCGCCAATTATCTGTACAGGAAGTTATAAAAATTTAAATCGGTTAACTTTACAGGTGTTAATGCATATGGCCAACTCGAAAACGACTATTTGAATATTATGGTCAAACATTGTAAGTTTTACGATTAACTGATGTATTTAAGGGTGGGGTATGCTGTACATGTTGAGAGGTAACCCACTTACTAAGATTTATGCACTAAAATTCACTGTGTTTAATTCAATTTATCATTTAACTGGGTATGTTTGAAATTTGGTAAGTCAATGAAAATCTTAGATTTAAATGACACTACCAAAGCGGACTTTATCGAAGATTTCAATGCTTTAGGTTGAATTGTCCTAAGGTGGCCAAGAATATTTCAAAGACTTTGAATTTGGGGGTACTTGTATAATCAATCGGTATATAAAGTTTAATTTGGTTGAACATTTCGTTGTTGGAATGGATTCGCGTGAATGGATTAACGAGAAATTTACTATAAATATATAGAACTATTTTAAAGCAAATAAGTGTTAATAAAAAAATATATGTCATTTAATATTTATGGTATTAAAAATGATTTTAATATCTAATTTGATTTGGTTATTGGCTACTTTCACACCGTAACTCCGCCCATCTTCAAAATATAACCTAGTATTTTGATTTAAAATTAATTTTAAGTAGAATATTATATATTTGCAAAACATCTTTGAGACAAAACGAAACTCGATGTTCCTGTTATATGTAAAATGTATTTACTACATTCCTTGTATAAAGAAATTCGTCAACTTAAAAATTGATTTTTCAGGTTTTAAAGAACCCGCCAAATTCTCTTTCACCTTAAAAGTTTTATTTTAATGGCATCTAACTAATGGTGAAGGATTTCTTTAGTAAATATTAAACTTTCGAGTTTGTGAATCTTAACTCGAACCGAAAATTCTCTGAAATTTCAAAAACAATTATGAAAATTACGTTTTCGATTTAGTTTTGTTTTTAAATTTTTATTAAAATGTTTTTCTATATCTTGGAATGTATTTAGTATAATCGATCCATATTTTATTTTTAAAATGTACCGAATATCGAAAAGTGACGGAAAATTTAGTAATTTTGATCATGGAAAATCTGGAGAAATCAGAGAATTTGAGTTGAGAAATTCAATGGTAATCATGTTCAATTGTTTTTGGTTTAATAATTTAATTGTTTTTGGTTCAACAATGTAACTGCTTACTCTGCAAATGCAACTCTTTAGTTTAATAATTCAACTGGTTTAATAACAATTCAAATATTTTTGGTTTAATAATTCATTCGTTTTTGGTTCAACAATACAACTGTTTTGTCCAAAAATGCATCTGATTTGTCAAAAAATGCAACTGTTTTATTCAATAATTGAATTGTTTTGTTCAATAATTCAACTAATCATTTCAATAAATTCAACTGCTTGGTTCAATAATTCAATTGTTTAGTTCAACTTTTTAATTATTTTTGGTTTAATAATTTAATTGTTTTTGGTACAACAATTCAATTATCCTTGATTCAACAATTCAACAGATTTTTCAAAACTTCTTCTGTTTTATGCAAAAAGGCTATTACTTTGTCCAAAAATGCAACTGTTTTGTTAAATAAATCATCTTTTTATTCATCAATTTTAGTGTTTTGTTTAATGATTTAATTAGTTTGTTGAATAATTCAATTGTTTTTGGTTGAATAATTCCAATTATGTCTTATTCAACTGTTTCTTTAACAATTCAACTGTTTTTTCAATAATACTACTGTTTTATGCAAGAAAAGCTACTATTTGGTCCAAAAATGCAACTGTTTTGTTAAATAAATAATCTTTTTATTCAACAATTTTAGTGTTTTGTTTAATGATTTAATTAGTTTGTTGAATAATTCAATTGATTTTGGTTGAATAATTCAATTGTTTTTGGTTGAATAATTCCAATTATGTTTTATTCAACTGTTTCTTTAACAATTCAACTGTTTTTTCAATAATACTACTGTTTTATGCAAGAAAAGCTACTACTTGGTCCAAAAATGCAACTGTTTTGTTAAATAAATCAACTCTTTTGTTTTTGTTGTTCTGTTCAATAATTTAACTGGTTTCTTTAGCAATCAATTGTTATGTTCAACAATTCAACTATTTTTAATATAATAAATGATCCATATTTGATTTTTTTTTACCAAATTTGGAAGTCGGGGAATTTTAAAATAGGAAAACCTGAAAAGTAAGAAAATTTGTTTTAGAAAATTCGGGGGAACCCCGTAAATTTAATTTGTACATAACTTCAGCCTATTTAAAAATGCGTTTCGCACTAAAAACTGAATGATTTCGGAACTATTCCGTTTGAAAAGTTTGAATTTAGACAAAAAAATTTATTTTCACACTTACAACTGCATAAAAATTAACATAAATTTGGTAAGTTGTTAATTAATAATCGCATCCAGCTCCTGCCAATTTGTTTTTTTATTTATTTAATTATTAATTGCCCCAGTATAATATTTCATCGTTCTCAAGAAAACCAAAGCGCTATAATAAACTCTACTCATAATCTGTAAACATTGAATGTTTTACTTTTTAGCAGTGAGGCACTGGAGGTGTTCCACCCCCAGACCCCGGTCTCAACAACTTTGGCTTATTAGGATATTAGTTACTTGAGTGTGACTTGTTAAAGTTAGGATTAATTAGTTTTTCTAGAGATTTTTTCTAGATCGGTTATGCTGATGTCTTCAATTTATTACTAATAAAAATAAACCGCACAAACCGGGGGGTCTGGGGGGTGTGGAACACCCTCCAGTGCCTCACTGTTGAAAGGCAAAACATTCAATGTTTACAGATTATGAGTAGGATTTATTATAGCGCTTTGGTTTTCTTGAAAACGATGACATAAATTATACTGGGGGGAATTAATAATCTTCTTCTTCTTCACTTCATGGTATAGGCAATTATGCCTGTTCCGGCACCCATCTTTTCCTCGGCCGTCCCACACTTCTTTTTCCTGCGGGTTTATATCTTCCGGCCGCTATTGGATTAATAATGAAATAAATAAAAAATAAAAAAAACAAATTGGCAGGATCTGGATGCGATCCCAGTACCCTTCGTATGTTTTTTTGCAATCTTACGCAATTCCATTAACATCTTACCAAATTTATTTTAATTTTTATGCAATTCATCAGTAATATATAATTATTCAAATTCAATTTTCTCGAAAATGGCAAAGAAGCTTGCCCTTATACTTGCACCTGTTGAAGTACAATACAAGATCTAGACGCACAATGAAAATGAATCAATTCAGTGAGGGGAAGTTGCCGGTCTCCCCTTGTTAGGCACACTAAAGGCGAAACTAAACTAAATCGCTTAGTTTTCGTTGGTTAAATTGAGGAATTACCAGAATCTCCCCATTAAACTGGCTACTTTCAAGGTTATCAACAAAATTAAAACTGTCCTCCGATAAGTGTACGATACGCCATCTTCGGGGCGATACTAGCAATTTATAGACGTTCAATTTTAATGCATGTTTTAATCAATATGAACATTGACTCGTAATTTAATGTGGAAAAATATTATTAGAATTAAATTTCTCGTTTATTTGTTACTCATATTATGTAATAATTATTGTTTGGTGGAAATGATCCTCTGAATAGTTTAAGTTGGTAAAAGTACGCACGTCTATGTTATATTTATTTTAGCCGGTAGCTGCGCCACTTGAGCTACGCAACTAACGTAAAGTGTGATTGTATTTCTGTAAAGTTCTTACTACCAACAAATTTCTGCAGAAGTAGAACCGCGTTTTTTCGAAATAAAATACGACATCAAAACGGCTTCACATTAGTAAACTGGAGTCCGCTCCTGGCTAGAAAACACCGTGGTAAATGTTTTTTTTTGCAAGTGCAAAGAAAGACATTTTCAATTATACCATCTGCCGTATTTTTACATGAATTGAATGATCATTCCTAATTGATTTTAAAATGTGATTAAATATCGTTAAAGCCAGTGCTCGTTATAATCCATCATTACAAATGAGGCGAAATGATTTGTCAGGTCTAAAGAAATGATGGATAATTGAAAATGCATTTATGAACCCGTAAAACCTGTGTTCTTGTGTTGGCGTTTTGATAGATCCTTTATTAGCGTAAGGTCGTCAACATTCGAATTTTTTAAGTTTGCTTATTTTTTTATTTGCTGATTGTTGCAAGTCGTGCAGAAAAACCACATGCGACACAAAAACTGAATACCCAATTTTTACTTGCTCAAGTAACGGTGTTCACGCCGTTACTGAAGCTTTAATGGAGCAGTTCAACCAAAAGTAAAAGGGTGTTGACTTACGCGAACGAATCGATTCCACCAATTCGACGCTGTCGATTCCAATCATTTCCACTACGCCGGCTTGCGAAGTAAACGATAATGTTGATCAGTAGTGTAAATATCTTCGATATCTCTTTGGCTGGGCAAACAGAGTTATCGTAGAAGTTTTACAATCTGTATTGAAGTAGATGGGCTATGAAGTTTCCAGCACACTTCTCAACAAAACGCGTCCGCTCTGAGCAAGTTCTGAAAGTCATCTCATGATTTTACTGTAAATAGTTTATGCAAATATTTAGGAAGTGATTGGAAAAATATACAATTGTATTTGCATTAAATATATTATCCATAATCAAGACCGTGAAAAATTCATTCAGAAATTAAATTATAATAGGAGGTAAATTTAATTATTTAAATAAATTTTAATTATGTTGCTATTAAAAAAATTAATGCAGATCAGGTACGGGTTAATTGCGTCAAGGTTGTAGAAATAGCGAATTTGCTCAAATCCCATTAGTCGGCATAATTGAAATTTGTTTAGTAATAAATGAGACATTTTATACAAAACTAAATTTGGACTACCAAAATCAATTAAAAGTTTTACTTTGAAGCGATATTGAAATTTTAATAGATTTAATTTATCGAAAGCAAACTCATTTATTATTAGAAGCCTTGTTTATCATAACCCAATTAGTTGTATTAATTAGTCGGTGACGCTATAAAGCTGATACATCTTAGTTAGTTAATTTATAATAACATTTCGGTCCTTTGCATTTACCGTATATCGCGTTTGGAAAAATTTTGTTGTACTCTGTAGATATTATTTTGTAGTTGGCGCCCACTTGCAATCAGTTCACGTGTGGTTAGTTAATGAAGTCGACTCATTGGAACCGGACGGAAGGACTAATGGAAACAAAATTATTATTCCAAGATTCCACTTCGTCTCGTCATCCAAGTGGAAGCTAAATTAACTAAAAATCGTTTTTCCAAATAAATAATTTTTTAACTACAAATTCGTTCAAATTGTTTGAGCCTTGAATCATCGCGATAATTGAAAAATTTGGCTTTATTTACATACCTTGGTGTTGTTTAGCCTGTCAACTATCAATTTCAATGATTGATTAATGATGATGGATGAACGAGAAAAGTAAATAATAATCAAGTAATAAAAGGAATTTCTTTTTTTCGGCACTTTGAGTTTCATCCTGAGTTTTCCCTTCCAAGTACTAAATGAAATTCATTCTGAAAAGCTATCAATCAAGTTTACTGTGTCAAGGTTTTGGAACCGTAATTTTTGTGTTGTGTTACAATAAGTACCTACCGGGGCGAAATTTTTTTACCTCATTTAATGTTGAAAATTCATCATAATTTAATTTAAATCAAGGATTGGTATCGATTTTGTGTAAAATTTATGGGTTAAGCTCGGTACCTTTGAACCTGGGGGCCTCAAACTTCCAGAACCCCCAATGTAATAACAAGGAGGCTCAAAGGGTGCATAGTGTTCGAAAAAAGAGGAAGCTTTTCAATTGGCTTGCAAAAGGCAACGACCACGATATTAGTCACATGTTAAGGTAAATCGCGGGGTCCTTGACAACTAAGGATATTTCAATGGGACTGATAAAAAATGCAAAATTATGGTTAATCAATTCGGCATTTGACTGAAAATAAAAAAAAGGTGCCACGCAAAAGCATTAGGACACGGGGGGGGCGTAATTTCTACAATTAATATTTAATTTTTATATTTGCAATTCTTTTTCCTCGGTGGTGGCTCGTACAATAGTGATACCATTCAAAACTATTCGAATTCGATTGAATCTATAAATCTTATGTAAACTAATAAATTCAATAGATTTATGTAATCTCGGTTAGTTTACGTTAATTTTTAGCAGTGTGGGCTTAGCTTGAGAAATCTGAAATAAATTATTTCAATTTTTTTTACTCTTCACCTGTATCATTAAATTTGGCTCAACTTGTCAATCGACTTTGCTGCGCTAATGGCAGATTTGCTAATTATATTATGCTCGTCTTCCATCCCTGGACAATGGCAAACCACCGAGGTAATCCATCAGGAAAACCCTTGAAGTAGTCACCAAACTTCCTTTAGTAGGGTAAAAGGAAGGAAGGAAATGTAATTGGAATAATTTTTGATTTATTGCCTCTTACAATTTTATTTTCCGTGAAAAGCGGACCTTTTCAATAATGTACATTTTCGAGTTATTACGACTTAAGTGCACTTTCAAATGGCCCATATTTCCTGCCCCGAAGAGTTTTATGTCGAAAAACGTGTCCGGTAATATATTTTTACAACTGGAACATAAAATTCAAGGCGGCTTTTACAAAAATTAATATTTTAATTAGTCGGAACTCGTTCAACCTGAACGAAAGAAAAACTTACCTAAGCTTTGGTATTATGAATAATTAGGTTTTTCTTGTCAACATTGATAAAATGTTTCACAGTAGACTAATCGTGGTGTAAATTTCAACAAGTTTCACTTTTTTATGTTCACTTTAATTATCGCATTTGTTAATTTATTTAAAAGCTAAAGCGACGTTATTATGGAATTCCACTTTTCACTTTTTAATTTATTTCGTTAAAATATTATAAAAATGGATGAGAGTAGAAAAGATTTAAAAATATATTTAACGAACTTATTCAAATTTTTTTTTGCACTTTTAATTAATTTAATCTTGTAATACATGGATCGAATTAATCATTCTTGATTTGGATTTGTCGTGAAAGTGAAGATAATTTTCTAGCATTACTGAGCTCATTATGGTATTAGGAGCCACATACCGGGTACTTCAACGATTTATTCATTTTATAGGCACCCGGATGCAAGAAATTTATGTTTATGATAGTTTTGCAACGTAATAATCTTTAAAAAATCCAAGGGCCTCTAATTTCCTCTTGGACCTTGAGTTTTCTTCAATTGGCCAGTTCACGAGAGGACCAAACTTCCACTTGGTCAGTTTCCACTCTTCTAAGAGGAAATGCCCTCGGAAGTTGATCGAATCAAATTGGACACGCAAATATGTATTTTCATGAATTTAAAAAAAGTTCCATAAAAACCACAAAAAATATTTTTGCGGTTTGACTTCAGGCATCATTACCTCTCGTAATTATTTAACTTGTTACGGGAACCACTGAACTGATTCTTTTGACGTCATATAAGTGATTCATTATTTGATTATTTTGTAAAAAGGTGACTTTGAATTGTTTCTGTGTGAACTTGATTTTAATGACGTTCAATAATTATAAATTATCTCTAAGCACCTACAGTGGCTTAATCTCAACAAAGACCTTGATTAAAATCGGTCGAATAACCCATTTTTACCATGGATAACTCGGTACGAGCGGCATACGGCTCGCGAGCCAACTCGCCGGCATTTTATGCGTTTAACTTTTATGAAAGTTTAAAAATCACGAAATTAATATAATTGAGTCGAATTTAACATGGAGAAAATTGAGTTATTACATAATTTCTGTAATCGTTTTTATAAATTACATACATTTTAAAATATATTAACGATTGGCAATTACTACAATAATTTTATATTATAACTGTTATGTAGAAGAATCTCGACGATGGGAATTGTTTCATTCACATCTTTATTTTTATCCCTTGCACATTGCACAGATGCAATAATGCATGTTTAATAATGAAAGGAAAGGAAATCGTAACCATTTCAATGACTGAAATAATTTAAATAAAATTAATAATGGCGTCGTATTGCAATAAACTTCAAACCAAGTTCCCAATATAACTCGCAATTTCTTTTACTTTTTAGCAAGGGACGACAAAAGGCATAAAAGTTAGGTTATAATTTGCGTACTTTCCTTTAGTACCCAAATCATAACCTAACTTTTCGGAAAAGAAAGTTACCGAAATCATAACCTAACTTTTATCCCCTTCATCTTTTTCAATTATTGTTTTTGTTACAATCATAGTCTTAGACGGAAAATGAAAGGGCAAAATGTTAAACCGAATGATTTTTCCTAAACAACCTTGGTCTGATAATTTTTGCGGAATGAACTTCCCGTTTAATTTTAAAACATTAAAATTAGAACTTTTTAATGTGTTTATTTATGGCCATAAAACCTAGATAAATTTATTTATCTCCCGCTATGTATGGAACTACTGTGTGACCTCACCATTAATTTAAAGCTTTAACATGGTGATAATGCTTTTAATATACGAAGTCTGCTTACGCTTAATTCATCCGAGCGTTTCAGTCTGCGTTTGTCAACTAAAGCGAGTCGTTTACTTTTTTTTTCAATTTGTACTGCAGCAGGGGCCATCGACCCATTTTTCTTGTGTTTATATGTGCTTAAGCAATAGTTCGGGCAAGTTTTACATCATGTGGAATATGTTTATCAGTTGTATGTGAATAACTCCCGTTTATTTATTTACTTTCAATCATTAAATTTTTGTGTTTTCAGGTTTGTAAATTTTCTTTTATTTCTTTCTATTTGTTGTATTGTAAATACTGGCATCGTCATCGATGCCAAATAATTTTGATAAACTGATAAAATATAATATTTGTTTAAATAATGAATCATGTTTAGTACCCTAATTGAGTCAACCATTTGAATCACAAACATTTTTTATTGTTAGACATAACAGCAATATTTTTAATTGATTACAAAAATTATCTGATGTCAATCGTTCAAACAAACTTTTGATTCTCATATGGAACAACCTCTCTGAATCAGAATGCAAATATTATTTCAGTGACAAACTTAAGGGCTATCAGTCAGCTACCCTGTTCTGGTTAAAACATAAAATTAGAATACGTCAAGTAACTAACCCACGTTTGAACCCGAGATCCGAAAAACAATTGAACGAGGTCTACCAAAATTTGAGTATCATAAAAAACCAAAGTTTTTAAAACAAAGGGTATAGCCGGATAAGCATGTGAAATCTGCCCCAGCGATTTTAAAAATCCATATGGTGGATCGATTTCTAACTAAAAAATGTTTTTCTGAAAATTTTAGCTTTTAAACCCCGTGGGTACGACGTAATTAAATAAAACGTGTTTTCGGTAATTATTTTATTGTAACTATTCTACTGAATATTTTTAACAAAAATTTTATTGGTAATAATTATCAACAAGGGACGTTAAAAATAATTTTTATAATTTTGTAACCACCCCTTTTTAAAAAAAATAAAAAGTTTTTGTCGTTATATTTAAATATGTTCCTTTCATATGTCACTCACGAATTTTTTCAAAAACTCCTTTTGGCTCTTCATTATACGGTAAAATTTTCAACTTGATCCATTTGGTGGAACAAGGTCAAAAAAAATAAAATTGATTTTTTTTATATTTTCTTCTAATATTATTCACTAGATTTACTTGTGAAATACTGCTTTTTTTTATTCAAAATATATCAAAAATCTTATTTAAATGTACATACTATTGGAAATAATTAATCAGTGTCAAAATTTCCAATTTTGTAATTTATAATATTATAATATTAATATGGTTCAACAAAAGCTTATCAATTATTTATATTGAATTAAGTAATTTTGCATAAAATGTATAGATTAGACTTTAATACAAGTAATTTAATAAAATTAATAAATTACAATAATAATTAATACAATGAATCGATGTTACAAGAACTAAATGAAGCTTCCAAGGCAATATTAGACCTGAAAATGAACCTAGGTAAAACATAAAAAAATGTGTCCCCACTACGCAAAGATTCAAATTGAAACCTAGGACACAAAATCACCAACTCTAAAACTAACCAAACATCGGAGTTATCTAGAAGAATAATCTTTTTTTAATCTGCCCTGCTTTTGGAAAGCTAAACTGCATGCAACTGCGGTAATCAAAAATCCCTATAATTCTGAAAATAAAGGTATACGACGCATGTGTATTGCCTATTGCAACATAAGGGATGGAGACGACAACAACAACAACAAAAGCAAAGACGGAAAATATAAGTACAATACAACGAGCAATGAAACAAAGAATGCCAGAAGTGAATTTCAGTGAAAAAATCAGAAATGAAGTAATAATGAAAAGAATAAGAGTGGCAGACATAACAGAACGAGTACCAAAGCTAAAGTGGCAATGCATGTGATACGTAGTCAGGCAGAGCTCACTTAAATAGGCTTAAGAATTGGGAATAGCTCCCAGGGGACCAAAACTACCAAAAGAAGCTTAGGAAGACCCCGAGACAGGTGGCTAGACGACACAAAGAATGTTACAGGAAGATACTGGTTTTAGGCAGCGGCCAAAACAGAGATAAATGGATAGAAATTGGAAAGGCTTACGTTCAGGAGCGGACGGAGATATCCTGAGAAAAAGAGGTATTACACTATGAGAAATTCTTTGTTAAGATTGCTTTTAATAACATTAGTTAATCCTCGTCATTATCTTTATTCACTACAGCATTAACTTTGTCATCTGTAAACAAACGACTGAAATATTTCGACAGGTCTTATTATTTTAGCCAAATATCAACCACGAAAAGGATAATATATAATAGCCGCAATGTGAGAGCAGCACCCGATAGTGCGCCTACCATTAACACAATCACAACAATAAAAATTATGGCCGAGATTTTATTCGTACCTGGTTGATAATAATCAATGAAACAACGGTATTTTTTTTGAGTTAATATGCCGAGATTTAATTGTTAGTTTTATAATATTTGGTGTGATTTTTACATAGTGAAGTGTAATAGTAACGTCTTCATTCATCAACTCACAATCAGCCAAATAAGATACGGTTCTAGACATTCGATATTTTTTTTAAATATATTAATACTGAATAATTATTCCCAATAGTATGAACATTTAAATAAGATTTTGATATATTTTGAATAAAAAAGCAGTATTTCACAAGTAAATCTAGTGAATAATATTAGAAGAAAATATAAAAAAAATCAATTTTATTTTTTTTGACTTTGTTCCACCAAATGGATCAAGTTGAAAATTTTACCGTATAATGAAGAGCCAAAAAGGAGTTTTTTGGAAAAAATTCGTGAGTGACATATGAAAGGAACATATTTAAATATAACGACAAAAACTTTTTTATTTTTTTTAAAAAAAGGGGGTGGTTACAAAATTATAAAAAAATTATTTTTTAACGTCCCTTGTTGATAATTATTACCAATAAAAT
Organism: Lycocerus yunnanus; assembly: GCA_036346125.1. NCBI lineage: Eukaryota > Metazoa > Arthropoda > Insecta > Coleoptera > Cantharidae > Lycocerus > Lycocerus yunnanus. The sequence goes on from JARFIX010000051.1 coordinate 1,359,972, forward strand.
TTTGTTAAAAATATTCAGTAGAATAGTTACAATAAAATAATTACCGAAAACACGTTTTATTTAATTACGTCGTACCCCACGGGGTTTAAAAGCTAAAATTTTCAGAAAAACATTTTTTTTTAGTTAGAAATCGATCCACCATATGGATTTTTAAAAATCGCTGGGGGCAGATTTCACATGCTTATCCGGCTATACCCTTTACATTTTCCTTGACTTCTCTGTTGTGAAACCATGGCTTTTTTTTGTATCCTTGTTCCCATAGCTTCTTTTGTTGCTTCCTCTGTTTTTTTCTGATTTTGTTATTCCAACATAGTTAGTTCTACGTCATCTACTACATCTTATATTGGGTTTGCTTTGATTTTTTCTTCCAATTTCTTCTGATATAGTTGGGTGATTGATTGTTTCCACATCGATTCAATATTTATTGTATTGACTACTTTAAACAACCTCAGTGCCTTTTAATAGAAATTTTCTTTTTTTTTTCATTTTGGTTTTGGTAATAATTTTTTTTAATATTTTTGATATTTTAGTAATATTAAAAAAATGGTAAATCTTTTTATTGTATTTATGATTAAATTTGGCATTTTAATTTTTTTAACTCCTTTTTGTGGGGGAGGGGTGTTTTAAATCCCCTAGTTATGTTGACAAAATAATTCTTGTTGGCAACCAAAAAATAAACCAATGACATGAAATGTGTTTCTCACGTCAGGGGCAAACGGAGCAAGTAACCCTTCGCTCGTGAAAATTTTAAAGGGCAGCAAATTCATCGGTCAAATAAAAAAGGCAAATTCTAATTATACTTGCATAAAACCTGGTGCCTATCCATGTTTACTTACCATGTTAATTAATAAGCTATAACTTGAAAACCGTTCGAGGTATCGACATTTTTCTTGGCATTATCGTATTTGCTAACCTTTTTTCTTGCACATTTCGCTTCGAACACGAAGTTATTTCTGTGAAAAAACCCCAAAAAGTACGCCGAAGAATTTTTGAACCGATATTTTTTTGTTAGGTTGATATATTAATGTACCACCTTCGGTGGTAACGAAGGGGGGAGGGTCACGCATCGTAGAATATTGGGTACTTTTATTCTTCCAGGAAATTAATAAAAAAGTCGGTATAACCACAAGTGCCCCCCCCCTTCTAGAATAGAAACCAGCATAGAGCCAAAGACAGCCGTTTTGCCCAAAAGTATGCAGTGGAATAAATAAAAAATCTTTCATAAACTTTATCTGTCAGCTTTTTAGCAGACAGCGGCAACGAGTGGAAATCGAAATTCTTTTGTTTGAATACTTCCAAAGTGGGAATACTAATTATTAAAGTAACCACCCAACTTGGACTTGTACAAACCGTAGGAATTTTGGTGATATGCAAAAAGTATTTGCACAAGTATTGATGACCAATATTCTTCGTATGTCACCCTCAAAAATTGGGTTGCTTGCTTCAAACGAGGAACATTTTCCATTCAAGATGACCTGCAAGACCCATTTCAGTGTCATCACCAGAAAAGATCGATGTAGTCCATGATTTCGTCGAATGTATAGCTGAGACCCTGACGATTTCATTTAGACATTTGGGAACGAAAAAAAATTCTGCACATCCGAAACATTCGATTTAAAAAATATCAGAAGTTTCTGAACCCACTTGTTACTATCGATAAAACTTGGGTGCATTTCTACGATTCCGAGACAAAACGCAATGCCAAAGCAATTTCGCGTCCAAAAATTTGTTGGAAAAGTTCTTGTTTTAGTGTGATTACTTGTGAGAAAAACCATAACTGAAGGGTATTATTCACCATTATTAGGAAAAGTACGCGAAAAAATGATGGAAGAAAAACATGGAATAATCTCCAAAGGAGTTTTACACACAAATCGCACATTACCATCAATAAACTTCGTGATTTGGGATTTGAATCGGTGGAATAACTTTTATTCGCCCGACTTCGTTCTTTCGGATTATCACTTTCCTAAACGGAAAAAAAAGGTGGAAAGAAATATTGAAAATTTCTTCTCAATTTATTAATAATTATTATATTCAAAATTACTAATTTTATCTGTTAGACCGGAAAAATCATTCATGTGCATCATCTGCTTCATAATCAAAAACCTGGTGTTACAGCTCTCACACGAAATTGAAACTAAATTATATTTAGCGAAATTATCACAATAATAATTATAGAAGAAATAAAAAGCATGAGATGCTTATCTGCTTCATTAAATCGACCGTGTGACTAAATTTCGGGTTTTTCTAATCATCATAGTTGCATCTCGAGATTCGCGTAACTTTCCGGCTGTCTCATTTCTGTATGTTGGTTTTTCTTACATCTGGGTAATTTTGCTAAGTTTCACATTTGATTTTCGTAAGGGTTAGTAATATTCGAGTATTTCCCGATGACAGTCTTGAATATTGATTAGTTCATAGGAAAAATAATGTAAAATTTCAGTCGCGATTGGGTCGTCTCAGAGCTGCCATCCACGATGGCAACGCTGTCACCTCTCATTGGCAGTAGGTTACTTGGTACTAATTGAAGCGTTCTGATTGGACATACAATCTTGCGGTTTTAATACGTGGTTTGAAACCATCTCATGGGTGTCATATTATTATGTGTGATAATCGGGAACCCTAATTGAGTCAACCATTTGAATCACAAACATTTTTTATTGTTAGACATTACAGCAATATTTTTAATTGATTACAAAAATTATCTGATGTCAATCGTTCAAACAAACTTTTGATTCTCATATGGGGAACAACCCTCTCTGAATCAGAATGCAAATATTATTTCAGTGACAAACTTAAGGGGCTATCAGTCAGCTACCCTGTTCTGGTTAAAACATAAAATTAGGAATACGTCAAGCTTAACTAACCCACGTTCGAACCCGAGATCCGAAAAAACAATTGAACGAGGTCTACCAAAATTTTGAGTATCATAAAAAACCCAAAGTTTTTTTATAACCAATTTACATTTTTCCTTGACTTCTCTGTTGTGAAACCATGGTTTTTTTGTATCCTTGTTCCCATAGCTTCTTTTGCTGCTTCCTCTGTTTTTTTCTGATTTTGTTATTCCAACACAGTTCTACGTCATCTACTACATTTTATATTGGGTTTACTTTGATTGTTTCCACATCGATTCAATATTTATTGTATTAACTACTTTAAACAACCTCAGTGCCTTTTAATAGAAATGTTCCTTTTTTTTTATTTTGGTTCTATTAATTTTATAGTTATGGTAATATATTTTTTAATATTTTTGATATTTTAGTAATATTAAAAAAATGGTAAATTTTTTTTGTTGTATTTATGATTAAATATGGTATTTTAATTTTTTTAACTCCTTTTTGTGGAGGGAAGGGGTGCTTTAAATCCCCTAGTTATGTTGACAAAATAATTCTTGTTGGCAACCAAAAAATAAACCAATGACATGAAATGTGTTTCTCACGTCAGGGGCAAACGGAGCAAGTAACCCTTCGCTCGTGAAAATTTTAAAGGGCAGCAAATTTATCGGTCAAATAAAAAAGGGCGGCAAATTCTAATCATACTTGCATAAAACCTGGTGCCTATCCATGTTAATTAATAAGCTATAACTTGAAAACCGTTCGAGGTATCGACATTTTTCTTGGCATTATCGTATTTGCTAACCTTTTTTCTTGCACATTTTCGTTTCTTTCTGTGAAAAACCCAAAATATACACCGAAGAATTTTTGAACCGATATTTTTTTGTTAGGTTGATATATTAATGTACCACCTTCGGTGGTAACGAAGGGGGGAGGGTCACGCATCGTAGAATATTAGGTACTTTTATTCTTCCAGGAAATTAATAAAAAAGTCGGTATAACCACAAGTGCCCCCCCCCTTCTAGAATAGAAACCAGCATAGGGCTGAGGACAGCCGTTTTGCCCAAAAGTATGCAGTGGAATAAATAAAAAAAAATCTTTCATAAACTTCATCTGTTAGCTTTTTAGCAGACAGCGGCAACAAGTGGAAATCGAAATTCTTTTGTTTGAATACTACTTCCAAAATGGGAATGTTAATTATTAAAGTAACCACCCAACTTGGACTTGTACAAATCGTAGGAATTTTGGTGATATGCAAAAAGTATTTGCACAAGTATTGATGGCCAATATTCTTCGTATGTCACCGTCAAAAATTGGGTTGCTTGTTTCAAACGAGGAACATTTTCCATTCAAGATGGCATGCAAGACCCATTTCAGTGTCAACACCAGAAAAGATCTATGTAGTCCATGATTTCGCCGAATGTATAGCTGAGACCCTGACGATTTCATACAGACATTTAGACATTTGGGAACGAAAAAAATTTCTGCACATCCGAAACATTCGATTTAAAAAATATCAGAAGTTTCTGAACCCATTTGTCACTATCGATAAAACTTGGGTGCATTTCTACGATCCCGAGACAAAACGCTAGGCCAAAGCAATTTCGCGTCCAAAAATTTGTTGGAAAAGTTCTTGTTTTAGTGTGATTACTTGAGAGAAAAACCATAACTGAAGGGTATTATTCACCATTATTAGGAAAAGTACGCGAAAAAATGATGGAAGAAAAACATGGAATAATCTCCAAAGGAGTTTTACACACAAATCGCACATTACCATCAATAAACTTCGTGATTTGGGATTTGAATCGGTGGAACAACTTTTATTCGCCCGACTTCGTCCTTTCGGATTATCACTTTCCTAAACGGAAAAAAAGTTGGAAAGAAATACTGAAAATTTCTTCTCAATTTATTAATAATTATTATATTCAAAATTACTAATTTTATCTGTTAGACCGGAAAAATCATTCATGTGCATCATCTGCTTCATAATCAAAAACCTGGTGTTACAGCTCTCACACGAAATTGAAACTAAATTATATTTAGCGAAATTATCACAATAATAATTATAGAAGAAATAAAAAGCATGAGATGCTTATCTGCTTCATTAAATCGACCGTGTGACTAAATTTCGGGTTTTTCTAATCATCATAGTTGCATCTCGAGATTCGCGTAACTTTCCGGCTGTCTCATTTCTGTATGTTGGTTTTTCTTACATCTGGGTAATTTTGCTAAGTTTCACATTTGATTTTCGTAAGGGTTAGTAATATTCGAGTATTTCCCGATGACAGTCTCGAATATTGATTAGTTCATAGGAAAAATAATGTAAAATTTCAGTCGCGATTGGGTCGTCTCAAAGCTGCCATCCACGATGGCAACGCTGTCACCTCTCATTGGCAGTAGGTTACTTGGTACTAATTGAAGCGTTCTGATTGGACATACAGCCTAACGGTTTTAATACGTGGTTTGAAACCATCTCATGGGTGTCAAATTATTATGTGTGTGATAACACTCAGGAGAGAAGATGATGAATTACAGAGGTTAAATTACAATTTTTAATGGGAAACATTCCGATTCGAGGAAAATGTCGCCTGACTAACAAAAATTTATTTCATCTAGTTTAGTTATTAGTGCCATTAATCATTTAATGGAACTTTCTTCTGTGTTTGTTAATTACTAATTAAATTAATCCGCGATTAAAAGTACAGTACGTGACCCTAAATATGGGATCGCATTAGTATCTTTTAATGTTATTTAAATGAACACAAAGGTAAAGCGATTAACTCTCGTTGTAACTTTGATCAATTTCATTTCTGTAATTAATTCTGAAAAGAGATTTTAGTTATTGATTAAACATAAACCACCCGCACGGTAGATACAATAGAAAGTATCTTTACCGTAACTTAAATGAGTTCAAACAACGGAGAAACATGTAGAAACTCACATTAGTTTGGAAAATGTAAAAACTGCAGGAATTTCTACTTTATTTGCATACAAGCACCGATTACGTGAAACCTGACAGTTTTTCCAAACTCAAATTATGCAAAGATTTTGAAAGTTCGGGATTCGAACGCGTCTCGCATCGCTCAATCAGTTGAACGCCAGCTTCCAGCATTAATTTTCTAAATTACAGGCTCAAGTTTGTCCTCTTTATTCATCCTCGACTGTTTTGTAATTTAACGTAACACTTAATTGTTAATTATAATAAAATTGTAGTCCAAATGGGGCTTGCGTAACGCTAATTATTTCTGTTATGCTATTTCAATATTTTTGTTAATAGCAGGTTTGGCTCGGGTATGTTATGAAGGACCGTTTTTTATTAGTGTAATCATTTTCTAAAGTAATTAGAACTCCCGTATATAAATTAATTAACAAATTCTGTCGGGAATAATGACCTTAATGTTAAATCAACATAATAGGATCAGGCAGGTTGAACAATTCATCAATGTAAATTTAAATTTTTCCATTTTGCCATTATCAGATCCCGGCTAAGGTTTGGGATATTGCCCTGCAGGAAGCCAAATTTTGGAATGAAAACACGAGGTCACTCTTCGAGACGAGGCGATGTATTGGAATCCATTCGTGCAGAAAAGGCCAATTTTACTCATCCATCGCATTGTAGGATGGCGTTGTTCGTTTTCCCATTTGGTTTGCTAATCGTAAAAAATTTCGTCGTTAATTTGAGCACCATAGATGGATTTGGGAGGAAAAATTTGTTTACGATTTCATTGACAGCATTAATCTTCTCTGTATAATTTATGTTGGACGTAGGAAGAAGCAAACATTTTTGCAAAATCCGAAGGATGGTCTGAAAAGTGTGACGTGATGTGATGGATTTTGGGTTTGGTAAACGCCAACAAGTAATCGGATGAAAAATATTCTTCGAATATGAAAGTACGACCTCGTCTGCGACCTACAGATTACTAAAAGCGTCTGAATGATTATTGGTTTGTTTGTTAAAAATTAACAAATTATGCCGTACAAATTACAAAGCCTTTACCTACTGCCTGCCAACAACGAAAAACCTGCTAATTGATGAAGGAGCTACTTATAACTTCTTGACCTCACACTATTTGACCCCGGTAATTCTAAACAAAATTAAATTACGCTCACCGACGTTTAAATTTTTATCGAGAATGTACTTTCTACGTCTTGAAATTGATTTATCTAGTCAATTACATGTTTTTAATTTGGTCGAAAAATAAAATATTCGCTTGTAATTTTCAAACTTGACCACATCAGAAGTGGGAGTAGTTAATTTTGTTATAACTCGACGTTTAATATACCTACGTGTCATTGTCAAAATTGGGGCCATCATAAAAATTTAAACCTAAAGGTGCGTATAAATCTAGCGCGACGCGCCCGCGACGCGCGCGCGACGCGCCTGCGACTACAACGCGCCTGCCTCGCGCCTGCCTCGCGCCTGTGGCGCGCCGCGCCTGCGACTACAAAGGTACGTATAAATCTGGCGCGACGCGCCCGCGACGCGCGCGCGACTTTAACTTTAACTTGTAAAAGATTCAAATACTTTTAATTTAAATATCAAATTTTGAATTAAAATGAAGTCATGTTTTCTAATAGTAATACTATTTTTCATTTTAATAAAATATTATCGAAAGATATGACTTTTTAATCGATTTATTAAACATTCAACCCTATTTCCAGCAAAAACAACATAAGTCCAGAAAGAAAATTTGTTAATTTTTATATGTTACATTTTTTATGGACATTAATATTATGTAGTAACTAATAAGTTAGAACTTTCAAAAAGCAAATTAGCAAAAAAAATATTTTTTTAATCTTGTACGGGGTTAGCGACCCCATTAGTTGTCGCACTAGAAGCGCGTTGGAAACCCGTTCGTTGTCGGTGTTTCGACGCGCCATCAAAGTAAATGTTTTGTTGTGATACATTTTTTGTGCACAATCTTTTATTTTCGCTTAGGGTAAGTTGGAGAAATATGGTAAATAAAACTTTAAATCGCTGTATTTGTTTGGGAAAATTTATTTTAGCAAATGTTAATACAAAAAGGGATTATATGTATATAAACTAACACTAAAATAATATAAACTAAACTTTATTTGTTTTAACAACGTAATATTAAATTTTCAAAAATAGCAGTGATTTACCATCTCACCCATATCACTATGGGTTAGTTGATGAATGACATATGGGTGAGATAGTAATTAAAATTTAGGGCCTTATTTCCGTCATTCGCATCTTGCGATGTTTTTAATGTTTCTTTGATATGCATTTATATCACTATAATTAGCAACAGGTTTGTACAACGTATCGATAGCGAACGATGTCGTTTTTGCGTATGTTTACTTACTTTTTTGTTTGAAAATTAACTTTAGATTGTCCTTTATTATTATTATTATTATTATTATTATTATTATTATTATTATTATTATTGGATTAATTAACGTTACGCTTAATGAACATAGTAAAGCAGCAGTCAATAATTGTGCACTTATGACACACAAATTATGAAACGAATCCTTCCTATCAATTTTTTTGATTGCTGAACAATTTTTTTCATTTTCTTTGGGTAACAGCGACGATGGACCCAGAGGGGTCTAATGGGTCTAAACTAATGGGGTCGCTAACCCCGTCAAGATTAAAAAATATTTTTTGCTAATTTGCTTTTGAAAGTTCTAACTTATTAGTTACTACATAATATTAATGTCCATAAAAATGTAACATATAAAATTAACAAATTTTCTTTCTGGACTTATGTTGTTTTGCTGGAAATAGGGTTGAATGTTTAATAAATCGATTAAAAGTCATATCTTTCGATAATATTTTATTAAAATGAAAATAGTATTACTATTAGAAAACATGACTTCATTTTAATTCAAAATTTGATATTTAAATTAAAAGTATTTGAATCTTTACGTTAAAGTTACAATGTAATGACGCGGGTTGGCGCGCCAGAGTCGCGGACCAGGCGCGCTCAAGCGCGCCATAGTCGCGCCCCAGGCGCGTCGCGGGCGCGTCGCGGGCGCGTCGCGCCAGATTTATACGCACCTTTACATATTCATCATTGCACTATCCAGTGGCGGCTAGTTACAACGGAAATGCGATGGGGCAAAATATTAATTTTAAATAAATAATTTGGACCCCTCACATATAGTATAATATGTAGTCGTCTGCGCCCTTATTATATAACAAACCACGAGCCGCCACTGGCACCACCCGATTAATCTTGCAATTAATTCTCATGCTGGCACGGTACAAGAGTTCTGCGTCAACACACGTCGTTCTGGCTTTGACATTATTTTATCACAAGAGAAATAACAAATTCCGAATGCATTTTCAACAGATTAAGGTGAAGTGCGTTCGTGATTTATTAAATTCTTTCCTTGTTATGGCTCACTAGACCGAAACCAATAAAACTGTACTTTCTATGTATTTTCCATATACGTGCACTTTTTTTAGTTAAATAATTAATAAAATTGCCATTAAAAGGACGTTCATCTTGGATCACAAATCTAGTAGGTGTCTGGTGTTGTGGGTGGTGTAGGCGCCCACCCATTAACTCTTACCTATAATGGGCTCTTTTAATATATTACCATAACATGTAATTGTGGTTGTTGCCTTTATACCGCACAATTGGGCATAATAAACACAAACTATGATTTTATTGTAATCATAAATTGCAAGCATCTCGTTGATGCAACTCGAGTTCTCACAGCAAACCGATGGCCACCGGAAAATGTGGTACTCAAATGCTACAGGTGAGCCTCTTCCATTCCATCCATTAGAAAGTATCTTTACCGTAACTTAAATGAGTTCAAACAACGGAGAAACATGTAGAAACTCATATTAGTTTGGAAAATGTAAACTGCAGGAATTTCTACTTTATTTGCATACAAGCACCGATTACGTGAAACCTGACAGTTTTTCCAAATTCAAATTATGCGAAGATTTTGAAAGTTCGGGATTCGAACGCGGCGACGTCTCGCATCGCTCAATCAGTTGAACGCCAGCTTCCAGCATTAATTTTCTAAATTACAGGCTCAAGTTTGTCCTCTTTATTCATTCTCGACTGTTTTGTAATTTAACGTAACACTTAATTGTTAATTATAATAAAATTGTAGTCCAAATGGGGCTTGCGTAACGCTAATTATTTCTGTTATGCTATTTCAATATTTTTGTTAATAGCAGGTTTGGCTCGGGTATGTTATGAAGGACCGTTTTTATTAGTGTAATCATTTTCTAAAGTAATTAGATCCCCCGTATATAAATTAATTAACAAATTCTGTCGGGAATAATGACCTTAATGTTAAATCAACATAATAGGATCAGGCGGGTTGAACAATTCATCAATCTAAATTTAAATATTTCCATTTTGTCATTATCAGAACCCAGTCTAAGGTTTGGGATACTGCCCTGTAGGAAGCCAAATTTTGGAATGAAAACACGAGGTCACTCTTCGAAACGAGCCGATGTATTGGGATCCGTTCGTGCAGAAAAAGTCAATTTTACTCATCCATCGCATTGTAGGATGGCGATGTTCGTTTTCCTATTTGGTTTGCTAATCGTAAAAATTTCGTCGTTAATTTGAGCACCATAGATGGATTTGGGAGGAAAAATTTGTTTACGATTTCATTGACAGCATTAATCTTCTCTGTATAATTTATGTTGGACGTAGGAAGAAGCAAACATTTTTGCAAAATCCGAAGGATGGTCTGAAAAGTGTGACGTGATGTGATGGATTTTGGGTTTGGTAAACGCCAACAAGTAATCGGATGAAAAATATTCTTCGAATATGAAAGTACGACCTCGTCTGCGACCTACAGATTACTAAAAGCGTCTGAATGATTATTGGTTTGTTTGTTAAAAAAATTAACAAATTATGCCGTACAAATTACAAAGCCTTTACCTACTGCCTGCCAACAACGAAAAACCTGCTAATTGATGAAGGAGCTACTTATAACTTCTTGACCTCACACTATTTGACCCCGGTAATTCTAAACAAAATTAAATTACGCTCACCGACGTTTAAATTTTTTATCGAGAATGTACTTTCTACGTCTTGAAATTGATTTATCTAGCCAATTACATGTTTTTTAATTTGGTTGAAAAATAAAATATTCGCTTGTAATTTTTCAAACTTGACCACATCAGAAGTGGGAGTAGTTAATTTTGTTATAACTCGACGTTTAATATACCTACGTGTCATTGTCAAAATTGGGGGGCCATCATAAAAATTTAAACCTTACATATTCATCATTGCACTGTCCAGTGGCGGCTAGCTAGCACGGAAATGCGATGGGCAAAATATTAATTTTTAAATAAATAATTTGGACCCCCTCACGTTATACATATATTATGTAGTCGTCTGCGCCCTTATTATATAACAAACCACGAGCCGCCACTGGCACCACCCGATTAATCTTGCAATTAATTCTCATGCTGGCACGGTACAAGAGTTCTGCGTCAACACACGTCGTTCTGGCTTTGACATTATTTTATCACAAGAGAAATAACAAATTCCGAATGCATTTTCAACAGATTAAGGTGAAGTGCGTTCGTGATTTATTAAATTCTTTCCTTGTTATGGCTCACTAGACCGAAACCAATAAAACTGTACTTTCTATGTATTTTCCATATACGTGCACTTTTTTTAGTTAAATAATTAATAAAATTGCCATTAAAAGGACGTTCATCTTAGATCACAAATCTAGTAGGTGTCTGGTGTTGTGGGTGGTGTAGGCGCCCACCCATTAACTCTTACCTATAATGGGCTCTTTTAATATATTACCATAACATGTAATTGTGGTTGTTGCCTTTATACCGCACAATTGGGCATAATAAACACAAACTATGATTTTATTGTAATCATAAATTGCAAGCATCTCGTTGATGCAACTCGAGTTCTCACAGCAAACCGATGGCCACCGGAAAATGTGGTACTCAAAAGCTGCAGGTGAGCCCTTCCATTCCATCCATTTTTTACTCGGATTTCGTTTTTTCCAAATTGAAAATCTCCAGCTATTCTCCGTTTTTCCCAAATTGGAAGTCTCCAGCTTTTCTCCGTTTTTCCCAAATTGGAAGTTTCCAGCTTTTATCCGTTGTTTTCCAAATTGGAAGTCTTGAGCATTAATTCTTTTTCTCTTAATTAGCTACTTTCTATTTGCCTCTTCTCACATTTTTGCAAACGAGTTCACTCCTTAAACAGTTTTTAATTAAGCCATTCCAAAAATAAATTGGTGTTGACAACTCCTATTATCATTAAGATCGTGGGCGATTTAACAAGCGGGTTATTGTCACCAAACGAAGTAAATTCGAGATGCGAACTTTGTATAACTCGATGACCTCGATTTTGACGAAGAAAGTGTTAATGTTAATTTGACATTGTTTCATCTGCGAGAGTTCAATGCGAAAATGGAAGTTTTTACTTTTTCAATATTTTTCCCGGCGTTGAGGTTCAGTTGGATCGCCCTTCCAAATTAGATAACGAACTAATATGTTATGTTATTATGTAGTATATGATTTATAAGTTTTTGTTATTGTTGTGTAACAAATTATCGCAAAAATATTATTTACATGTTTTTATTTATCTACCCATACTTGAAATGTCTTGGTCATATGTTAATTGAACCTTGAACGTGAAGTAACAACAAAATTTTCCGAATTGGATAGTAAAATATTTTTTTGGTTTTGCAGGGCGGCGAGCCGGGCTCGGGCATGGACTGCCTGCAGCTTCGTCAATCCGCCGGTCCATTCCATTACCTCATCAACGAACAAGCAAAATCTTTGGTCGCCCTCCAAGAATTACAAAATGAAGTGGGTGCCCTACTTGACTTTCGGGATCTCGTTATCGAGACGTTTCCAAACTTGCGTACCAAAATGGCGAATTCTACGCCGACCACAATGACATCGCATGCGTCCAACATCCCGATCGCCGTGAGAAGAGAATGGGAACCAGGAGTTCGAGTACGTCGAAAATTAACCACAAAGACGAATCTCGAGGGAAAAAAAGTGGAGAAATCGGTGTGCAAGATTCCGGATTTAGCACGGAAACTTCGAGCAAAGAAACGCATAGTGCGTCGTCCAGCGCACCTCCACCTTCCACATCGGCAATAGCAGAACCAAGCGAAACGGACGACGAATTATGGAACCTTTTAGACGTAATACATAGGAAAGGTACGCGCTTAAAAGACGAACTGGAGGCGTTGCACGATTCGCTGAGGGCAGGAAAGGAAAACTCCAGTCAACATAGCGACGATGATTTCCAAAGGGTTCTTTTGCACGCTTCAGTTGATGACGTACGGCATTTAAGGCGGGAACGCGATTTGTTACTGGATCGCGTTGCCGAAATGGAAGCCGAACTTCTTGCCGGTCGGGTTCATACTTCCAGACTCCAAGAAGATTTGGAAAATCTCATTTGTGCTAAGCAAGACTTGGAAGAGCAATTAAAATCTGTGATGACTCAAAGTGGTGAAGTGAACACTCGTATCCACGACCTTCATACTCAGTTTGTGACTAATAAAAGTACACCTAGTTCGCCCGAAAGTGTTAAAAATTCAAGTGATAAAGGATTCGGTGGTGTAAATAAGCAACCTATATCTCAAAGAAGTCGGAGAAGATTGAGTCATAGTGTGTTGGACAGTGTTTTAGGTGAAAGTATACCAAGAATTAAAGCGCCGGATTCGAATAAAATTGGCGCCATTTTGAAGGAACGTGATCCTTTGATTTTGCAAAAGCATTTGTTGACTTCCACCGTACATAATCAAGTAAGTCACTTTTTTAATTTGCCAAAATATATTTTTGATCGTCCCCCATAATTTTTATTTTCGTTTCAAGTTTACTTTCAAGACTGAATTTACTTCTGGTAACAATCATTTATACCGGGGGTGATTTCAAATATATCCATTTGGCATAGCTTTCCATCCACTCGATCACATTCCCATTCAAACCAAGGTATGTATTTTTGGAGTCTCTCCAACATAACTTTCTCGGTCTGTCCCTTACTTGTCAGTACTTTTGTTCTCTAACTTCTGTTTTGAATTATTATGTAAGCAATTTCTTAGTTTCGGCATCAGGATCAAATATTGATTTTCCCTAATTAGCAGGATTAACAGTAAATTCCTAATTCTTCTAGAAAAAAAAATTGTATCCATGTGATGTAATGTAATTAGGAACGAACGTCCTTGGATAATTTAAACAAGGTTGTTTTCAAAAGATTTCGAGTTACAAAATATTTGATATTGCAAATTGACCAAAATTGGTATTAAAATTTTATAATTTTATTCCTTTTTTACAGAGGATACACAATAGCGAGTTATCCTTGTAACAATTTTAATGTTAGTCAACATGCAACGGTGTAATTTCCTCATGAGTAAACTGACCGGGGGATTCTAAAAATGGAAGTAATCTTTGGAAGGCCATTTTTCAAGTTCCTCTACCTCTTAAATCATTTTTTTTTTTTTAGAATCCATTATCGTTATAAATTCGGTAGGTACGTCAGTCATGTTGAAGTATTTATTCTCGGCTGTCAAAATACTTCACCGTTGAAACTTGATGTAGCTTCTTCCTATCCAGACTACCACCCGCATGTTCAAATATTAAATCCAGTTTTACTTGTCATAAACATGAATTCAAGATTACTTCTTTTGTGCATGCTTACTCTCCAGACTGACATTTTTAACTTTGAGAAATTTTAATCTCAAGTGTGCGCACGTGTTTACCGACAATTACATTGTTATTATTTCATACAAACTCAATTAAAACGTTCGATTTTAACTTTGGAACGACCTACGTGACACGACTGACGTTATTGCAAACTTGCGACAGCAATTTATTTATTCAAATTTAAACGCTCATTGTTTGGTGTCGCAACTTTTCTTCTGCAATACTGCTGGAACGGTAAGCGCAAGTTGCTTTTAGTTGGCGTAAAATCATGCAATTATTGCGATTTCGTGACTCGGCTTCGTAGAGTGATCCTCCTGAATATTTTCTAATTTATTACAGCCATCCATCTCAATTTACTTCGTTTCCACTTCCTGGTTCCAAATCGTACAATCGACGCGTCGTTTCAAATTTCTCAAACCTGGAAGAAATACGTTATCGTACCAAGTTCAGGTCAAAATAAACAATGAAATCTTGTCAAAGCCGATGTTATAAATCTGCCGAGTATTGAAGCATAAAGAAATACAAAGCGCGATAAATTATATACATAGCTACACGCCGACCATTATCTCCCAAGTAACTGCATCTTATCGTAAAGCCAAGAGCCTTGCCATTGGTTTTTTTGAACCCGATTTCTCCAGTCATTATCCGATAAATTTCATACAAACCCATAATATAACTTTGCAAATTACCACGAGATTGTTTGATTAAATTTAATCTTCCGAGTCATCACACTTCATTTAACATTTAATGTGTGATTTAAGAAATCGACGAGGTGTACATTTGTGGGACCACCAAGTTAGAAATTCATTTCGCAATTTTTGCTGCTTTCTGCAGTGTGTGGTGTGTCTGCAAGGTATTATTCCCTACGATGATCAAGGCCCTATTATGCTTCCACCCTGTTCCATTGGCCAATGTGGTTTTGAATTTTACAGTCTTTATTCGGAAATGTATACGAAACCTCTGCTCTCCTCTATATTGCCGTGTCCTGTCATTCTCCAGCTCAGTCGGTCCACTACCAGACGACGTTGCACGTCAACTATTGGTGATCAATTTAGGAAGACTGGGCGCAGATTTGGACTCCGGCTGAAGGAAGAACTTTATTTCTAATTGTCTCCCGTTGGAAGGCATAGGCAAACTATCTAAATGTACTCTGCCTAATGGACCTTCTCAAAATGAAGTGCATAGGTACTTGGATTTCGTTGCTACATATGTACGTAATTGTGCAATTCCCTCCGACATTTTCGTCCAATTCCAATATTGCATCTTTTATATCTGCCAGGAGGGTATTCCATACCCCCCAGACCCCCGGTCTGTACACGTTTGAGGTTTTTCTATGTTGTTATTCCTTCTTTGATTGTTATGACTTCAATTCACTATTGGAAAACTACACCATATAAACCGGAGGGTCTGTGGGGGTGTGGAACACCCTCCAGTGCCTTGCCATTGAAAGACAAAACATTCAATGTTTACAGATTATGTATGAGTAGGGTTTATTATAGCGCTTTGGTTTTCTAAAGAACGATGACATATTATCCTGGGGTTCTAATCCTCTCCTGCCCCCAGATTCTCGTTCACTGCTTTATATTTCTTGTGCTAAAACTTTCACTATTAGTAGCTTAATACTGATGAACATAAGTTTGCAAATTTATCTGTCACAGTTTGAGTGTACCTCAAGTCAAGTGTACCCCAGACCCCCGGTCTCTAAAAGTGTGGTTTATAATTTGGGCTAATTGGGATATTAATTACTTGAGTGTGACCTGTTAAAGTTAGGATTAATTAGTTTTTCTAGAGATTTTTTGCATCAATATTGGGAAGCACATCTTTCAATTTTGCAAAATTATGCAGAAACTTGTCGCTTTAATTTTCTTGAAAATAATAACATATACTGGGAGGGGGGGACTTATTCAAAGAATACAATTACAGATTTCATTCAGTTCTCACTTGCTGAAAATCTAGTTGGTGAAATTTTTAAAAATTATGAAAGATTTCAATGCTGTAGTACTGGGAGGCATAACATGTAGAAATTTTATATAGCATTAATTTTTTTGGGAACGATGATACTTATTGGGTTGTAATATCTCTGCAACTACCTTAAGACGTTGTCATCTAATTTCAATATTGCATCGCTTATATTTGGGCTGAATTTTTCTCTTATTAGTATTCCTTTTTGCACTCTTTTGAAAAAAATGTTGAGGTTCGATTCTCATTCATCGATTCTACCTCAATAGTGAGCAAAAACGTCACGTCACTATGGCTACGTCAAAAAATATGCTGAAATTGGCTATTATAGTTCTGATGGGTCACAATTCGGTACGCGACAACTGGGCGCTTCCAACTGGGCGCCGGTCGACTGGGCGCCGGTCGACTGGGCGCCGGTCGACTGGGCGATCGGTCGACTGGGCGAGGGTCGACTGGGCGATCGGTCGACTGGGCGACGGTCTACTGGGCGACCGGTCGACTGGGCGACGGTCTACTGGGCGATCGGTCAACTGGGCGACCGGTCAACTGGGCGACGGTCGACTGGGCGATTGGTCTACTGGGCGAACGGTCGACTTGGGAACTAGGTTAGTACTATTTAGATAGAGAGGTTATTAAGGTTATTAACTATGATCGCCGTAACATTATAGAATTTCTTCGTGGGATCTCATACAATTATAATATGGAATAATGTTAAATATTTTTAATTATATTTAATTATTTATTAATAATAAATATTTTTACTTTTATTAAAATCTTGAACGCTCGAAAATTTTCACCTACAGTGAAATCTGAATATTTAATCGGTAATATTATCAACTTGTGCTAAATATTTTAATGAAAAGTATTTTAATTCTTTACAAGTTTTTGTTAAAAAATCTGTCACTTTTCAAAATTTAAAAATTTTTGTAATTTTCACTTGCAAGATTAGCCTTTTTATAAATTATTTAATGGATCTTTTATCCAGAGCTATTCATTTAGGGTTTAGTTGCACTGACGATTTCCTCTAAGAATGAAACATAATTGTACAAAGATGTCTGTAACTCATAAACTATAATTGTAAGTGATTAATTATCAAATAATTTCTTTAATTTTATTATTTAATTGTAATCTAAACTTGTAAAGAATTAAAATACTTTTCATTGAAATCTGAATATGCCGGAATCTGCAAAACCCGGAATCTTGTTTATCACGGAAATTGTATAATATGTATTGTAAAGTTTTTGTAATTATTGTTAATTTTAATCGCTGACGTCGCCCAGTAGACCAATCGCTTAGTCGACCGCTCGCCCAGTGGACCGTCGCCCAGTTGACCGGTCGCCCAGTTGACCGATCGCCCAGTAGACCGTCGCCCAGTCGACCGGTCGCCCAATCTACCGTCGCCCAGTCGACCGATCGCCCAGTCGACCGTCGCCCAGTCGACCCTCGCCCAGTCGACCGATCGCCCAGTCGACCGGCGCCCAGTCGACCGGCGCCCAGTTGAAGCGCCCAGTTGACGGGTCCGGTCTTGGATAAATTAAAAACAGTTATGTGAAACAAATTAGATCTATCGTCTTGAAACATAACAATAATTACAATTTTCTAAATTAAATTCGAAAATTGACGTATACGATCCTACTTTATCCTGCTAAGTTACATTTCGGTTCGTAACTTTGACAACGTACACTTGTTAAAATATTTAATTACACTTTCGAACTTTAATAATATTTACTTCTTGAAAAAGTAACTTAAATAATGACAACTCGAAATTAAAACAATATAATATTTTACGGTTCAACAGCTAGCTTGATCTTTGGAATTAGGCCAGGTCGATTGAATTAATTGAAACAAGAATTTAAATCAGTTTTATAGATTAAATTAATAGGTGAAGGCATAGTTGGCAATTTTATTTATTCATTTATGTATATTTTCAGAAACCCCGTTATAAACCATCTAACTGGCTTTAAATACTGTGACCAAATCATACTGATTAGAATATTCAATTTTTATCAAACCATTTCGTTGTTGACATGTCCCCTATAGCAACACTTTACTGAATTACTCCCCGCCGGTTGCTACTTGAAAGTGTATATTTTCAGTGTTTTCAGAAAGTTAAACTTATTAATAAATATATGTACACAGCCATAAGGGGCAAAGGTTTTTATGTCTCTTTTAGTGTTTAGATTCTGACACCTGTAAAACTTAGAATTCTTATAAAACTGTACGAAAGTCAACTCACCCATGATTTAGGCAAAATTTTGCTTTAGGCGTAAGCCAATAACATGGACACCCCCTACCGTTGGAGCATTATGGGCAGTTTGGAAAACAATAATAAAAGATTACTCCCCATGGCCGAGATATTCTATTATGGGCAAACTTGAAGGGATAGTTTGAAAATATAGGGTTGTTCCAAACATTATAGACTTTATTAAAAATACCTGGTGATTGCCCAACGTGGGGCGAAGAAGATTGTTACCCTAACAACTTGTTTTGCTATTATCGTCACTTGACCTATCAAGTCACCCTTAACGACTTATTCGATAATTGATTTGCTGACGGGCTGGTAAAAGTTATGAATTTTTTAATAATATATCCACCTGTACACGTAACTCCTTCCAAAAATTTGGGGCAAAATTGGGTGTGGCTTTAGGCGTAAGCCAATAACGAGAATGGGGAGTTCACCCCCACTACCAAACTTGAGAATTATGGACGGAGTAAGCTTGGAAAACAATGAAAAGAAGGGGAGTTCAACCCCCACCACTGACCTTGAGATATATCTGCATTTATGGACGGAGCAACCTTGAAAGGGGGAGGCATCTATCATAGTCTTGAAAAAAGTAGTAGGGTTGTATTTTCAATTATTCACTACTTATAGTGACTTTATAGGGATAGTGACAACAACATATCTCTTAGTTGAATTTGTCCCAACGTGGGGCGAAGAAGATTGTTTTACTCTAACAACTTGTTCTTGCTATTATCGTCACTTGACCTATCAAGTCACTATAGCCTTAACGACGTTATTCGATAATAATTTTCCCCTTTTAAAATGTCTTTTGTTTCACAGGTTTTGCAACAACAGTTAGATACAGCAACAACGTTAGAACATAAATTAGATAAAGCTCGGGAGGAAAACGAAGACTTACGTTTTCAGGTTAGTAAAATCGCCCAATTATCTGTCACTTGTAAAACATTTTATTTTGTTAGCTGGAAGATAAAAACATAGAATTGGAAGGAACCAGAGCACGCGTTCGAATGTTGGAGCAACTTCAGAGGCCCGTGACGACGTCTCCCGATATCATACCAAATCTCGAGTCTGTAACTTCGGAAAGTCACGATAGATCGCGTGTGGAAATCACGACAGCCAGTATGAAAGCAATGAGTCCGCTTCCTTTAAATTTGCAATTCGACCATTCGAGTAGCACAGAATCGGCACACGACCAAGCCGAATCGGCTCGAAAGGGTGATAGCGGGAAAAAGAAACCCAGCAAAATTCCGTTGGTGAAGAGCTACGCGGCTCCTAAACCACCAGGAGGTAAACATAGTCCTGCACCCAGTGCACGTAGTCGTAGCGGAGATTCACCTGGTAGAGCACACTCTGCACAATCTGTACGGCATAAAGGCGACGGAAATAGTTTAACGGGCAGCAAAAATTCTTCCTTGTCTAAATCCAGAAACGTCTCCCTCAGCAACACGAAAGATTCATTAACTGGTAAACTGCGAAGTGCCGAATCCTTGACCAAACTTCGCGAATCGTCGATCAATAACAGTCTCAATTCGAATCGAAGCACTAAGCGAGATCTTTCGCTGAGAAGAACTTCTGGTCCAGTGAGGCGAAGTAATAGCATTCGGGATTCAACAGACGGCAAGGTACGACCAAAACTTTCATTCTGGAGCAATTGGTTGAAAATTCTCGACAACGGCCCATCATAGGAGCCTTCCTTATTTTTAGTTATTTCACATCGTCTATTGTGCAGTAAGTCGTGCTTGTTTTTTTTTTATTTATGCTTTTATTGCTATGCTTGTTGATTGTACTAACTGCGTGTATTATTTGCGAGTTTACATGAAGCCGGTATCATTTTTTTTTTCATTTGTGTTATTATAACTTACTTGGTTAATTTAATTTCATGTGGGATATGTGGTTGAATGAGCATTTATTGTGAATAATTGTATTTCTCTTTGAAAGACCACCAGATGTCGGCGTTCATATCCGGCCGCGTTTCCGCTCAAACGCTTCAGTGTGAACATAATGAGACTTTTTCACCTTCATCGAGACAAATTTTAATTAAACTTTTATGTTATTTTTATTGACTTTTTTAATTAACTATTTTTAAAAATATCTGCATCTAGAAAGCAGCTGAATTAGTTAAACGGACAGTTTATTTATTGTATTCGTGACCCAAAATTCAATTGAATAAAATGTAGGTGATTTGAGCAATTTAATTAGTGAACTCGATATCAACACACACAAAATTTTACGCTAAATTAGACGATTGTTCGCCTGCGAAGTGCTTTTAATGTTTTGGAACAAAATCTTGTTTCGAAATTTTTATTCTCACGCATTTACATTGGGCTTTTCAGAATTGTTTCATTGATATTTGGGATGATTAGGGCCTATAATTCACGTGGAATCCGAACCACGGCACAGATAAATTGTTTCGAACCAGGGAAACTATCGGTGACTAAATGGGAGACATTTCCGCTTTTTGCCAAGATTGGGCAATGGTCTTTCGTCTGGCAACCGTGAATTTTGAGGAGTGAGAGTAAATCTGTGTGTGTGTCAAGATTGCTGCTTTTAATTAGTGGGGCAATTACTAGAATTGCCCCAGATTATTACGTTTTGTTTAATTAACAATTTAATAACAATCACTTTTTTTTGTTGCTGCTTTTTATTTTAATTTTGCTATTAACCTTTTGTTTTGCAACTTTTAAGTCGAGTCGGAGAGAAACAACCCGAATAAGCCGAGGTTTTTTTTTTAAATCTAATCATTACAAATTGCTTTCTAGGTGGACTCGAGCACTATAAAAGGAAAATCTCTATCTCTATGGGTTCCCTCATCATTGAACTCTGATTCTATCGATAATTATCCCGATTCTTTAGACTTAAACGAATCAGTTCAACCAGTGACCATCGAAACTTCGAGTAGTTATAAGTACCAAACTGCAAACAATTTTCTATGGAACCGACCAGAAGATGGTAAAGAGTTTTACGATAGCATCGATACCAATTTTGCGTCTAGTTTGTATCAGGAACACGGCGAAGAGATGGCCGAATGCGATTCGTTGGAGAAGCAATTTTCGGATACTTCCGATAAAGATAACAGAAAAAAAATTTAATTTTGTAGGTAAATTTCGTTTATCTACACTAATTAGCTCTTTATATGCATTCCAGAAGATAAGATAACGCGATTGTGACCTTTTTAGTGGATTAGCTGGTTAACAAAATTTCGAAACCGTTTTGATATTTTCTATACCGAGTGAAAGTGGTGAAAACTTTTAAATTTTGAGGTTATAATTCCAAATATTTTTGTTTCTGCGCTGCGGCGCCGAGGGGGGACTTCAAGCAGAGCAGTAATGGCCTAAGCCACATTTTCAATTTGCCGAGAAAATTGATTGTAAAGTAGTATTGGAACGCAATCAGGGTACTTGGGCACTTGACAAAAATTGGCACGATTTGACTATACAATCGAAGATCCTAGTAAGTCGAGTTACTAAACATTGAGTTGCTGGTTTATTACTACATAATATCATTTTAACGATTTTTTTACACACTTTAGTTTTACAATGAAATATTGATTAGACTTGACTTAAACGGTCATTGGCTTGGTTGTTAGCACGATCAACTGCTAACGTAAGGCGCCCAGTTCAAATCTGGGCAGAGCCTCGCTGTGTATGGTCGTCTCCATGCTTCGGAAGGGATGTAAAGCTGGTGGTCCTCTCACAAAGTGCTAGCAACATCTTTGAGGTATTAAATACTAGGATATTCTCTTGAAAATAGAGGAATCGGAAGACATAGCCAAGGTGGTGTTTTATGGCTAAATACTCCTCAATGGGGAAGGCCTTTATACAGCAGTGAATAAAAACAGGCATATAGTGATCGTTCACCCAGAATCTTTCCGAGGCGGTTCTAGGACCAACAACCAAAGCGTCCAAGGAGCTTGAGTTACAAATTTAGCAAAAAATTATGTAATGTTTTAGAATTTCTATGTTAAAGTGAATTCAGTTTATAGATCTGCCATAGGAATCGCTCTTCAAGTCAATTTTTACTCGACATACTAGGTTCTTCAATTGTACGGTAGAATTGACAACATTACATTTTAACCGTCATGACAGATCATAATAATGCAAAAGCTTGTAATGATGGTTCAAGTGTCATTGGTGGTTTTCAAGTAGGGGAAATGTTGTCAAGAAGAACAATAAATAAAAAAAACTATTGCGAATAAAACTTTTGTTATCAAAATAGAATTTACATCAATCGTCTTGCATAATATTGGAAGAAAATGGCACCAAGTGGCGCAGGACAGAGCAGATTCGAGAAATATTAGAGAGACCTACGATCGGCAGTAGACAGAAGAGAATATCGGAATTACATCAACAATATTTTGGTTAAATTTCATTCGAAGTTGTCCTAAAATTTTGGAACTGAATTTTGGATTTAATCAATCAGGGAACAACATAGTTCCATAAAATTTTCGAACTACCTATTGGCAGCATTTCCACTTCTTGAAAAAATCCCCCCTTTAAAAGTATTTTAATAAAAACATTTTTTTTTTAGTTATTAATTTCCAGCTCTTTAAAATCTCTTTTTTTCATAAAAATTTTGTTTTAGATTCAATCTAAAACAGGTGGGCATCAAAAGTTTCTTAACTGATTCCAGATGCTATCGGCCTTTCAATAATTTAAAAATATGAAGATGGTAATTTAAAAACTTATCCAAAAACAGTACCGTGGGCGATTTTTTGAAAATTTTAAATTGAATTTTGAACTCATCGCAAATTGTTTACGTAAGAATTAAAATGAATTAATGATTCCAAAAAATAAACAATCCGTCTTGCCACATTCTCTACATGAATTCGTTTGTAAGTCCCCCCTCTATTAAGTATTATTTGTGCCAAATTCAGAAAAATTTAGATGTCGTGAGGGTCGCCTAATTTTTCTGATTAATTTGCCTCACAATTTTGATAAAGTTTCACCACTTTTACGCCAAATTCAAATTTTAAGCTAAATGGCCTGGTAGCGTCCCTTATTTATTATACAGAACTTGATATCTATGGTTGACTTTTATTTAAACCGTCCGCTAAAAAAAAAAATAAACAAGAAATTAATTTCGCTTGTTATACTGTAATTTTAACGCAATTTGACGCATATCCGGTTAAACAAAAAAAATGTAAATAGAAAATTATATAAAAAATTGAGCGTAAGTATTTTTAAATTGTTAAATCCTTATTATAAAAAAGTATATTATGATGTAGGAAATTTTCATATTATTATTATTTATTGCAGTCACTCTAGGTGTGCATTATTTTATTCGAAAAATAATTTTGTTACTTTTTTTTAAACAAAAATAGGGACTGTGATAAGGAAAGTTTGTATCGTGTGCACATGGCGTCGATTTTCAATTTTTGTTTTCTCTTTCATAATACGGTAATTCTTTGCCAACCACCAGAAACCTGCAGTTCTCATGATTTTTTTTACCAATTTTGGCGGTTGACATGCTTGGCAAAGGATAACTGTACTGTAAGTCATCTTGTGTTTTAGC
Organism: Lycocerus yunnanus; assembly: GCA_036346125.1. Taxonomy (NCBI): domain Eukaryota; kingdom Metazoa; phylum Arthropoda; class Insecta; order Coleoptera; family Cantharidae; genus Lycocerus; species Lycocerus yunnanus. The sequence continues at coordinate 1,384,156 of JARFIX010000051.1, forward strand.
ATTAAAGACTGGGAAAACTAGAATTTAGACAATGCCTTACAGTTTTTATAAGCAAGCCACGAAAACGTTGTGATACTTTAGAATGCTCATCACATGTGTAGCTAAAAACTAAATTAAATGTTTGCTTTCTTCTTATGTTTAAGTAGTGGTGTCGATTCATTTTCTTTATTTTTTTTTTAAATTTATGTTTTTTTGTTGGTTTATGTTTTTATTATTCAAGTTTTAAAGAAATTTCATGTGATTGTATGTAATTATGTAACAATTTTTTAATTTTTATATTTGTTAATTTATGTAAGTATTAAAATACTGACTGATTTTCATTTATCATATTTTCTGTACATATTAATGAATATTGTTGTTAACAAAATAAAATTGCTATGTACCTATTCCAAGTTTAATTTTCTTAGGTTTATTAATTATTTCCTATGGGGGTCCAAGTATGCTATTCTGACATTGTCCAGGGTTTCTAATCTTCTAATTAACAGTTCCACTTTTTTTGTAAGCAAAAATATGATGTTCTCCAATTCAAATAATTTTTCTTGATGTCTGCAACAGAAGTTGTGTTTTTTGTAAATAACTTCTGAACTGCTATAAGCCCTCTTTTTTGAATCCTTAATTTATAGGGTAGCAATTTCGATGCAAAAGGAGGGGGTTAAAGACAAAAATCCAATTGAATTGTTTGTTTCAAAAATCACTTAACGTAATTAAGTTCTAGGTGGAAATCAACTTGGCGAGGATCAAGTTACATTTTCCGTGTAAAAACACATTCAGTAAATTTAAGTGGATGCGAATACAACGTAAGTCTTAGAGGTTGTTTTTAGTCTTCTGTAAAATATACTTCTGTTGTTTTTGAAACAAACGATTCATCAAGTATTTTTTAGCTCACTATAAATATTCGGAAATATCTGAGTTTGAGTTCACTTTTAAGTGTCCCCCCCGGACAACTTGGTTTTTAAAACTGTTTCGCAGAAAGCCGCCAGTATCTCAGTAACTTGACATTTTGCTCAGAAGTAAACTCAAACGCCTTTTCGCTTGCTTTTTTGTTACAACATAATTTTTGACGACAGCAGCTGAAGGGACGGGGGAACAGAACTTTTGCGTTAGCTAAGAATTTGATAACGAGAAACGTGTAGGGGTGGTGTCCCCTCTGACCTCTGTAACACTATGCCACTGAATAAAAATAATTAAATTTATTTCAATATGTAAATTTTATAAAAAAGGTTTTGAACTGCGCCATGTAGCATAATTGAGCTATATTTGCTGAGGCATTCTCAAATTTTAAGGATTGTGGTCGGAAGATGAGGGCGGTCATGATCTAGCACTTGAATATGTCGATTACAAAACCGAGATGCCTGGGTGGAGTAAAAAATTTATTCTGACCGTGTTCCTTCGGAAGGCAGCAGCTACCCACCTAGGTGTTTGCTCTCTTACAGAGAGAGGCCACGACACTCGAAATCGAGTTAACGACTAAGTACAGGTTGGAAAATGTACGTGAATATCTTTCATATTTAATAATTTAATGCTGCAACATTTAAAAGCATGCAATTATTTCAGACGACCGAATAAGGTGCTCAGTCAGTAGAACTTTTAATCAAATTGTTCATGGTTCAATGTCCCTGTGTGGGGATACTTGTGATATTTGGAAAATATACCTGGACGGCATTAGAAGAATAAGTTACTTGAGCAGCCCTGGTACCTTAGTCGGTAGATCATTGGACTTTTAATCAAACGGTCCAGGGTTTAAGTCCCTGCGCGGGCGATACTTTTGATATTTGGAAAAAATACCTGCAGAGATTTAGAAGAACAAAATTACTTCAGCAGCCCGGGTAGCTCAGTCGGTAGAGCATTGGACTTTTAATCCAAGGGTCCAGGGTTCAAGTCCCTGCGCGGGCGATACTTTTGATATTTGGAAATTTTCTTGGAAAGCATTGGAAGACCCAAGTTGCTTTAGTACTGTGGCAGCAGCTGGACTTTTAATCTAAGGATTCAAGGTTCAAACCCTTACGCGGTCGAAACTTTTGATATTTGGAGAATTTCATGGAAAAAATACCTGGAGAGCATTAGAAGAACAAAATTACTTCAGCAGCCCGGGTAGCTCAGTCGGTAGAGCATTGGACTTTTAATCCAAGGGTCCAGGGTTCAAGTCCCTGCGCGGGCGATATTTTTGATATTTAGAAATTCTCTAAGAATTGGGAAAATAAAACTACTGCAGCAGCCTGTAGAACATGAACACCGGGGCTAAATTTGCTACGTAGCTGATATTTTTATCTATAAATTTTCTGCGGAAAGAATATTTTCCGTCAGGAGCTAGTAGCTCCATCGGTAGTGGTACTGATATTTAGAAATTTTCTACAAATTAGGAAGAGAGAACAGGAAGAAAATTAACAAAAACAAAACCAACGATTTTGTTTCGATGCTTCATTGCCCTTCCCGTACCAGCTGGCACTGCGGAATTACCATTGTATGCTGTGGTTTCCGGCATCACGAGCTGCCACTGGATATGACTCTCTCACCATGACTTAAGTTAATAAACTTACAGTATGAAATCTTCAATTGTAATCAATCCTCCACTTTTGAACTTAAAATCTCCTGGTGTTTCCGGTCCTTTTCGATCTCTTGCTCCACCAGTGATGTAGTCTGCATATCGAGCTTTTTCAAAACTTTCTAAAATATTTGTTTGAAAAAAAGGGCTGGGCTAATGAAATTTAATAAAATTGAGTACCCTGTAATTCGCTCATGAGTTTGTTGCTGTCGAATTCCCCAATGCCCGACGTCGGATCGACGTTGTAGCGATCGAAAAAGTCTTCAATTTCGTCGTCGAGAAAACCGCACCTAGAGAAATCCGGTTAAAAATTTAAAATCCCTTAATCTCGAACCACACAACTTCCGCAAGGCAGCTTCAAGTTGACCAACGGTCAAATTATATTTGTCCTGCTTTATTTTAGGTTTTGGAACGAACTGACCACAGCCACATTTGTCCAAAAACCGATAGAAGCCTCTTATGATATATTCAGACATTTGCATCTCGTCCGATCTGACGACCATTTCGGTTTTTATGTCCGAATACGTATCATTTATAATGGCCAAAAACATGTTCTGTAAATTTTTTATCAAAGCAATCTTCACCAATTGGTTTCTACAGTTTTTCACCTACCAAAAGTACGAAAAACACCAAAAAAATGTAAGTTATAAAATAAATTGGTGCCAAAATTCTGTTGACTTCCTCGATCGCCATATAATTAAAGTCTCCTAGTATGCTACGCAAAAGCGTAAACATCGATGTTCCTAAAGTGCTGAAATCTTCGATCTAGAAAAATTTGGAGTGATATCTTCAAAATTTTCGATATTAATTCTCAACTTACATGGGATCCAAAAAATAGATAACCGAGTTGTGCGTACGCTATGAATATAATGAAAAACATTAGTGAAAATGAAACAATGTCCAAGGCGCACTGAAAAAATTAAACAATGAAATATCCCACTTCTGATGCATCATGGCCAGCCAGGGTTTACAGGATAAATTTTGTTTCAATTCCAAGTTTGTGGCAAATTTTTGGTTGAAATAAAATTTGTCCGAAAGTTAACTGATAAAAACGTGATTTAGCGCCATTAAAATCATTGCTTACCTTATGCAACGTATTGTTTAACTGACTCATTCGTTTATTAAAACTGAAATATTTGAACAGTTTGACGTGAACCAGGAACAACAAAATAGCCAAGGCAGAAATATAATTAGTACACAAAATACTGATTAACTCAAAATTTGCATATGAATTTGTACGGTGCATATTTTTTTTCAGAGCTGTTTGGGATTCGTACACAAGTCCCATTTGAAGGACCATACAAGTGTATCCTATCTGTAATATAAATCGAGATTAGCAAGAATGGAGAAAGTCGATTTTCTCATGACGTTTACAATTATTATGGCAACATCTACATAATTCCAAAATTTTTTGAAATAATTCATCTGGAAATAGGTTAATTCGCGCAATTCCTCCATGGTGTAATAGATTATGAAGCAGGCACACAGCCATTCGCAAGCTGTAACCAGATAATCCAATTTTGATACGTAACGTATAACTTTCAATGCATTGAACTTATATGACGGCAATATTCCACCGGTGGGGGGAAATTCAAATATTAGCCTGAAAAGGTTTTGGCGTGTAAAACAAAATTTGAGTTACAGGGGCAGATTTTTACTTTCCCACTAAAAATAGATTTAAATTTCCGTTGTAGACTGTAAAGTCAATACAAACCATTCTTGTTCCAAGTAATCCACATGTTCTGGTACAGTTCGTCGAAGATATTTTGGGTTTCTTCTTTATCTTCACCAAAATCTTTATAGTAACCACTACCATAGTACGTTGCAGCTTTTCCCGTAAAAGGATAGCTACCGGTTTGTTTGGCAGATCTGTAGGTCCACCTGTAGATTTCAGATATTAGCAAAGAGGAAGTTTAAAAACCGCTTATCTCCAATACGCTATTCCATTCATCTTTGGGCGAAATCGACTTTTTCCTATCATAGTTTGGGTGTACTCGCCATAGCAGTCGAGAAATAGGTCACGAAAGAATTTATGAATTACGCAGGAATCATTTCGCACTCTTACCTAAAATATAATATAAATGTGTAGGTATAAATGTCGACTCAAAAAATTCCTCACCATCCTTATCCTTGGTACTCCAATCAGTCTGTTTTCATATAAAATTCGTTTCGGATCGACATTGGATGTTTCGTACCACTTATCAAAATAGAAGCTATCTAGAACAACGTTGTCGAGATACTAAAATAAATAATAATTAATTTAAAACATCACGCGGAGAAAAATTGTCCAAAACATTACTTTCCAAAAATCATTAACTCTTGTGATTTCCGGAAACGTAATTATTTCGTCGTTCCATGTATGAAACTTTTTTGTAATCAGTAAATCAACGAAAGATTTTGTCAAAAAGTACATTCGTGGGTTAACCACCCCAAAGGTAACTAAAAATCGGAAGACGCATTATTGGAAATGTAACTTTTTGGGCTTACCTGTTGTGAGCAGAATAAGAAAAATAAAATAAAAAATCATGTCCCTCAAAGTAATCTGCAAGTACATTTCGCGATTTTTATAATTCATCATTTGCATTGTCAGCCATTTTGCTGTAAAAAATTTTTTAGCTCGAGTAGCATTATTAAATTTGGATTTTTACCTCGTGCTTTCTCTTTATCCTCCGAATTGCTCAATTTGGTTTTTGAACTTAAGTCATCATCTGGTACGACATATTTTTCTGATTTGTCGAGTGGCGGACTTAAGAAAGATTTTGTTTTACTTAAGGTTTTACCCAAAATCCCGATCTTGGTTTCCGAAGCTTTAGGCGCCGGCATTTCGGTGAAAACTGTATTTTAACGTTTATTTTGGAAGGAAAATTGACGGTTAGAATCATTTATTTTCACTTAAGTAATATGGCCGACTCAATTTGTTTTTACTTTAGCAATGTTGATTTTGGCACTAACTTTTATTGTATTTTTTCAGTCTATGTGATAATTCTTATGGTTTGTGCAGGGTTTGGGATGTAAGTTAGTGCTATACAATTTATATTAAAAGTGTTCCACTAGTGGAAGTTGTGTATTAAATTTCAGCTGTCTGGGAGTGGGGAAGATGCCTGAACAAAAAAAGAGTTCAGACCATGCTTTTGAGTACAATTTTTAATTCCGACTTAAAAGGGAAATTCAAAATAAAACAATGTATGGAGAGTACAATAATAAATATTAAATGGGAAAAAAATGGTGAGAATGAAATTTACCAACTTTTTTCGAAATCTCACTCAAATTTGGTTATTTTCTTGTTAAAAGATTTGCGTTTCGCTAGGTACACTTTAATTTAAAAATTGTTTATACTAATTTTTTAATTCTTTATATTTCGCGCCACCTCTCTTTGACCCCTCTCAATTAATTTTTACCTACTGCATTAAATCAATTATACCAAAATTAAATAAAACCCTGTCTTATGGCACAGAACATCGTAAGAATCAAATTTTTAACAAACAAATTTTTATTTTATTAAAAAAATGGAGAGGAACATTATTCGCCATCTTGAATTTGCCATTTTGTACTTTTTCAAAAACTGATCGGATTGAAGTGAAAACTAAAACGAACCGATTGTTTTAACAACCAAATATGTATGTGGTTTCTTGTATGTGAAAGTACCTACAAAATTGCTAGCAGTTGCGGGAGCCTTTTAGGCGTAGAACAAGTATTCTGGGAATTTTGCCTTTCAACGGCGCCGCCGTGGGACAGTCGTGTGAAACAAAGATTGAATGGCCCATATTTACATGGTTGTATTGAGTACCATAATTACATAAGTCTTTTAAAAGTATAAATAAAATAAACCTAATATTTTTGGACCCCCACTCTATAAGATCCTAACGGATAATCCGAAAAAAATAAAGAAAAACATAATTTTGTAAAATACGTAATATTTCTAAATTTTAGGCTTTTGTTTTCCACTGTGAAGTGGATTAATTTCTCGCTTTCCGAAAGACTGAACAAAGGGGTTATTTTTTTTACTTTATAAATATAATAAGTTATGGTCAGCTGTATCCGCCTATTGCACAAATTAAGGGGAAAGACGTCACATTAATACGATCAATAGATAACCTAATATTACACAATTTTCGCACTCTTTCATAAACACGTCGATGATTACGATGTATTTCATAAGGTAGATTACTCCTCTATTAAAACCAGTAGCGTAGCGTTGTGTAAGAGCGGGGGGGGGGGGAGCATTTTAAACTGTAGACCAATATTATGTTATATATAATAACTGTACTGTACTATACATACCTTTTAATTAGAACCTACTGGAGAAAAAGCGGATACTAAACTAATTTGTGTTGCAAAATAAGTAAATCGCAAAAATGGAGTCCTGAGCATGACATAAAACTGCCTTGTTAACCTGTACATTTCATTGTACATTGGTAAAATATCAGTCAAGGCGACAGGATTACTGTTCCATTACAGTGAAACTATTCAGAAATTAAATTTTTCTGGCTAAAATTATTAATTATTAATTTGGGAACCGCCAGGGAAGCGACAACCGGGCAGAAAAGATCTAAAACATGTTTAAATTAGGTGGGTATTTTCAAATTTCTTTATTACAATTTAAGTGTGGCTGGGAGGGGGGGATATCATATAACTTCTGCTTAATGTTCAAACATTTAATGTCATAGTTCCTCTTACTGGTGCACTGGAGGGTATTCCATACCCCCAGACCCCCGGACTCAAAAACTATATTTTCTGCTATAGTAAGCTGATGGGTGAGTTTTCAAACTTATGGAAGGTTTTCTATTATTACAAATGTACATCACAATAACAACAGCCAAATAGATATGCTTAAATCTTCAATTTGCTTCTGATAAAAATAAAATTCATTGACCGGGGGGTCTGGGGGGTGTGGAACACCCTCCAGTGCACCAGTAAGGAAAACTAGAACATAGAAGTGTTTGAACATTAAGCAGAAGCTTTATGATATCCCTTTGAGTTTCTTGGGAACGATGGCGTATACTGGGAGATATTTAAGATCTTCTCCGCCCCTCAGACCATCGGTCTCTAAAATTATGTTTTCTAGTTTGGACTGTTGAGATTAAAAACTCCAATTTAACTTGCTAAATTTAGAATACCAAATCATTTTTACGTATATTTCCTATTTCCAACTTTTTCCACTTTACATTTCAACAGATGTGCGTACACCTAGCCTTCAGTGAAATCTTTAATTCTATGGAAATCTTTAAAATTCTTTGAAAATATGTGGAATCCAAAATATATAAATTTTTGGTTTTCCGATCCGTTAAAATCTGCTCATATCTTAACAAAAACTAAAAAGTGCAATATTAGCTGTTATACGCATATTTTCCACTTAACCCATTCTCTCCTTCCCCTTCTTTGAATCCACCATAAGAACAAAACTGGACGACAAACGATCAACCCTAATTGCAATTTTTACCAGTTTTTTTAAATTATGAAAGATAATAATGCAATAGAGGAATAAAGAAATAAAATTTGCAGTTTGACCACAAATTTAAAAAAAAACGCAATCCCATCATTTTATTGGTGCCTTCATTCCCCTTTTTACTTACACATTCACAATTAACTCCGCCCATCAAAAAGTAGTAAATTAAATTTTAGTAGATTTTACATTTAAAACGTATGTGCTGTAGGTTGACGCCGCCTACGGCAGCGCCCAATATAAAAAACATACAAACCCACTAATCCAAGAGCTTGGTAACTAACAACTTGAAGATTTCTTGCGGTATAAGAGGCCTAGAGATATTTTACAGCCTCTTAATTAGATCTCCAAACCCTACAGCGACTCCCAATCCCATTTCTAGAAACACTCTCTATCTCCTCCTATCACCATTACTTTTAAACGCTTTTTTTCTCGCAAACGCCTAACCTTTTTTATTTCAGAGTGAAGAACCAGGCAATATGCCGGCCTGATGAAGGAGGTGTGGGGCCAAGCCCCGGTACTTCACAGTGCCACTAAGACAAGACAAGGCGGTCTTACTCGAAAGTATGGGTCCTTGACACGACGAAAGCTTGGGAGCGACTAGCACCTCGTGAGTGGGAGAATCCACCCAGGACGTAAGGACTGGCAGCAGAATAAATTAAATTATTAGGAAATATTGTGCAATAATTGTCTTTCGTGTGTTTCTTCTGAAAAATTCGTTAACTTCAAACTTAAAATTTGGGCTTAATATAGGACCTATCAAATTCATCCTCGCCTTAAAATCTTTGTCAATGTACACTTTCGTTTGGTGATTTCGTTTTATAGGAAAAAGTGTAATTTCGAGTCAATATTAATCGACTTTTGCCCAAAATTCTTAAATAAATCTCACCTAAGGCAAAAAAAGTCTTGTTACGCTCGACTTAAACAAAATTCATTACAAATTAGCCGTTTCTATATCAGTAGGATACATATCACGTGAATGGCAGTGTTTTCAACAAGTTAACACCTTTTGTTTTATCTAATTCAATATCTATCAAAATTTATAGCCCCCCCCCCTCTTATATAGACGGCTCAGATGTCAATCAGTGTAATTTGTCTCTGAAAGCGATTTGCGTATTGCAAAGGTCTAGTTTTATCGTTAATTTTGAGAAGATTTTTTATCTCATTTTTAATGTTTATTGATTGGCTTCTCAGCTCTCCATGTCAAGGAGTTTTTTAAAAATTAGTAGAAGGAAATTTATTTATTCCGAGTGGCTTCCGAGTCTTCCATAAACACTTTTGAGTTTTTTTTTTGGAAATCTCAGCCACCCCCCCTTTAGGAAATTAGATATGACTACCACAGCCTTAAAATTTGTTAGGAAATAATAATTATTACATATTATAAACTTGGAAAAATTCTGCATATGGACGCCTATGCTCCACGTTAGTAGTCAATGTGTGTTGCCTAAGAACCAGGTTCTGAATTTGGGATGAGCAACTTACGAACTCAGTTATTTTAGTATACTCTACTCGCAGGTTCGAACCCCAGTTGGTATAATTTTTTTTTAGTCTTATCAAAATTGGATACCATTTTAGCAATATTTATATTGGTGAATAAATATACAATTTGTTACATTGTTAACAAATAATGTATATCACAACAGGAATTTAAGAAATTCATCAACAAGTAGGTAAAAATACTACCAATTAAACCTAATCTTTCAAGATAAGATCCATAGGTACATTTCTAGGAAAATAGAACGCAAGATTCTTTGAAATACTTTTTATTTAATAAATACATAAATCTAGTTTTTCTATTTTAAATAGTTAAAACTTTTGAAATCTATTACAATTTTTATGATAACCACTTTGTATTGATATTTATAGTTGATATAGTTTATTTGAGGTACGACCAAGTTCAAACAAAGCTAAAGCAATTGAAAGCAAAAATAACACATTTATACTGCTGGCACTCCAGAACTTACAAAATGTACCCTAAACTCAAAAACAGCAATGAAATTATTGTGTATACAATTTTAAGTGTTCAGTCGGTTGAATTGTTGCGTAATTATTTAAGATTAATAAGCGTAAATCTTCTTGAAGCTAGAAGTATGTGTACGGCTTTAAGATTTAAGGTACTAAAAAGACTTAGCAAACAACTAAAAAGCGTAATCTTGACACAATGAAACCAACGTCACAAGTTTTTTAATATATTTCTTGTTATCTAAATTAATTATTCAAGATTATACATGCATTCTAAATAATTTGTACTATTAAATTTGCGTCCAATAAAATAAAAACTCAACTCTTGTTCCATCATGGAGTGCATAATAAAAACTACTTCTTATAAAAATAGAAATTTTGTAGTGTACATCCTTACGGTAAAGAAATAATAAAATGGAAATTTTGGTCTTCCACATCAACCCGATTTGGTAATTTTCTGTTTCAAAAACAAACTTTGTACAAAACTTTTCAATATGAAAAAATAATACTGATTAATTTCTGTATAACTTCTTTTATTTTCGTCACATATTTGCGTGACCGGCTATCACAAACTTTTAAGAAAAACTTATTTGGTGAATTTAAAAACCTATTGATTTGTTTCTTTTACAAAAAAACACCAAAACAGGTGAAATTTACACAAGCGCCGACTTGTTTGCATTACGAATGTACTCTTACAATGGGAAGACCCTCAAAGTAGCATTTATTGGCTCCCTGCAGAAGGGACAAGAACTAAGTGCCGAAGTGCAGTCGATACAAGCCACAGTATGTCCGCATGGTATAAATGCTATGCCCACTTCTTTCAAATAACATATTTTACACATTTTGCATGTTGTACAATCGGAATGTTTGTTGTTTTCTTCCGTTGCTAGTTCTTTGGTTTTAACTTCTTTAGGTTTTGCTACCCCGTACTTGTTGTCGCTTCACTCTCTTTAAAAGTTGTTTTGCATTACTAGGAATCTCTAAAGTTGCAGCTTCGGCTTTACTAAACACTGCATCACCTAATTTATTGTGCACCTCCGAAATAAACTGTTCACCTTTCTGTATCAACACAAAAGTACATTTCTGAAACCATTTCGCGTGTTGTTCCCATGCGTCGTCATCGTCTTCCCAATTATTCAAACCACCCCGACAGTAAAAGCACACCGTCCTATCCTCCACTCCCTGGTAGAAGAAACCAGCAGCTGCCAAATGTTCCGGCGTTAACTTTTTATCACTTGGCCAGTTCCTGAAGGATTTTAATCTCTGATCCAGTGTGGCGAATCTGTTAAAAAAAAAAGAGGTTAGAAATTCGAATAAAAAAAAACAAAAATGCTTACTCTTTGTAAACGGGTCCGCCGCGATGTGGAAGTCCATAGCTTATCGTAGAAGGTATACTGGCGGCTTCTTGCTCTGGTAGTGAATTTGGCATTATTTGGAATGCAAATCTTCCACACACATCGTGGCCTTCTGTACTTGGAATCGAATCGAGAGTACTTGGAATGTTTCTGCAATCACGGCCTTGCACAAATGGGCAGTTTTCTGACCATTTCTTGTGGTCTTCCATGGCGTCGTCGCCTTCCTGCCACTGGTTTAGTACGATGTTACAAAAGGCACAACACACACTATCATCCTTTTTGGTATAAAAGAATCCGGCTTTTGCTAATTTGTTTGGATCCATAAATTTGACGGGCCAATTTCTGTAGGAGAGCAGACGGTTTATTTCTTGTCTCATGATGCTTCCACCATCGTCGGGTTGGTCTAACGATTCTCTTGGTACATCGCGATATCGATCAAAGTGTCCAGAATGTCTACGATCAACAATCAGTGCCATTTTTAAGTTGCTTAATAAGTGCTTGACTTTTCTGCAATAACAAAAACGAAACAATTGTAAAAGTTGCCAACTCGAAACAAAAATTAATCAATTAAAAAAGTGACGGTCGTCGCGTCGATCCCGTTATCAGGCGCCTAGCAGCAAAGATCGACATTCAAAGACTGCAGACGTGAAATTTCAGAGCCATTCACTATTTCCAGCATTCCTTTCTGTACCGTTCCCCCAACCCCGTAACCATCTAGCCCTACCACATTCTTTCAAGAGCACATCAATGACCGAGCGCCGGATACAAAAAAAAAGCCCTCAGCTCACATTCCAGACCCTACCCGACGTTCGCGGCCGGCGATTCCCACACATAGAGAAATATCAAAAGGGGCGCAAAAATTATCGATTAAAAACAAACGAAAATAGAAATTGCCGTCCCTGTTGGGCGAAATTCGGGTTACGCGACTGACATATGGTCCAACAAAATCCCGTATTTTGCAAATTAAAAACAACACAATGATAAACAAACGAATACTAACCTTAAAATTTTGTTCAAATAATTTAAAATTTACCACCTATCACCATTTTTAATGTAAAATTTGAAACTGGGTACCGTACAGCATTTGAACCGTGAGAAAGCTGATAGCGGACAGAACGTTGGCTCTGTTGCCACATAAATGACTGGTTGGGCGGGCGCAACCGCATTTCAAAGAAGACCTGACCTTACGATTGGAATAATCTCTTTATCGGCAAGTTTCTATAGGTTGTTACTGTAATCATTAATTGATCGGAGTAAAAGTCAATTTTCCCATTGATAAAATTCGATAATGGAAAATTCGTCGAAAAATGCGTCAAAACGGTGACGGACGGTGGGAACTTAACCTCATTCTCGCGAATAAAAATTACTGTTATTTAAATAACAGTTCAATTATTAAAAATGTTCATATCCCATGAATGAAAATTATTACGAAATTGCAGGATGTTACGTGAGAGATAAGGGCTGAATCACGTGTCAGCTGTGAGAATTTACATTTCACAACATCGCACAGGAAAATCAATAATGGGATAGGGTAGGGCAAGAAAGGGAATTTACTAGAACCATTGATTATTTACGACAAATAGTAAAAGTCTGTCTGTTTGCGTACGCACAATTTTGTTTGTTACGCAATTTAAAATTTTCGATTCCACGTTTTACTAGCGTGCAACGGATCCACTTTATAAACTGATCATTAATAATTGTTATCGGGAAAAATGGATTGGATAAAACAAAATTTTTGTTATGTTAGGTTCAACATAGACTTACGCGAGGGCCATCTTCTTCAAACAAGATTTTTCCATAGATTCTTCTATGTTGAGGAAGATCTTGATTTTCGGGGAAAAAAAAATTGAAAACTACAGCCACAGGAATAATAATATTGGTTCTTGTTTTCGAATCCAACGAGCGAGCACCTACGAATTTACATTGAAAATGTGTGGTCTTGATAAATTTATGTTCAATGATAAAATATGAGATTTTGTTCGACATGTTATTTTAGTTTATCGGAGCGGAGCCTATCTCTTCTAATCTAACTGTACCGTTCCACCTAACATAGATATGCTAAAACTGTACCAATACAGGAATGCATAAAAGTCACGTTTTCTAAACAAACAAGTTGGTTTATATTAATATTAAGTCGGTCAAATAACAATAAATAGTCTATTTGTCCCCCCGCCACCGCGGTGCTGTGGTTACTTCCTCAGTATTCTGTACTAATTTCAAATCAATTTAGTAAAAGAAGGGGTGGGAAAGGTAATATTAGAGTTATCTATCCAGGAAGTATAAGATGACCATCCTTGTTTTGAAAAACAAAAGCAAAATAACACTCCATCTCCCGCTCTTATATCCCAGAGGCTTTCCATTGGATTTACTAATTTTCTTTATAAAAAGTAATGTCGGAATAACCAGAGATCTGACATGCAATTGTAGAACCTAGTAAGTCGAGTTACAAAACGATAATACTATCACGAATTATTAATAGAAATATTTTTTTGAAACAAATTGTGTTCGCAATTGCTAATAAAGTGACAGGTGATTATTTAAAAAATATATATAATTTAGATTCTAGATTAGATTAGTTTTGAAAAAAAACCTTTCGTCGGCAGAAATCGGTGGGGGGGTTGCTCTCACGGTTCACTAAGACCCTTTTATTGACTCCCAAAATAAAAACTTTTATGGATCGACCCCGCAAGCAGATCAAAGCTAAGTTGCTCAAGTACTAATTAATTGTAAGTAAGGAGCTGCGGTTGTTATAATGAATATTTGTGCAACATTGTCGTCCAATTCCAATATTATGTTTGCCTGGAGGGTATTCCATACCCCCCAGACCCCCCGGTTTGTACACGTTTTAGCTAATTATTATTCTTCCCATTTTGGATTCATCCGAAGTTAATACGATTTTAATCCCATTCTTGAAAATATAGAAAATGGAAGTTTTCAAAATAATGCAAAATTTTCCTTAACAGAAGTGAGTAACTTTTTTCGTCAGCGGGCCAAATGAAATTTTCGCATCATGACGCGAACCGAAATAGTTTGAACGATTAAACAAAAAATCAGAACTTAAAAAATGTGATATTTCTTAATTTTTTTTTTAATTTCTACGTAAACGTTAATGAGTCTTTTTCTATTGCAATTGACAGTTTTCTAATCTCCAGGTCCATACCTGAAGAATTTTTTTGGTCTAGAACGTTTCGATGCCGCTGGGGAGGTTTCCATGTGAGAATGTTTCGACATTCTCAAAATTAAAAAATTAGACACGTTTGTGGCGACAACCTCGATTTTTAACATTGTTAAAATTATCGCCGAGTCAAAACATAACTCCAAAAGGTGGATCTTAACGGTGCGGTATCCAAAGCTGATGTGCTATTTCGAAGCCACGCTAGTTCGCCCATGAAAATGATTCCGTAATATGTTTCTAACGGAGAAATTTAGTATTTCTTTTCGATTTTTTCAATCAGTGGCCTTCCCTTCCCAGGAATGACTCGGATCGTATCTTTGAAGCCCTCCGTGATAAAAATATTAGATTTTCTTTAATTTTTAGTTTTGGAATTTATCAGTTGGCTATTTACCCTAGACGCGCATGAATGGATTAACGAGATTCTAAAAAATTAATCTGGGAAAATCAAAAATTTGCCCCTCTATAAGCATTTTTAAAATGCGCTACTGTTTTCAATTATTAATTGATATATCAAGTTCATCCTCACCGTAATCCACTTATTTTATTGCTATCTAACTAATAATAGTGTTATATACAGGGTGTCCCCGTGACCGTGGAGAACTTTTGAGGTGGTGATAAAGAACACTTTTCTAAAACAAATTTTCAAATACAATTTTTGTCCAAGTAGAAAACCTTGGGAAGTACCCCTCTTTAAAGCAATTTTTTGAATTTCTGCCTAAAAACGACCGTATCACCGTAACTATTGATTTTATAGTATTAATAGATTATTAATTTTTTAAACACAATTTACTCATCTACAAATTAGTTTATAACCTTCTATTGTCTAGGATGAACGCATTTTGAGTTATGAATTAAATTACGAGAAGAAATGTCAAAAAAATTCCAAGTTTAATTTTTTCGTTTTTGCTGCACACCCTGTATCTTTTAAACTAAACTACTTACAAAAAACCTAACGGCCCAATTAGGATAGCAAATTTAACGGGCTATAACTTTAGTCTACTAAAAATTTTGGAAAACCAATCCATTTCACAGAAAAACCCAAAATAATGAATAAGGTCGGTACAAAAAATATTAATAGTCATACAGGGTGTCTCCGTGTACATGGTTATCATTTGAGGTTGTGATAGAAGACACTTTTCTAAGACAAATTTTTAAATAAAATTTTTATCTAAATCCAAGCCCTTGGGAGGTACTCCTCTTTAAAGCAATTTTTTGACCTTGTTCCTTATTTTGGAATTTTTTGTAAAATGGGTTAATTTTTCAAAAAATGTTACTGAACTATAATTATAGCCCGTTAAATTTGCTATCCAAATTGGGCACTTAGTTTTTTGTAAATAGTTTCGTTTAAAAGATACAGGATTCTCAAAAACGAAAAATAAAACTTGTAAATTTTTAACATTTCATCTAATAATTTAATTTATAACTCGAAATCCTTTAAGAAAAGTGTCCTTTATCACCACTTCAAAGGTTCTGCATGGTCACGGGGACACCCTGTATCTATAAATATCTCCATCCAGGATTGGCAAACTACTACGTTTTATGGTTATTAATAAAACAAATATTATCTTACCTAAAACTAAAAATACCCTCCCCCTTCTCCAGTACCGTAGTATTTGGTGACAAAAAATTAAATCTATAGAAACAAATCAGAAGCTTTAAAATTAGTTTTCTTAAAAATGATGACATACCCTGGGGGCTATCTATAAAACTGTGCTATATAAACCGGGGGGTATGGAATACCATCTAGTGTCCCAATACAGGGGGGCAATACATTCATTGTTGCAAAATTATTCAGAAGCTTGATGATATCGCGTTAACTTTCTTGCGAATGATGACGTGCACATTCAAAGAAAATACATACAGTGACTCCAACAATTATTAATTCACCTTATAAAATGCCAGTTATAACACGATAAAACCTTCAATTATAGTTTAATAATTTTGAATTAAAACATATATACAACATAATAATTAACAGTTAATATGCCTTAAAAAATGTATAAAAAACTTAAATAGTTTACCTTAAAATTACAAAAAACAAAATATTTACAAGAATTACCGCCCAACTATTATTAATTCACTTGCATAAATCTAGCTAAAATTAATATTGTTTACAAAATTAATATTTTGTAGGATACCCTTTAGCATCGATTATTGCTTGTAGCCGTCTTGGCATCGATTCCATCCATTTTGGGTAATACTTTTGTCTATTTTTTCCCATTCTTGCAATAATACCTCTTTTAATGTTTTTGTACTAAAATGTGGTGTTTTCGAATTTTCCTTCTAATTCTTGCCACAATTTTCTAAGGGGTTTATGTCCGGTGATTGGGGTTGAATATGGAGTTGTTTTGGAACGTGATATAAAAGCTATTCCTGCACAAGATACGAAATAAGTTTCAGGTCGTTATCTTGTTGAAACATATACTCATTTTTCAACCCTAATTTTTTGATACTGGGATCTAAATTTGATTATAGAATATTCAGGTAAGCACACTTAGTCATAATAGTTTCAAAAAATTGCAACTTTCCAACCCCATCAGCAGATATGCACCCCCAGACCCATAACATTTCCGCCACCATGTTTAACAGTTTCACATAGGTTTTCATTATTAATTTATGTATTAGGTTTTTGTCAAAATTTTTGCATTCCATCTGGCCGAAAATTATTAAATTTGCTTTCATCACTAAATATTATTTTTTTCCAAAAATTAAAGTCCATGTTAATATATTTTTTAGCGAATTCTAATCTTTTATTTCTGTTTACTTTATTTATGAAGGGTTTCTTTCTAGAAACTTTACCATTATAACCCTCTTTACGCAATACTTTTTTTACAAATTCGGTGGAAACAGATTTACCAATACCCTTTGAAATATCTAGTCAATTTTGGAACACTTGTTTTTGGATTAACTTTAGTTTTTCGAATAATATAATGTTCGTGTCGTGTTCCAAGAATGCTTTTTCTGCCTCGATCAGTTTTGTTTATTAAATTTCCTTCATTTTAAAATTTTTTTAATAACATATTTCACTGCACCCAGTGATCTGCCAACAATTTTAGCAGTTTCATAATAAAATTTTTCTTCGCACACCAATTTTAATATTGATTTTCTTTCACTAATTGCTGTTTCACTTGTTTTGTTAATCATCTTAAAAAATTTTCTTGGAATGACTATGTAAATAAATTGTAAGCACACTACTGTATTGTATCTACAATTACATACCTACTAATCAGCAAATTATTAAACTGCATCGTTTGTCTTCCTGTCCTTAACGTATAAAAGGTAAGTGTATTAATAACAGTTTGCTGTGCATTTTTCTTACTTTATTGGTTTTTTGAATACTACACTTGCCCATGTAGTTTTTTTATTTTATTTTTTATAAAATGAATTATAAAGTATTATTTAAAACAACTAAAAAAATAAAATTTTAATTAAAGCAAATTTACTATAACATTTAATCAAATTATTAAAATTGTATGAGGTGAATTAATAATTTCTGGAGTCACTGTACGTCGATTCCACCTACATTTGAGCTATCGCTTGCTGAAAAACTTGTTGGTAAAATTTCCGGTAGCCGGAAAAATAATCCACGGAAAAAAATCCACAGGTAAAATAATCCAAAGATTAAAAAAGGTACTCGATACCCCAAGAGGGTACAATTTTAATTCCTCACGTTTCCCTAGATTATTTTATTCTCCCGTGAATTATTTTACCGTCGATTTTTTCCTTGGATTGTTTTTTCTAGAATCAAAATTTCCGTACCTCCGATCTCTATTTTTTATTTTATGTTATTGGCATATCCCTCAGGGCATTTGAACTATTTTTGGATGAATTCCCAGCAGATTATTCAATTTTTTTGAAGCATACAAAATATTTCCTTCATAATTTAAGTGTAGCTGGGGGGGTATTTCATAATCCCCCTCCACGGTACACGATATTATAAGAATCTATTTCATAATGTTTCATAATTCATAATTGAATGTGTTTTACTTTTATAGCAAAAAAACTAAGCTTAAATAGAGCTGCTCAAGGGGGTTCCCGGGGTCCCAAGAAAACGGGGATTATTTAGTAATTAAAACGAGGGGACATTTTTTTACAAGTACGTTGGGGACGTACCTGTCTCTCTTGCCTCATTTTAGAAATATTAACAAAACTGAACAAAATTTTCTAGCAAAAACTAACCCCCACGTGTACTTTTTGATTGTTTGATTTTATTTTTTGATTTATTATATTATTTTGTTTTTTTACGCCCCACCCGCCCCTGAAAGTTATTTAGAACGACAAAACCAGTACCCCCAAAAAAATATTTTTTTCTAATCAAACACTCAAAACCAAATTCTCATCGACCGATGGATGAGAAAACGCTTTAAATTTTTAAAACGTCATGACAATAATTCAAAATTATCATTCTTGTAATTAGTTCTATGAAGTGAACAAACCAAAAATAAATTAACAAGTAACCGCATATTAAAAATAATAAAGGAAGTTCAACAACATAAATTTTTCAGAAGCTCATCGTGCCAAGAATTTTTGTAAAAATATTTATGAAGAGGAATTCGTGTAAGTATTTCGGCTTATGTATGATATTTAATTTTTCGAAACGGCCCCTGGGGCAGGTAACTTCCCAGAACGGCGATAGGGAATTATTACCTGAATGAATGTTAAAATCTAATAGAACGAAATTCCTTAGGTTATTTAGATTGGAAAGTGGTATAAGCTGTACAGGTACTTGGGAGCCCTTAACAACGGCACGTAATATCAAAAATTCCTAAAATTTAACATTCACTTCTGAGGAGATTAAAGTGTGACGAAACAAACTAGCGCAATAAACATTTCTTGCTATCTCTAGCTTCTGGGAATTTCCAAAACCATTTTTAGATTCCAAGAAATCCAAAATATGAAGAAAAAGGGCAATTCGAGTAATTTTTGGTCTTACTGCCAATGCACAAGGGGGGACATGAAGGAATTCCCATAGGTTTGGTTCACAGAAATAGAAAATAAAATAAACCCCAATAGAATTCCCATGAAGAGCGATAAATATTTCATTGATTTTATCCAACGCAAAATACATTAATTGACGTACGTACATTCTATTAAATAAACAATAATAGCAATTGCGTAATTTGCAAAATTTGTTTACCCAAATCTCGAGTACCGATATGTGTACTTGTATATTTTAGCGCCCCCGTTATTGGTAAACAAAAATTGCGTCACGATTGATCGATCTAAAAATAGAAATTTTGCAAAAATATTCGCGAAATTTAAAAATCAAAAATGGAGCCCGCTTGTTTTTGGTTGGTGCGAGAGCGTGTCGGCCTTGATTAAATCATCAAATTTCCATTAATTATTTAAAATCGACCTTCAAATGTATTTTTGCTAATCCGCGATGTTTCAAAAAAGAATGCTATTTGGATAGAATTCAAAATTTTTGAATGTCTTAAAAAATTTCCAAAACTCGTTCAAGTGGTTTCTCGCATGTGAACAGTCACGTACGAGTATATCTGCGAGAATTTTGAATAAATGCCATGGTCGGGTAACGACAAAATATTTAAAGCTATCCGAAATAATTCAATAATTTATAAAATGTAACTTACTTGATATTTATTTATTGAAGTTCAGGCCTTATAATCCATATGACGAAAACGATCAACTTAACATACCCGCATCAGAGGACGACTGTCTGCATTCCAAATTACGAGTGGGGACACAGCCTTGGCTTGTTTCCTTTGCATGAATCGGCTAGGCGCCCCCCTATATACGTCACGCGCGTTTTAAATAATTACATGTGTACCAAATAATAATAACAAACTTTTGCCCACGCAAATGCACTTTTCGATGCACTTCCACGAGCAACAACAATCGTAAAATTTAATATTGGTGATTTTGGATCTAGAATTTTTTTTATTTTGTTACCATTTACTCAGCGTGTTCGGTGTTCCATGGTACCGGAACGCTTTGGGAAAAGATTTAAAACAATAGAACAATAAGCTATTCGAGAAATCGACGTTGAACAGCAAAATCTTTGTTGAACGTTTTCTTGCTTTTTTATTATTATTGCTATATTTTCTGTTGATTTTTCTTCCAACTCGATTCCTTATCAAATTGGTGTAATAAGCAAAGTTTTTATTTATACAAACACAGGGGATTGGATGTGCCAATTTCCTAGTTACAGTGCGTTGACGCCATCCAAAGGAAACAATGAACAAAAACAGCATAATTTTGACTTTTTCTGACTTCACACAATGGCATTGTTATTGAAATTGGAATTTCAAACAATCGAAGTTTAGACAAACACGTCCAAGTGCAGCCTCGTTCCAATCACGGATCGACCATTTGCTATATTGCAAAAGGAAAACAATTTTGAGACTAAACATAAAAGTTTACGTTGAGATCACGCCCTGCTTCTATTTGCAATAATAAATTTTATATCGATAAATATAGTATTTCCACGAAGTGGAAACTATTAAAAACTAATGAAGTAATTGCAAATTGTTATTAAAAATTTCATTACCGTTAGTCATAGATTTTTCTTCATGCTCGAAGAGTGATATATCAATGACAAGTTTAGAAAAATATGTAAATACGTGATAGTTATTTTGATAAGCCACATTATTGATGATATCGAAAAAGAATGCGATTTGGATTCAGTCAAAAAGAATGCCTTTGCAACTTTTTAGTTGGAGACCCGCAATTGCTTGTTGGTAAAACCGTTGTTACAACATAATAATATTATATTAGATAATAGAATGCGGTTTAATTAGTAATATGTAATAGAAAAAATTTTATAAACTATATTTTTGTTTATACTTTTGTAATAATATTTATTGACAGTAATAATCGCTTATCTCAGGTTTTTGAACTCCCATTTAGTTTTTTTTCCCCCTGCAAAATTTTTATTATATTAATTAATAAATTTTTTTTATTTATGCGAAGGATCAAAAGAGTGTAATGAAAGTTGGTTTGAAAGCAACCAGGCAATCGACTAGAAATGAAATTCGTAAATAATTAAAATCACTGATAAAATATTGTTAAGCCATTCGGGGGAGTCGCTAGTTGCATGACGATTTTTCAATTTTCACCTTCAAATTTATGATGATTCCTTCAATTTTATTTCAGTGGGAGATTTAATCAAGACACTGTTTTACATTTAAAAGCTTTTCAATAGGTACGATAACCTGGGTATCCGTGAGAATGACAATATAACTCGAAGAAAAAAATTTAAAACTAAAAACAAATTAATTTGATCTAATAAAATAGTGTTTTTTTTTGTTAGATCAAATTAACAGTTAACTCCAAAATTTGGAAAAATGGGTTTTGACTAAAACAAATTATTCATTTCGTAAATTATGACAGAGCAGGTGGGATCACAGTAAATATGAATATACAACTAAGAAGTTAAAGTCTACGATTTAACCGCACGACTATTCTAATGGGGTAATGATAGTTGTTAATCATTTGCCACTAGTTTTGCAAAACATTCATTTTCAACTTATTGAATCTTTCTGTCTATTGTCATCTTTCTCCCATGACCTCGATATTAAGTAATCAATAGAAGAATTTTTTAAAATACGTAATTTAAAAATATAAATTTACGACACCAGCAACGAAGGACGTTAAATCTTTTATGGTTCTTAAAAATGACATTTTTAACAGCTAGGAATTATTTTAAAAATTGTTTATTAACAACAAATCTGCGTCAAAAAAAACTACAGCGTTATCATAAAACTTCTTCATAAATGCTAGTTTGAATCGTTTGAATCTAACTATTGGTGCACTGGGGGGTACTCCATACCCCCCGGTTCATTCAGTTTAGTTTTATTGATTCGAATTGCAGATTTCAACATATTAACCATTGCTATGGCTATGTCGTGAAATTTTAGTTACTCTCTACCAAATATTTACATACTGGGGTCTGTGGGTATACTCTCCAACCGGATATATTGGAATTGGACGACAGCATCTAGATGCAGCTAAAAAATGATCCAAAATTGAAAATAAGAAAAATGCGGATTAAAATGATTTTAAGTCAAATTTAAGTAATAAATCCCAATGGCGGCGTTCAAGTATTACGTAAGCAGGCTTAGGGGGTTTTTTTTACTTTTGCTGACAAAGGGAGTGGAGAAATTATTAACCTTACGTAAGATAAACAAATTTTCAAAATTTTTAATTAAAATTGAAAACATTCTTAGATCTTATCATTTGGGGAGGGGAGTTACAATTTTCTTATTTTTTGCTTATACACATCAGGGGGGGGGTCTAAAATCATTGAAAGTTTGCTTACGTAATACTTGACCGCAATCAATAACTCAAATTATTGTCCGGGGATTAAACTAGGTCTGGGGTATTATACCCCAGGTATACTTAAATTGTAGATTAAGACATTTGCAAACTTGACCTTCAGTATCAAATAATGATTAGTAGAGAAACTTTTTAAAACAACTTAGGGGGCAGCATAACATCCAAGATAGTGACCAAAGGTTGGGGGGATACCCCACAGTATATCAACATTCTCAAAAAAACTAAAGTCGGATAAAGATTTATCATAATTATTGTCAAACATTAAATCGTTAAATAAAAGACCCCCCGGTTCATACTGTTTAGTTCTATTGAATCCGAATTGCAGATTTCAACATATTAATCATTGCTATTTATATGGTTATTGTAATTTTGAATTTACCAATAATTGAAGGAAATGAATCTGATTGGATGTTCCTCCTAAAACTAAAGTAAGTCAACTATGGAGATCCTTGTCTTTAGATATTTTAGTTTCATATAATAGGTCTCGAAGTCATTAAACTAGTAAAATATTTGATTGCATGTTTATCAATTTGTTGAGCATTATTAAACTAATTTAAGTATTGTATTTTAGTTTACATAGTAGCATGTCAACGCTAAATTATGAATTGTGTAATAGGTAATTGAAGTACATCATATGTTTGGATAATAATAAATTGTTACGAATGTATTTATATAAACAAATTTGAAGATAACCAATTTGTATTACTTCATAAACTATTAAAAAGTAATAACTAAAACTTTAAAAGTTTGAAAAATCAATGCGCTAAGAAAAGTGTAAAATGAATATATTAGAAATTATACTAGTTCTAAAATTAACTTTAAGCTATTAAAAATCAAGTGAAATATATGTCTTTTGTGCAGACTTACAAGATAATTCCGCACCAAGATCAAAGGTGTGCATAATATGGAATAACATTAAATATCTAAGAAATAAAAGATAACTTATTGTTCCTAAAAACTTAAACTAACTATAAGGTCCTAGATTAACATATTACTTGCACCAGTCGCAAATATACTCGTCTTTTCGGCGCCTGCACTGGTACTGGTACATACAATACTGGTATTCCATATTACCGACAACCAATGTCATCATTATTTTAGGTTAGATCTAGCCTATTATAATAAAAACTAAACAAATACAACGTTATCTTAAACTTTAGTTTATATAAAATGGCATCGTAACAAATATTTGAATAAAACATGCAAATAAAAAATTAGGCTTGCATATTCACTTACGTGTTAAAATTATCAATATACGAAATTCACATGTACACATGTGGTAAACTAAAATCATACTAAAACGGTACGGGTGGATCGCCTCCAATAAAGATGGCAAGCGTTCACAAATTTAGCCGATTTTCGACCGAGGACCTTACTTGGTTTAGTCAAAACCGATGTATTCCATATTACAAGCATATTCCATATTTGCACCTTCTCTATATTTGCGACTGGTGCAAGTAATATCTTAATCTAGGACCTTATAGTTAGTTTAAGTTTTTAGGAACAATAAGTTATTTAATTATTTCTTAGATATTTAATGTATTCCATATTTGCACCACCTTTTCTTAGGCGGGTATTTTGTAGTTTTTTTTTTAAACTTTTTTTTTGTAAAAATGTTTTAGTTAATTACACATTTGTTTTAGATTATGGTGTCTACTTGTCTGAAGTAACTTTTACCTAAATTTGGCTTAATTCTATTCGCTTAAAAAAATTTTTATATACCAAACAAAATGGTATTCCATATTTGCACCTTCTCCTCTAAAGTATTGGAATTGAACAGCATTGACAGCTTTACAGATGCAAAATTATCACAAAATTGAAAATAAGAAAATGCGAATTAAAATGATTTTAAGTTAACCTTGGGGTGGTCCATAAAGGATGTCCTTCCTGAGGGGTCACAAATGTGACCAAATGTGACAAAGAATTTGTGTATCAGCATCATAGATGCAGCTAAAAAAATGATCGCAAAATTGAAAATAAGAAGAATGCATATTAAAATGATTTTAAGTCAAACTTAAGTAATAAATCTCAATGGCGGGGTTCAAGTTTTACGTAAGCAGGCTTAGGGACGGAAGGGGATTTTTTACTTTTGCAGACAAAGGGAGTAGAGAGATATTACAAATCTTACGTAAGATAAAAAAAATTTCAAAATAATGATAGTTTTAAATTTTAATTTTTAATAAAAGTTCTTAGGTTTTATCATTGGGGGGGGGAGGGGAGTTACCAATTTCTTATTTTTTGCATATACACATCAGAGGTGGGGTCTGAAATCATTGAAAGTTTGCTTACGTAATACTTGACCGCACTCAATAACCCAAATTAATAAATATGTAGCGGTCCTGGAATTAGTAATTCATATAGCAGATCTGTGCAACATAAACTAATCGCCTCAGTAGTGCAGTTGGTTAGCACGCGTATTCACATCTAATACGCTAGGTTCGAATCCACATTGGGGAACATTTTTCCAGCACAATATCTTGCTAAAATATAATGTTACAATCCGGGGGGTCTGGGGGGTATTCAATACCCCCCAGGTATACTTAAATTGTAAAAAATATTTGCAAACTTGTGCTTCAGTATCAAATAATGATTGGTGAGAAACTTTTAAAATAACATAGGGGGCAATTAGAGGACAGCATCATAGATGCAGCTGAAAATGATCACAAAATTGAAAATAAGAAAAATGCGGATTAAAATGATTTTACACACACTTAAATAATAAATCCCAATGGTGGCGTTCAAGTATTACGTAGGCAGGGGCTTTTTACTTTTGCTGGCAAAGGAAGTGGAGCGATATTATAATTCTTACGTGAGATAAAAAATTTTGAAAATAATGTTAAATTCAAATTTTAATTTATAATAAAATTTTGAAAAATTTGGAGGTTTTATCATTTTGGGAAGGGAGGGGTTACAATTTTCTTATTTTTGTTTATACACATTAGGGGTGGGAGTCGAAAATCGTTGAAAGATTGTTACGTAATACTTGACCGCACTCAATAACCTAAATTAGTAAATATAATTTTAGAATCGGGGTCTGGGGGTATGGAATACCCTCAGCGATACTTAAATTGTAAAAAAATATTTGGGAACTTGTGCTATATACAATCAAATGATTGGTAGAAAAACTTTTTAAATCAACATAAAATGCTAGATAGTGACTGGAGGTCGGGGGTTTTCGATCAGTACAGCATCAAACTAATTCGGTATCAATAAGTTTAGGATAATTGTCAAACATTGAATCGTTTGGATTCAAGCATTGGTGTAGAGGAGGCTATGGAGTACCCTCAAACCCTCGGCCCACATTGGGTATTTTTATTGAGACTGCATTGCAGATTTCAGCATATTAGCGCATCTGCAACAATTATATCAGACGGAAGAACAAATCACTGACGGATTTCTTTGTGTGACAATTGTACACCACTGTTGAAATAAAAAAAATACATAAAATTGCGAATTATTAAAATGATTTTATATCAAAAAGTAACAAACTGCAATAGCGCAAATTTGAAAACATCTTTAGAAACCGGGTGGGGTGGGGGGCAAGTTGTAAAAGAAACATTTGCGGGCCCATACCTTTCATTATCAAATAATTAGTTGATGAACTTTTAAAACAACATAAAATGCAAGATAATGACCGGCGGCCGAAGGGGGTTGGGGCATGTCATATCTACAGAAACTTAGTGGTATCATAAAGTTTCTGCATCATTTTTAAGCATTTAATGTTCCATTTCCTGATTCGGGTCGGGGGAACTTACGTATATTTTTTTCGAATAGTATATGTATATTAAACCTTCTGAGGGGTATTGAATACCCCCCAGTGTACGTCATGATTCTCAGGAAACCAAAGCGGATCGTAAATCTTCTGAATAATTTCTATACATTTAATGTTCTGACCTGGAGTATTCCATTATTTCATGCCCTCCAGACTCCCCGATCTAAGCAGTTGTTTTATCAAAAGTGAGTGGTTAAGATTCCGGATCGCGATTTTACCATTTTGAAGTGGATTATGAAAGATGAGGTCTAATTAGCGTATAAAAAATAAAATTTGCGGAATATTCACACAATTTTGAAAAAAAAGGCTTTAAAGTTAATTTGGAATGCAATTTTATCATTGGCTCTTTTCAACTATAACCCCGCCCCAAAATTGAAAGAGGCTGTGGCGACAGTAAATATACCAGAATCTCGGTTTTCACGACGAATTATGATAGATAATGGTGTAATTAGCTAATAAAAATTAAAGTTGTGATCGGACAACAAATTTTCGAAAAAATCACTTTTGTGTGAATTCGTTTCGAGGTGGTTGCACTGTCAAAATCTATTCTCCGCACCTACGCGACCTCCGGGTCGCTCCGGCTCCGAACGGTTTTGACACGTGCTAAACTCATTAAAACATCCCTTAAGCGGCTCCAACTCGAAAATTTTGAAAGTTGACGCGACGGATCTCTGAGAGCGACTGGTATCACCCACCACTAGTCACTGTCGACCCAGGCACAGCACACGTACCGCCAACAGAATAAATGATACCTTTTCATTTTAATACACTTACATGTATTTCTTATGGAAATTTGCAATTTTCAAAATGAAATTGTGGCCTTATTACAACTCCGACAAGATTGATCCTCACCTTAAAGAGCTTGTATTTTTGTGTTCTTTCGTTTGGTATAGCCATTTCTATAGGAAAAGTGAGCTCTCGAACCCGGGAATTTTAACTCTACCCCAAAAGTGTTTTGAACATTCTAATATATCAGCTTGGTCGTTGCTATGGTAACGTGGTGCTTTCAGTTGTTATTGCAATATAATCATAGAATAATTACGAAATTAACATTATTTAAAGGGATAACGACATTCTGTAATTTTGAAATTTTTTTTTTCATTTTATGAAAGTCTGTATTTTTAAGAATATTTTAAGCCTATCTTGAATCAAAAATTCCGAAAATTGACTGAGTTACAGCTCAGTCAAAAATTGACTGGTTGTCAAAAAAATCACATATTCTTTATAAAAGATTATCTAAAATACATCATGGGGGGGGAATGTGCTTAATCATTTGTTTATAATAATTTTTTAATAATCAACTTTTGGGCAAACTGAACGGAAGTTGCAGGTAACGAACGCAATAATCTGTTTTAGATAAATTCCTATGCTATACCATTCCTATGTTATCAATTTTTGTTGACTTGTGAATAACAACAATTTTCTAAAATATTGGAATAAATTATTATTACTATTAATTAAAAAATCATTTAATTTAATTTTTATTTAAATTTGGCCTGATAAATAATGACTGAAAGGGGGGCAACTGTACCTTTTGGCGACGTTCAGGACTGTAAACATAGAAATAAAAAAAATTGGATTCAATAGTTGTGTAATCAAATTTTTCTAATTTTAATCCATTTTGGGGCGCCTCAGGGTGACGTAACCCCTCAAATTAAATAATTCTGTTTCATCTGACGCTAAAACACAGACCAACTAGTCATTATTGGCTAGACTTCTAATTAATAGTTATTTAGCTACTAGGAATGTAAGGACCTTATTAACATTCAAGGAAGGTTAATATAATCCGAGGCGGAAGCCGAGGATTATATTATCTTCCGAGAGTGTTAATAGTCCTTACATGCCGTGTACTTATTATATTTTTCCCGCTACTGCAATGTACCAGTTTAATGTAATTATTTTAAAAACAATTTTGACATTTGATTGTCATAATTCGAATTCAATTTTCATTTCGTTACTTTTATTTTCTAAGTTTGCTTTGTAATACAATTTGTGTGGGACTGATTTTCTGGAAAACGAGCATGTAATTATAAAAATTCCTTGTTTTTAAATTGTACATTTCATTTTCACAAATAAATACTCCTAAAATATTAATTTATCATTATTTTATTATTTTCCTAGAGTGTAAGTGACTATTAAGTTCCGTCGTCAACGAAAATTATATAAACAAATGTTATGATCAGCTTACGTCTATTGTAACTATGGACATAAGGCATACTTACGTCAACAGTAGCGGAAAAACTTTTTGCAATTCTGTTGTGAAATGTGGTCATTTCATACACGTTACATGGCATTGAAAGCGGCTTGTTTTCTGCACGTACGATGACTCATGTTATTTGATCATATTTCGTAATCTTATCTTTCGCGAGACGACTTTACCTGCACTTTTCAGCACTATGCGAGTTATTTTCATTTCAGCTTTGTCCAGATTGCGTAAATTTTGTTAAAATATTCGTTATTTACCGAATTTCAGATTTGCAAACAATAAAGTGTATTTACACGTACATTCAATGTAACATTGTTTCATTCTCGGTTGATTTTGCTGACTGTTCGGGCTACGTCAGCAAATTATCAACCTCGAATGGAAAAGTAACCTATTAAGAAGGTCCGCTTAAACGAGTATAGCTTAACAAACGACGTTCGGTTTTAGCGAGTAATTTTTCAAGGTACCGAAAATTATCCATTACGCTCAATACATTTTGAGTTGCTTACAACGAGCTTGGATATAACAAGCACATCTGTTTTAAACGAGTACATTTGATTTGCAAAATTGATGAAATGCTTCACTTACAACGAGCAGTTTTCAATAGCGACGAACATTTTTACTGCTGCGATTACAACGAGAACTCAATAACTCGCCAAAGGGTTAGCTTTGATTATAACGTGCAATAATGATAACAAACTTGCTGTGACATTTCTATTAAACAACTTACTAAGTGATTCTAAATATAATTTTGTATGACTGTTGTAATAGGTAGGTTTATTTTTCGTATTCAGTCATCATTGTTCAAATTTATCGTTGTTATAAAGTGCCACTGAAATCATGTCTAACCTAAATAGTAGAAGGTCACCCCGGGCGCTACAAGCAGTTTTGACAAACGCAACAACATCAAGACTCGAATTCACACAAAAAGTGAATTTTTTCCGAAATTTGTTGACTAACCACAAATTTTATTTTTTTTATTTGTTAATTACACCATTACGTTTCATAATTCGTTGTAAAAACCGAGCTTCTGGTATCTTTACTGTCGCCACAATCTATTTTAATTTCGATGGGCGGGTTACAGTTCAAAAGAGTCAATAAGTAAATTGCATTGTAAATAAATTTTTAAAGCCGTTTTTTTTCCAAAATGTGTGAACCGTCCGTAAATTTTATTCATTCTTCATCTTTTATAATCCACCAAATCCAGAAAATTTAATTTTAACTAAAACTGCAACCAAAAAAAGGTTTGAGGCTATTACATACAAGTGATGTAGGTATGTACATTTTTAAATGTTTGTCTACACGCATTTTTCAATTTGTTTAATAATTTTGATGTTCTATGTTTTCTATATTGAATAAATCATAATATATTAAATATGTAGTATCAACCAAATCAACAATATTATTTCTTAGTATTAACGAGGTGAAAGTTTATTGTAATCGGTTTCATTTAAAATCGTTTACAGCGAGCGTTCGCATATAGCGAGTACATTTTGTTAGCACCGACGTGCTCGTTATAAGCGGACCCGACTGTAGGTACTAGTATCGAAAATAACTATTAAATCACAAGTTGGTTTTGATTACGTGATGTATGTTCGTTGGGTTGAAAAACCAATCTTGACGATATTTTTCAATTTTTTTATTTACCATATATTGAGTGTTTACACTCCTTCGTCTCGTGGTGATCATTATGGTTTAACATTTTGGTGACAAAAATATTAAAATTAAAAACAAAAAACGTTTTCGAACCGCCACCCGAAAAAAAAAAATTATAAACAAAATTTTTAATCGCCAAATAAAAAAAAATATGCTGTAGGATGGTAATTTTCCTTGGAGTCTAATCTGCCTTTCTCCCAGTATTATGACACAAACTATTTTATTATTTCAACAATCACTAAAATAATTATATGACACATTTAGTTACATAATGAAAAATAATTAAATAAATACTGAATTATTATAGAGTCTCGCAAAGAGAACGATTATTTTTGAAGATAAAAATTGGTATTTTAAGGGCACGTCTTTTAGCGCCCTTTAAGTGCCTAACAGTAAATTTTAGTGAAGTACTATTCACTTTTAAATGGACCCTCGAGAACTTCCAAGAAGTTGTATTATTTATTACCTCTTAGGTACCAGAAAGACGGTTTCCTGTTCTGTTTTAACCTTATCTAAAAATAGTAAACGGAAAATCATTTGCCACTTTGGTGTGGCAGCCAAAATTTGTAATAAAAAATGCGTACAATTTTTAACATGATGACCACTTTTAGGACGATATTAGCAACATGAGGTACCAATTAAGGTGATTAGACGACAGACAAGTAGGTCTTAATTAATAATTATAGCTTCGTTACGTCATTCTCTAATTAATTATTCTAAAAGTGGGAACTAAAAATACACTCGACTTTTAAATAAATGCAACCCGTATAATCGAAAACGGTACGGTTCTTCTTTTCTCAAGCTTTTTGGAATAACTTTGAAGGCATAAATATTTCTCAAATTTAAGCGTGGGAACCTATCGTTAGGCGACTTAAAGTTTATGTTATGAGGAAGTCCAAGGTCCTTATCTACATAGTCAATTCTTTTTATGTTAATTACTAGAATTTAAAGTAGAGCAATTTTTAAAACTTTCAGACCAAAACCCCATTGCTGCTATCGTCTCATCTTTTGTTTATGTTATTATATTCCATGGTACTACTATCTCATTTTTGAAAGAAGACGAGAGTGTATAATGCATTATATTTGATTCGTCTCAAACGTTTAACGATATCCGCTCGTAAAATTACACAAGATTGGTGCATTTCCGGTCTGCATTAGTGTCGCCATCTATACTAATTTAATAGTCCGTTTAGTAATTGTATGCTATTAAATCATAGCGACACCTTATTACTATATTAAATAATTTCGAAGGAGACGTAATAGAATAAATTGCGAATTAAAAATAAAGCGCATAAATAATTTGCGGTAAACATTTGACGTTGCACCGCTATGCATTAGCATATTTGCTACGCAATTCCACTTGTAGTAAATAAAGAAAAATGAAAATCTTGGAAAAAGCGGTTTATAATTTTGTCGTGCTATTTAGAGATGGAAACAAGAAAATTTCAAATAAAGCAATTTGCATCATGATTGTGCAGTTAAAAATACCGTAGTGGTTAATTTTTGCCCATGATTATAGAGGAGAAATAGCCCGCCCCTTTTCAGTCGGGGGTTAAAAATTACATTCCATCCAGATCTGCCTTTCCGTTCCATGCCTCAATTTTATAATAACGTAGATTGGCTTGGTAATATCTTCAGTGCCCCCCCCCCTTGCCTTTTCTTAAGTTTTAAAATTCTCTTCGCTCGAATTGCTTATAATTACAGCCATTCATCGGAACAGTTGTTGGTTACGATTAGTAGGTACCCATCGCCATCACCCATCTGTTAAAACAAACGGAACTCGTGCGAGCAATCATCTAATGGTTACTTATAATACATTGCACCTGTTTCTTCTTTACCGAAACGATTCTATATTATCAAGTCTGAAAGCATCCCAGCCAAGTATGATAGTATTTATTGAGTTGTAGAAGTTCATCAAGGAATTTGTTGTACAGAGTGCAACAAACTCTATGTGACAGCTCAAGCGAAAACAAAGAGAAAACTAAATTTGACGAGCTTCTCAAGATTATACTATCATTTATCAATGTAATGATAATGTCAATGAAAAATGTACAAATAAGTATTATTGAGGAAAATTCTGTCCACTCGAGATTATTTTCGAACAATCTTACAATGCGATTATTGTTTTCCACGAATAAGTACCGCTCCTTTTAAGTTACAACGGTCGCTTTTGTTAGTTTGTAGTGGGAAATTAACAATGCGCACGAACAGATTAACAAAAAGGAGGACCGAGAAGAATAATTAGTATTCTACAACAAAACTGTTTCCCGAACAACTTCCCCACTCCTCCAACAAAGGCCAATGAAAGAGAATTATTTTTAACACCCAGAATAGAGAAGTTGCTTTTTTTTAAATTAAATTTTAGGTTATAATTCTATATAACGACGCATTGGCGACACAACCAGATGTCAACGATCACAAACAGATGTGCAAATTTTAATACGTTCACAAGAGAAGCTCATTGGACTAGTAGTTAACTCGATCAATTGCTGATGAGAAGGCCCCAAATTTAAGTCTGAGAAAAGTTTAACTTTCTTATGATCATTTCCGTTCTTCTGAAGGCATGTAAAGCCGGTGGTTCACTTGTATTCAGGAATTGTCATCATTAACAAAAAAAAACGATGTTAACAGGCCATCCTGGCAATCTAATTGAATATTCCTGTGCCCCCTTTTCTAATATCAAAAGAAGAAAAGCTAAATATAAGGCTTTATGAAAACGCTTTAGTTTTATTTTATTTTTTTATGGATTTACTTTATGGATTTAGTCCCTCCCCCCCTATGACCCCTTGCTACTATCTACCATGTTGTTATAAAAGTTTCTTTATTAATTCCTTAATACTGACAGTATCTAATTTCGCCAATTTTTCTTTTACAATTTGAGTAATGCCTGCGGGGTATTTCGGGGAGAATTAAGAAAAACAAATTTTTTAAAGCAATCATGAAAGATTAAGGTAACATACACATTAAAAAAAATTGGGTTGTTCCAGAAATTTTGAAAATAACGGCGATAAATGTTCATAATTTGAAGACCGACATTTATTTTCTAGTTTTTGGAGCTAAAAATAATTTTAAATAAAATATTTTATATTTATAATAACTTTGCAAATGGTAGCGAAGCCTTCGGCTGTGCAAAACTTAAAAAAACATCCCTGAGCCAAAACAAAACTCTAAGAGGTAGATGTTCACCGCCTTGGATGTCCAGCAACGAACGCTTACCTACGTTCGGTACACGTACTGTTTACAGAATGTGGCAAATACATCCTTCCATATATTATGTTTATGTAGGAAATTCGCCAATTTAAAATTGATTTTTCGGGTTATAAAAGTACCCATCAAATTCTACCTCATCTTAAAAGTTTTATTTTAATGCCCTTTAACTAATAGTGAAAGAAGTTCTTCAGTAAATATTAAACTTTGGGTTTAACTTAACTCTAGCCGATATTCCATACCCCCCAAACTACCCCGGTTTCTGAAACTATGTTTTCTAATTTTGGCTATTCGGATTCGTCATTTAAATTTGACTTGAAATCATTTTAATTCGCATTTTTCTTATTTTCAATTTTGCAATAATTTTTTCAACTGCACCTGCGATGCTGTCGTCCAATTCCAATACTTCATCGAGTATGTTAATATTCGGTAGATAGTAATTAAAACTTCCACAGCATAGCCATATCAATGGTTAATATGCCGAAATCTCTAATTTGAATCCAATAAATGTAAATAAAAATACTCCGTGTCCGAATCAGGAGATGGAACATTAAATGATACGGAAGTTTTATAATATTTCTTTAGTTTTTGTAGATATGATGTCGTATCCTGAGGAAGTATGCCCCCTGCAACCGATTTTCTTCCAACCTCTTCTACTAATCGTGTGATAATGAGACATAAGTTTGGACATAAGTTCCCAAACGTTTTTCTAAAGATGTTTTCAATTTGTCATTTAAGGTTTGCTACTTAAAGATTTGAAATCATTTTAATTCGGAATTTTAGGTATTGTTTTCAATTCAACGGTGTGCAATTGTCACAGCTAGCCACATAGAAAGCCGCCAGTGATTTATTTTCCCGTTTGATATAATCGATGCAGAATGACTAATATGCTGAAATCTGTAATGTAGCTTCAATAAAATAAACAGGCGAGTTTGGCGGGATACTCCACACCTCCAGTGCACCAATGCTTGAATGCAAACGATTCAATGTTTGACAATTATGCAGAAATTTGTTGATATCGCATTACTTGATGCGGTAATGATGTCGTGTACTGATCGGTATCCCCCGACCCCCGGTCACTTTCTTGCATTTTATGTTGATTTAAAAGTTTTTCTAGTAATCATTTGATTCTAGATAGCAGAAGTTAGCAAATATTTTTACAATTTATATGCCTGGGGTATTCCATACCCCAGACCCCGGATTCTAAAATTATATTTATTAATTTGGGCTATTGAGTGCGGTCAAGTATTACGTAAGCAATCTTTCAATGATTTTAAACCCCACCCTGATGTGTATAAGTAATAATTAAGAAAATTGTAACCCCCTTCCTCAAATGATAAAACCTCCAAATTTTCAAAATTTTATTAAAATTTAAAATTAACATTATTTTGAATTTTTTACTACGTAAGATTTATAATATTCTCCACCCTTTGTCAGTAAAAGTAAAAAGCCCCGAACCCTAAACCTGTTACGCAATATTGAACGCCGCCATTGGGATTTATTATTTAGTGTAACTTAAAATCATTTTAATCCGCATTTTTCTTATTTTCAATTTTGTGATCATTTTTTAGCTGCATCTATGATGCATCCGTCCAATTCAATATATCCGGTTGGAGAGTATACCCACAGACCCCAGTAAGTAAATATTTGGTCGAGAGTAACTAAAAATTTCACAACATAGTCATAGCAACTGTTAATATGTTGAAATCTGCAATTCGGATTCAATCAAACTAAACTATACAAGGGGTCTGAGGAGGGTATGAGTACTTTTGAGAATGTTGATATATTGTCGGGTATCCCCCCAACTTTTGGCCACTATCTTGGGTTTTATGCTGTTTTAAAAAGTTTCTCTATTAATCCCTTAATACTGAAAGCTATAAGTTCGTAAATTTTTCTTTTTTGCTTTGAGTATGGCTGGGGTATTCATACAGACCCCGGTCTCTAAAATTTTGTTTTCCAGTTTGGGCTATTGGGATTATTTATTTTTTGACTTGTTAAATTTCAGATTTCCATTTTAAAATATTTTTTAACAATTTTTTCATCTTGAAACTCCAAGAGATGTGCAACTGTTCATTATTTATCATAAAAATAAAAAAAACATTGTGTTGGAGTATTTCTGGTAATTTTTTTTTTATTTAAACTTTTTGCTGTAAATTTTGTTTAAACTTTAATTGCTTTACTGGGAATAATCTAATAAGGTCGAAACATATTATAAGGTTTATATTTTGTTATAAAATATATCTTAATTATTTATTTGAGATGCATGTAATTTTAGTTCGGTTAAAGATTTTTCACACGCTGTTTAGCTCAATCAAATTAGATTTTCAGCTCGGAAAATTACATTAGCTGGATTTTGGTATGCACCTTTAGTACGTGGCCCATTATCTTTCTATCTTTCTAAAATTTTCTTAGAAATTCTTTAAATTTGAATGCCCCCACCATTGGTAGATTTGGTAAGTTTGACGGAACCCTCCCCCTTCTTACGTGAGAATTCCCCTGCAATTTTCACCACACCTGAGATCAGTATTTTTTTACAGTAAATCTGTTATAATAATGTGTTTTTCTGAATTACAAAGTTGACGTGAGATTTTCATTACTCCCCCCCCTTAAAAAAAGATTTGGTGAGATTTTGCCGGACCCCTTCCCTCTCATTTTTAGCTCACGTAATTAATGGACGTCTTCTATAAACAATATGTAAAGAGTCGACTTCGAGATCATCTTCTCTGCAGGGTTTTAGGAGTCAAAGGTCACGAAAACGACCTAGCTTTTCATTTATCGTACGACGATAAAAAGTTTCCAAAAAAATTGTAGAGGAGATAATTATCTACAAAAAAGATTTTATGACATTTTCATAATTATAAAAGTAACCCTGCGTTCTTGCGATATACATACGATTTTTAATGTTTTCCAATTTTCCGACTTCCTATTGGTTGATCCCATTTTTTTTCAAAATAACTACTTTTCAAAGGTTTTCAGGATTGTTCCAAATTGTGCTTACAATTTGTTGTTTTTTTTATTAATTTTGTGACCTTTTATTACTTTATAATTCTTTAAAAAGTTTGTACATTGTAGGCCTTATAGCGCAAAAACAATAACTTTTACATAAAATGTTATAAGACCTTTTTTGAAGATAATTATCTCCTCTACAATTTTTATTTGAAACTTTTTATCGTACGATAAATACAAAGCAAGATTTTTACGAAAAGGTCGTTTTCGTGACCTTTGATCTTGAATAACTTTTGAAGCGAACATGTTTTACACATTGTTTTATAATGAGGTAATAATGAATTTTCCGAAGTGAAGCCCATATTTTGTCTAATTTGAATGGACTAGTTTATTGTCTTTCTAACAAAACAAAAATTCATTATAGTTTTTGAGATAGTTTCAACGACAGACTGGGATATTTTACTGATGATGTCTTGCTGACTTTAAATTACAAAAATTCAATTTATTACAAAAATTATGTTGAGTTTCATTTTCAGCCCATAGTTTTGGGGTTACAATATTTAGAGCACCATGTGCCGATTTTAATTTTTCCAAGTTATTTAGTCAGATTAATAATAACAAATTGTCCATATAATTGAGTGGTGGTTCACCAAGGTACCCAAGGTCGTACTATACGGATAATTTAGAGAAAAAAGAAAATATTATGGTCACTAGAGATTAACTGGCGAGCCACTCGTTAGATAATTAATCAAATTAGTAATTGCATTGATAACGATAACATAGCTTTAGTTTTTTGTGCCAAGGTTCGCCATTTCGAGTTCTAATTGGAAAATTTCAGAATTAAAAAAAGTTTTCCGTTGTGAGATTAAAATGAAGTGCACGAGTAGTTTCACTAACTATTCTCGACCTTAGCCTTAGTCGAAACGACGTTTTACATATTATTAATACTCTACTTTTAGACTATTTTTTTTTTCCAAAATCGGTCAAAAAAGCGCCGTGGAAGGTTTGGCATTGTGGATAGGATACAAAATTTGTTGGGATTTGGGACGTACCAAAACAACCACCTGCTTTGGTGCAGGAATAGTTTTTGTGGAATAAACTTTGAAATTTCTATCCCCCGCGACATATAATATTTGTAATATCTAATTTCTCTGGTACGTTTATTGTATTGCTATTTCGGAAGTTGACAATTGAAAATAAATGCTACCGCGAGTCGTGAATACCAAACCCATTTTTGGAATCGCATTCCATAATTTATTGTTTATAATATTAACGCAAAACGAATGACAATTTGATAGCTGAGCATAGTCTTTGTCAACAAATGAAATTAACAAATATAATGAGTGATTGTTCAACGTAATTAACGTGCTGGTATGTGGGAGTTCCATCCGGTACGTTTTCAAAACGATCGACTAATTTTCATCATTTGAGTTGATAGAAAATCAATTGCAGATGCAGTTTTCGATGCCATAATTGGCTCGCTGCTGGATGCTTGGAAATGTAGCAAAACAGTAATTATGTATTCATAATTGGTAGTTGATGATTAATTCTTGTCGGTTTTTGCATAATTTAAATAAATCTCACATGACTATGACGGTTACTTTGATAAAGTATCACTAAACTGACACATCCAATCTGAATGAAATTCCTTTATTTTCACGTTATCTATGCTTGTGTTTATTTAAGTTTTTATTTTTGGGTTCAAGATTTAAAATTTAAAATCACTTCTAGGAATTACAACAACGACAATTATTATGTATCTATGTATGCAATACAGATAAGTTTCGATCTTGTTAGATCTCGTCAGTTTCATTCGTGGAAGCGATTAAATGAATATAGTACATTTGCTCGCTGAATTAAATTATTATGTTCGTTTCCAAATCCCGAAAGATTTTTTACACCCTTTTCTAAACCTGACTATGGGAGTTATATACTAGGGTTGTGCGGCCTGCAGGCCTCACTAAAAATAGATCTCGTCAGAATTATTTGGAACGATGATGCAACGATTATGCATCTCTGGTGGGCGAAATAAAATAACCACTAAATATACCAAAAACATGTTGCAGAGAAGAGAGGTGTGGGTGGGTACATTTTAATTTTTAATAATAGGGACTGTGGGGGGGAATTTTACAAAACAAGGCAATTATTCTGTGATTTTTTCACGGTATGATGACCAAAATTATTCAGCACACTTCCGTAATAGATAACATGCAAATGTCCCCAATTTATGCAACAAACTGTAATAATTATTTACAAGTCATAAAAAGCGAAAAATAACTTTTAAAAGTTATTATACTGAAGTTACGATATCGTGAAACCGTTAAAACCCACTCATAGGGTAAA
This sequence comes from Lycocerus yunnanus, assembly GCA_036346125.1. Lineage (NCBI taxonomy): Eukaryota > Metazoa > Arthropoda > Insecta > Coleoptera > Cantharidae > Lycocerus > Lycocerus yunnanus. The sequence continues at coordinate 1,423,055 of JARFIX010000051.1, forward strand.
CTCAAGTTTGTTATGTCTGATTTTTGTCCGGAGTGCTCAAATGGGATTTGAACGGACGAGGTAAAAAAAAACAATTTCGAAACAAGCTATCAGCTATTCGTCTCAAAAAATTAAAGTAAAAATATTTTTACGTCTCATAAAATTTGTTTGTTCTCAAATATTTATTGTAGTGAAATCTAGCGATTAATGAAGCGTACAAAAAAATTAATAACCATAACTCAAAACAATTCGAAAAATTTTACGACTGTGACTTTGCACTAACTTTTTATTATTTTTTTTATTATCTTTACGAGAAAAAATTATGAGTTTGTTAATTGCGTTTCACTTTTTTGTTTTATTGCGTTCAACTTAATTTTTTTATACTTTGAGCCTTGAATACTTATAGTTTCCCGATTGATTTAAAAAAAACCTGTGTCAAAAAAATGTGAGACAATTTTTAAGTAAATCCGTTTTAAGATGAGCAGAACATTGCCAACCAACCCCCAGCCATATTCAGATTTCGATTATTTAAATTTGTGCATAGGATTTTGAATTTTATTTTTCAAAATAGTGAAATTATTTACAACTGGAACAAGGCTATAAATGTACATACGTACATAAGCTGGTATGGATAAATACATACTAATTAAATTTCTAGTTAAACTGGAATTACTGTTGTGAGTGAAAAAAGTTACGTGCATCTTGGCGAATAACTTGAATTTGTTTTTTTGATCGGCCTTGCTGTTTTACATTATTTTTGAAAACTTCAGGTTTCGACAGCTGGTATCATCAGTTGAGTGTGGCAACATAAAGAAAATTTAATTAAAAATTTTGAGTGTGTAACAAAGGATAACGTTTTCATTTCATGGTATCCCTGCGTGGGCTTATCTTGTGTAATAATTTTTGATTTATGTAATATAATGCATTTACGTGTGGGAGATTAATCGAACAAGGTGGGCATTGCCATCTCATCGATTGATTTTTTACGATAATTCCAATTTGAATTAGTTTTTGACAGCAATGGAAAGAAAGGAATTTGAAGAATGCGTTCGGTAATCGTCTAAACTTGAGGAATCTCACGTTTAACAAAATCCTTTGTCGTTTATTTAAATATGGCCAGTGTACATCTTCCGGGCACTGAAGAATCTTTGGAAATTAAAAAGGCAGATGTTGAGGCAGGTGTATCGAAAGGAAAGGTATCAACACCAGGTGGTAGACCATCTGCAGCGACCTGGTGCCTATTAATGCAATGATCTTATTTCTTGACTGAAGAATGCCTTTACCATCAAAGTTCTTTATATTTTAAAGTAAGAACGAAGACTTCCGCTTTGACATGACCGATTTCAACAGACACAATTAGAGTGCCTAACTGTACTCGCTATTTAAAATCGTAGATATTCGCTTCTTCAATCAATCGTCGATAAGTTTGCAATATTTTGGAACAAATGTATCGATAAACAATAGAAAAACCCACTTGGGGTTAATAAATACCTAGAAGTGGATTATTGTGGAATTTTGCACTTTAATATTTATACCCACATACCAACCTACTCCATAGGCGCGACAGTGTGGCATCAAAAAATAATCTCAAGATTAGATTAGAATGCTTCTTTTGTAAGCCGGTTACAATAAATGACAAACAAAAAATTGTGTAAACTTTACATTTCTCGTCAAATCAAAAGTCATTTCCGCTTTATCATTGCAAGGTTTACGAGAATTGTGACACGTAGCACTTTGGGATAATGTCCAAACGTGAAGTAGTAATATTACCTACTTGTTAATTTTGGATTGGAACTGAAATTTAGAATATAGAACAGTAAAATCCGTCGAGGAGGTGTAGATTTCCAAAAAATGACAGATTATCCTGACACTAACCTTCAAGGTGCCCATTCATTTTTGTGTATAATTACGAAACGCCTAATTTTATAGAAAAATTACAAGAGATCTTTTTTGTAGATAAATAAATTATCTTTAAATTTGATTCTTTTGGTTTTTGTACGATAAAAATTTACCGACTTATGATTTTTTAAGAGTTGGTGTTTTCAACCCCGTCCCATTTCTTCCCATTTCATTTTCTCAAAAAGAAAAGGTCCTATAAAAAATATAAAATAGAAAATTGAAAGGTATTTTAATTCCTTGTAATTTCGTGTTTTACTTTTGCCTCTAGGAGAAAAATTAACCAAGTTATGACCATTTGTTGTTACGAAAGTGTGTTTTTATTCAAATCAAAGTTGTTAATTTTGTCAGTTAAATTGCATTTTGACAGCAATAATTCATATACATTCAATTTTTGTGTCTTGAGGAAATAAATGAAGTGGTGTTTATTATTTTTATTGGAAAAAAGTTTATAACAAATCTATTTTTTTTTATGAAAAAATCCGTTCATTTCTGAATGAACAAATAACATTTTTTATATTTCTGTTGTGAAACCAAGTTTATTAAAATATCTTGCAAATAAAACCTCCTGCGTTCTTTTATCTTAATTTTAGCCTTCAAAAAATTCATTTGAAACTTGATTACATTATAACAAAAATAATCAAAATAATGAGTATAAAAAAAAGTTAAAATATTCATTATCACAGCTACATGATGTCCAAGTTATTTTTTTTTCAAATGTTTTTTAAATACCACGGTTTGAAGATTACTTTTTTTGAAAAATTTCCTGTAAATTTACAGAATTTTTAGTTTTTTCCCTAATATTTCAGATATGTCAGATTTTACAATAAGTACCCTTAAATTTGGGGTAGACTTATCAGTTCCAAAAAGCGAAAGTATTAGAATACATACAGGGTGTCCCCGTAATCGTAGAGAAGCTTTGAGGTGGTGATAAAAAACACTTTTCTAAGATAAATTTTCAAATAAACCCTTGGGGGGAACCTCCCTTTAAAGCAATTTTTTGAATTTCTGATTTTAAACAGCCATAGCTCCAATATTATTAATTTTTTAGACTTAATGGATTGGAACTTTTAAAAATCACTTATCTACAAATTAATTATTCGTCTAGAATCAACGGATTCCGAGTTATAAATTAAATTAAGGAAAAAATGTTAAAACAATTCAAGTTTTATTTTTTTTACTTTTCTTGCGAATCCCGCATTTCTTAAACGAAACGTCTTAAAAAAAAACTAACAATCCAAACCTGATAGGGAATTTAACGGGCTACAACTTTGGTCAAATAAATTTTTTAGGAAACCAACCGTTTTTACAGAAATTCTGAAAATAATGAACAAGGTGTAGGTACAAAAAATAAATTCACAAAATTTATTTTAATAAATTTTCAAAATTGCAGAGTTTCGTTGATCCCCTAATTTTTTCTTCTTAGGTTTCCACGTAAAATTATGTTAAAATTTTGGGTGCAAACTAAGTTTTACCATTTTTTAAACGATCTTTAAGTCAGAGCTAATTTAAAGAATATCGGTCCTAATTCTGTTACCAATGTTCCTGCCCTTTTTGATTCTTCGACAAAAAAGTTTCAAAATTCAGTTGAAATTCAGTTTTCCCGATTTTAGGAAAAATAATCTGCCGAAAAAAATTCAATGCAAAAATAATCTAGGCAAATAAAGTTTATTGTATTAATAATATACAATAACATTATTAGACTGAATTAAAATAAATACAACACAAAGTGAAATATTATGTACAGTAGCGGGTTTAGGAATTATTTGAAAAAATTAAAAATTTGAAAAATCCAACTTTTAGCATACAAAATCGACCATAATATTTAGTAATGTGAAGGGGGGAATTACAAATTCAATACAAAATCTGGATCCTAAACTACAGCACCATCCTTGGTCGAAATCCATCATTCTCTTTCTTCTTTAAATTTTTGCCCCTTTAATCTTTTTTGTATATTTTTATCATTTCATGTTCACTATTCAAACATCTCCTACACCTACCTTTATTTATATAATTAATATCCTCTGATTGATTACGTGTAATATCAGATAGTCACAGTAATGATTACAAAGAGGGGGGATTGCCAAACTGAGGTATTCAGTACAGAACAATGCTTGATGTAAAACAGCTACAAAATTAAATTTCTCATTAGTAAAAACGAAAACTTCCAATATGGATTTTTCCTTAAATTTGTTTACCTGCAGATTATCGTTTTCATTATTTTTTCGTAGATTATTGTACTTTTTTTTGATTTGATTGATTATTTTTTTTCCTGTGCTCACTTAAAAGTAGTGTAATTTGGAGTACCCCATTTATAGGTGCGGATTTACATAAGAGAATTATTGAGTAATAACGCAATTTTTATACATCAATTAGGCAAAAGTGAGCCTTTTTTGCAAAAAATTAGCTCGGATTAAAAGGAGGGAAGGGCAGGCTGTTTGGCGGCACCGTTTTTTTACCTTAGTTTACAAAGGGGCCAAAAACGGTTCAAGTTTCTGAAGACTTCTTCTAAAGGCTCCATAGTCCCCCCATAAGTCTTCATAAGGGGAGCCATAAAATCTCCTGTATCTTTTTTTAAAATGGATATTACACCTAAGATTTAAAAAACAACTTTTGAAATATATCAGGTGCTTTTCTAAAATATTACCGCTAAATTTTGTAACGATATCTTAAAAGCTTTCTTAGATGACTATGAAAATTAAAAGTACATTCATTATTTTTATTTTAGCCATTTAAGAAACTTTTTAAAAAACACTATGAAATTTGTAGGTTTAATATTAATTTAATATTAAGCATCTCACAAGGTGCTAGCAACATTTTTGATGTATTAAATGCTCCAGAATCCTCTTGAAGGAACGGGCAAACAACGTAAGTTCCCTGCAAACAAAAGCACGAAATAAAAAAAAATATTAATTTTAAAGAAAAATGAGGGGGAACTCATTATATGTTGTGCCTCCCGATACTAGTGGCGCTGTGGAGGGGAGGGGGGGAGGTTTGGAAAGTTTTGTTAATTTATCGTTATAAAAAGTAAAACCTTTTCAAACACCAAATCAGAAAAACTGAAATTTATTTTCTTGGTTTCATTTATACTTTCTTTGTTATCCAAACCCTTTCCTTTCTTCTTTTAAGGGTCAACGAATAACATTGATCCAATTAAATGTAATGCAAAATTTCCATTACATTACAAGATAACAAGTAAAAGTAATAAATATTTTGAAACGCCATGACCTATCCAATCGATAACAGAGAAAGTCAACAAAGAACAACATTCACTAAACAGAAAAGCGAAACAACAATTTAAATAATTTTTATTTTGTTGGTATATTATTGTGGCGTTAATTACAATAATGAATTTGAATGTGTTTTAATTGATGTAACTTAAGCAAAGCATCAAGTTTCATGCTTTTAGAACAAAGAATCTGAATTAGCAATAAATATTTATAGTTACAAGTAAAAGAGCCTTAATTTTAATTTAAATGCAATTACAGGTAGGTATTGAAGAAAGATTTTACGACGGTTACAAAATTTAAACGGTTTTTGAATTTTTTGAACAAATTACTGCGGTAAATAACTTGTACCCTCGAGGTTTGTAATTAGATAAATTTGATGTTACTTAAATGTGATGACTGATGATGCTCTAGAATTTAATGTGTTTTTGCCAAATATGCTCTCGAGTGGTAAATATGGAAATAAGTGGTCCTCTCACTTAAGGAACCACATAAATTATTATTAGATAAATAATTAAATCATTTCTTGCAAGAGCTTTTTTTTTAATAGAATCTAAAATATATTGAAAAATTACTGCGCGTTAATTTCAAGTGAAGTACACTTGAGTTGCTCCTGAGACCCCCAAACTTTTTCACTGAGGAATCTGCAAAAATGTATTATGGATACGTTTACAGTTCATAGAATGGCAATGTAAAGGTCAACCAGAACAAGAAAATTATGTACAAATATGAAGCGGCTAATCCACTGCCCAATTACAGCAAGTTGATTTATCCGTAGTACCTTTGCGGTTCAACCATCAAGCCCGTTTATGGAAATTCACAAATAAGTACATTAAATTATAATTTCGGTTTGGTTTTTGCAATAAAAGAAAACTAAATTGTTAATTAATCAGGAATTTATAATTTTCCGGTTGGAAACGGCCAAACTAACACAGCATGAGGGAGGAGTTGAAATTTTTTGTTTAAATGAAAACTACAGAAATGTTTAAAAATTTTATTTATTTCCAGACCCTGTATATCTTTTGAACAAAGCATTTCCCAATAGAAAATTTAATAATTTGGTCTGATAAATTTATTAAAAACTTGGCCTATTTTGAAGAAAAGCTAAAATAAAAACATGACATTTTTAAAGAATGGAAATTTTCTAAATGATTTTAGATTTTCTGTAAAATGAATCAGTTTTCAAAAAAAAATTTCTTACAACCAGAAGATGTACCAGTCAAAATTGAAGCAGGAGCTGTAATCTTTGGTTCATGGTCTATGGGATATCGGGAGATAATTGGAATATCCAACCAATCAGATGCTTTTATTTAGCATCTCCGATTATTCTAGGTTGTACCTGATTGGTTGATTAAAGTAACAATAAATAATTTTAAAAATTTCGTATGCGGTACTACGCACTAATAACAGATGAAGAAGGGTAAAAACCAAACAGATTTTTGAAAAAAGTATCTGATTTTAGCAAACAGCCTGTATGTAGACCGGAGGTCGGGGGTTATGAAATACCCTCCACCCAGATTCAATCAATGCAGTACAGGAATTGGATGACAATGTCAAAATTCAACTGCATTGGCATAAATATTGGTTATTTTTACCTTCTCAGGGAGTAAAAAAAAAGGAAAAACCCGGCTATTTAATTTCTCTGAACTAAAAACAAATCGCAGCACACATACAGGCCTACTACTCTAAGGGAGTATTTAATTTAATTTATAACGAAAATAATTTTTTTATACATTTTAAGTTTTTCGAAATTTTGAGAAATATTTCTATTTTTAAATAGAAAACTTAAATTGGAAATCGAAATCTTTTACAATCTCGTTTGGAGCAAGTGAAAACAGATTTGCCATTTTTAATTTCATATTTTGTAATCTGCTTTTCAAAAATTTGAGTTTTCTCTTCTGAAAAAAATCTTCTCCAGGGGTATTTAGTTTAATTTATAAATAAAATAATTTTTTATAAATTTCAAGTTTTTTTTTCAAAATTTTGAGAAATATTTCTATTTTTAAATAGAAAACTTAATATTGAAATCGAAATCTTTTACAATCTCGTTTGGAGCAAGTGAAAACAGATTTGCCATTTTTAATTTCATATTTTGTAATCTGCTTTTCAAAAATTTGAGTTTTCTCTTCTGAAAAATCCACTCCAGGTATTTACTTTAAGTTATTAATAAAATAAATTTTTTATAAATTTTAAGTGTTTATTTCAAAATTTTGAGAAATATTTCCATTTTAAAATAGAAAACTTAAAATTGGAAATCGAAATCTTTTACAATATCATTTGGAGAAAGTGAAAACAGATTTGCCATTTTAATTTCATATTTTGTAATCTGCTTTTCAAAAATTTGAGTTTTCTCTTCTGAAAAAAAATCCACTCCAGGTATTTACTTTAAGTTATTAATAAAATAAATTTTTTATAAATTTTAAGTGTTTATTTCAAAATTTTGAGAAATATTTCCATTTTAAAATAGAAAACTTAAAATTGAAAATCGAAATCTTTCACAATCTCATTTGGAGCGAGTGAAAACAGATTTGACATTTTAATTTCAAATTTTGTATTCTGCTTTTCAAAAATTTGAGTTTTCTCTTCTGAAAAAATCCACTCCAGGTATTTACTTTAAGTTATTAATAAAATAAATTTTTTATAAATTTTAAGTGTTTATTTCAAAATTTTGAGAAAAATTTCCATTTTAAAATAGAAAACTTAAAATTGAAAATCGAAATCTTTACAATATCATTTGGAGAAAGTGAAAACAGATTTGCCCATTTTACTTTCATATTTTGTAATCTGGTTTTTAAAATTTGAGTTTTCTCTTCTGAAAAAAAATTCTGTCCAGGGGTATTTAGTTTAATTTCTAAATAACATAATTTTTCTGTAAATTTTTTAATAATTTTTTATTAATAAATAACATAATTTTTCTGTAAATTTTAAGTTTTTTTTTCAAGATTGTGAGAAATATTTCTATTTTGAAATAGAAAACATAATATTGGAAATCGAAATCTTTTACAATCTCGTTTGGAGCAAGTGAAATAAACAGATTTGCCATTTTTAATTTCATATTTTGTAATCTGCTTTTCAAAAATTTGAGTTTTCTTCTGAAAAAAATCTTCTTCAGGGTATTTAGTTTAATTTATAAATAAAATAATTTTTTTATACATTTTAAGTTTTTTTTCAAAATTTTGAGAAATATTTCTATTTTTAAATAGAAAACATAATATTGGAAGTCGAAATCTTTTACAATCTCATTTGGAGCAAGTGAAATAAACAAATTTGCCATTTTTAATTTCATATTTTGTAAATCTGCTTTTCAAAAATTTGAGTTTTCTCTTCTGAAAAAATCTTATGTACGCTTATGTACTCAATAGCAGCTGTAGCAATAAAAATGTCTTCCGAAACAAAATGTTTGACACAATGGGACAACTTAATAGGGTCGTGGGTTTAAAACTTCCCGGAAATGATTGTACCATAGAAATGAAATAGTCACAAAAGATTCTTATTTGGGCAGTAGTATCCCCCTCCCCTTCACTTAGTAAAAAGGTAATGTGCTAATGTCGTATATTTTATTATTTAAAATAACAGTGAGTAGAAAAAAGATTATACATAAGTAAGGAAATGTAATTATAATAACAAGTAATATGAAAAAATGTAAATACAGTTCAATAATCTGTCATTCGATTAAAATGTAAAAAAAATCTGGTGCTATATATAAATCTCATTTTATTCAGAATTAAACGAACAAACTTATGCACGTGCATACTCTTCAGTTTACAAATTCCTGACCTCGGATAGATTGAATTTCTACATCACCGGATGAATAAAATTTGGATTTACTCCAAGAAGAAATTAGGTTTTGCGGAGGGGGGGGGTCCTATCGTTTTTGAATGTACCAACAGTTAAAAAATATCAACAGTCATTCAATTGTTTAATATTATGTGTGGGTGGGTGATAAATTTAAAGTTGAAAATCAATTTTTCCAAAATACTTGAGAAATTTTTAATAAAAGAGGTGGATTGCAGTTTCCTATAATCTGCATCTGAGATATTTTTAAATATTTCGAAAACGAAGTTCTTTATCAAAAAAAGATAAATAAAAACTGTAGTTTGTACAATTTGCTACTACTTTTATTTGAAAATTCTTTTTGGATCGAGAATAATATATTTACATAATCAGGCATGTGCTGGTCAAATTATATTTTTGTTACGTAATTTTAGGTTTTCCTTCGGTTTTATGTTAGCAACAGTAAAAAATTTGTAAACAACAATAAAAATCAACCTTGATTTTAAGTAACTTTAGTCGATTGTTCTCTCAATATAATAAATAATTCAAAATGTACAATACTAGATTGAGTAGCTATTGTTTTAAATTAAGATTGATAATATCTGCAGTTCATTACAAAATTAATTAAGATAATAATATCAATTTATTGCATTTTTAGATAGCAAAGAAATTGTACCGGTACTTACAAAGAAAATGAGATAATTTCAAATATTTATTTTTTTTGTTGAAACAAAAAATTCTAAAAATAGAACCATTTTGGTCGATAAGATTATTAAAATTAATATATATTGGCTTTATTAGGTAATTAACTGTTATCGGTATAATTAAAACAAATAAAGAGAAGAAAAATACAAATAAAATAAAAAATATTTTCCAAGTCAGTTCTAGGTTATGCAACCAATACAACTCAAACCAGAGAATCCAAAAATACTTTTTTAACAAAAATTTTGAAAAATAATCGCAAAATTGACTTTCTCAAGAAGTTGTTCGAACCCACCTACTTGTTTTGGGTACATTTTCGGCGGAAATTTGATCATAATATTATTCACTTTTCATTCATAATCCAATCAAATGTTGTTATCAAAAACCAAACACTTGAAATGTAATTAACCCAGCAAATATTAAAGTGTGTTATATGCCTAATTTAGGTCAAAAGTTACTTTTTATAAAGTTTGTTTTTCATTTTTTCTCTTCCCCTCCTCGAAGTCTTGCACGATTATAATATACAATTAAGTTTCCTTATCATTTTATATAAACAAACATAAAAATAACAATAATATTTACAATTGGTGCAACAAAAGTACTTTACAAGTTTACTTGCACTGTTGGGATGCAATTTCTCTATGTGAAAGTTTTAGCAAAAATTATGAAATTAGGTCGCCTAATCAATCTATGCAATGAAATTTGCAACAAATGGAAATTTTTAAAATCAAAAATATTTGTCTAAAATTGCTAAGAAAACGCTCTCTTTTTTAATTTTACAAAATTAAAAAAATAATTTTTAAAATTAGCCACCGATGCCAGTGTTCTTTGCAAATTCAGTTTTTAAAAATGAAAAAAGCGATTATATCGTTGAAGGCAGTCAGGAAGTTCACAGTCTAACCGCATGACCATAATCTGATGAGTGTAGCTAAATCACAGTCGAATCATTTGCTCGATGCTCAAATTTTTCAGTTCTTAATCGAAGAATGAATAATTTTGATTAATGATTGCAAAAATCAGTTTTTGTTTTCGAAAAAACTGTTAAGTAAGCAACTGTCAAGTAAGTAAGTAAGTATAGCACAAAGAAAGGCACAGATTTAAAAAATTACTTATTAAAAACTGGTAGAGTTAGGGGCGGCCTATCTACCGCTCCGATACTGTAGATCCTTTTTTTACTGTAAATTTATTAGCAAGTTGACAGGAATTGGTGCTAAAAGTGGATGGGGGAGTGAAAAGGCTCTCTAACCCCTATGATACTAACTGTGTGAAATTATCTGGTAAAATATAAAATTATTACCAGTAAACTACTGGCTACCATTGGTAAATGTTTCTGCAAAAAATGACGTTCATAGCAGTAAACAACCCAGGTAACACGATCGGATATTATACGTATATTTCTGGTATATATAGTATATTTTTGGGATACGTTTAATTTTGATTAGTTTATTATACGTTTAAAATATACACACTATATACCAAACTTAAAATATTCGTATATTATACAATGTTTATAGACTATATATTTAATATGGTACAATTATGATCTACGAAATATGTTGAATATACGTATGATATATTCGAATATATTTAAATCTTTTTTGCTATTATAATCCAATAACGTAGAAATTTGAATTAGAAAATTTGTTTAGTAAATGTATATAAATACATCTAAATATTTCAAATACACAATAGTATAATTTTGGAATAAGATATACATTGAATAAATGTTTAATGCAGACGCATGCATTTAAAATCTTTTTTTTACTTTTCATCTTGAAACGTAAGATATTGAGCTAGAGAATTCGTTTAATAGATGTATATAATATACTTATAAGTTACCAAATGTGGAATAGTATAATTTTGGAATATAGCATACGCCGAAAAAGCGTTTCTTGTAGACGTATATGCATTTAAAATATTTTTTTAATTTTAATCTAAAAACGTAAAATATTAAGCTAGAATATTTGTTTTATAAAGTATACCGATGTATAATACGCAATGCTGTATTAAACATAAAATTGTCAAGACTAAACGTTACAATCGTCGATAAAACGTATAGTCACAACGTATATAACAGGTCTTTTGATTATAAAGTATCCGAATATATAGACGTATGCAGGTATACATATATTATACGTATTTGATGTACGCATATTATCCGTGGTAGTAGTTTGTCGATAAACTGTATTAAAACGTATAATGTCCGTCTTTTGGTCACGGCGTATCCTAATATATAGACAAATATAGTGTACATATATTATACATAATGAAAACGTATATAATCGGTCTGTTTGGTTATGGTGTATGTTTTGTTTGTTGCGTGCATATTATATTATACGTTACTTAATGTAAGTTACCATATGCGATATTCTGAAATATGTTACACGTTGCATAAATGTTTCATATAGACGTTTGCACTTAATATAATTTTTTTCAAAATTCAGTCTAGAAACGGAGTTACTTCAAGCTACCTTCAAGCACCTACAAACTTCAAAAGCTACCTGAAGGCTTAATACTATAAACGAAAGATATAGTATCTCTTCTTTCATCTCTTTCATCTATGCTTAATATTAACAGACCTAAGCCCTAAGCTAGATTTACTTGTAATATTTAAATAATTGTTAATGTATAGGGTTCATATGCCGTTATTTGCATTTAACAGAAAAATCGGGAAAATTGATTATAATGATAATATATGTAGTTATAAATATCAAAACTGTTTTCTTTTGCAGCTATCATATTTTTTTAATCGATTGCCAAAAGTCACTGTTTCGTTTAAATAATTATTTTTAAAGATTTGAAAAATAAGGAGGGTGGAGGTCCATATCATCTTATCCATAAATAAATACAAAGACATCTAGAAATAAAGAGATGTTGTTATATTAATATTTTGAACTCGAATCTATTGAATTTAAATCAATTTAAAAAATACAAAAGTATAATTACTATGATAATGATACTTTTCTCAGAGTCCTTCGCTCTACGAAAGGGTATAGTAACCGCTTCAATTTTTAGAAGGATCCTTTCGGCACTCAAACGGAAGACGGTCAGAATATAATTCTCATTTCCCCTAATTCAAACCAGGGCGCGCGACTTAGTATTAACACACTTAAGCGCTAAGCCGCGACAGTCTTCAATAATAATATAAAAGCTTGAGATTTAATATTTGTTAAGTAATATAAAATTAAGTCATGGAAATGAGTAATTTAAAATACCGTTAGATAGTAACAATATAAAAAGCTTAATATTTCATATTAAACCTAAAGAACCACAAATTTAGAAACATTTTGAACTATAATCCTCTTAAACGATGCCAGGTATGCATTCAAATAAAACAATTAAAAAAATGCAGGATTGGCCTAATAGTATTGATGAAACTATGTGTGACCTAACACTTTTGGCCAAGGCTATAAATGTACTTATGGGTTAATGTAACGGAACAAAATCACTGTTTTTATTTAAGTAATATTTAATAATTTTTAATATTGATTAGTATAATAAATGATGAATAATTTTGTACATAAAATTAGATTTAAATTGTATTAATTAAGATGTTATCAATTTTCCTATTATACATCAAAAGTTTTAATGTGACAATTTTATCAATAATTAATTTATAATTCAATATAATGTATCCGTTTCTCGCATCCCACTCTCCAAGCTTATTATACTATATATATAATGTTAATATGCAAATCAAAACTGAATAAAATTAATAATTTCATTTAAAAATTATTTTTCGTCTCTTCAATGTTTTAAATAATATCTCATAATTACTACAATTTTATATCAAATTCGCCTATAATTTTATACCATTATGTAAATCAAAAGCTCCTAATGACTGTCATGTTTATGACAGGTAAAATAACCTAAAACTAACGTAATAACCTTCATGGATAGATGGATACAGTGCTCCGCTGAAGGTCTGGATATCGTGAGTTCGAACCCCGACGAGGTCCAAAAGTAAGTAAAATTTAGTAAATAAATTTAAAATTGAGGTAAACACTAAACTTACAATTGTAATTTTACAGGCAATAGTATACTCACGCAGCAGTGCAAACAATTAATTGTGATTTTAAATGACCTACTTACATTAAGAAATAACTTGATGAAATAATAAATTTACAGTAAAATTCTGAAAACAATAATTATTTTATTAATAATTTTGCATACCAAAACTGTAAGAAATACGTTTTCATTATACGGTTTATCGACGTAGTCCTGTAATGGATAATATACGTACATCAAGTACGTATAATATAAGTACACTATATACGTTATATATTTGGATTTGCATACCAAAAGATAAGAAATACGTTTTCATTATACGGTTTATCGACGTAGTCCTGTAATGGATAATATACGTACATCACGTACGTATAATATAAGTACACTATATACGTTTATATATTTGGATACGGCATGACCAAAAGCCCTAAATTATCAATTTTATGAGGCAAAATACTAAAACTAAGTAATAATCATGGAAATTGAAAGATGTTTGAAACAGGTATTTGATGTAGTGGGCTGCGATTGCTACTTTAAATACTTGCAGTGGCGTGCCAACGTTATTAACGAGATTACTATCCATACACATTTGGCTCTTAGATTGTCTCCCCTCAAAGGCTTAGCACGCCACTGAATACTTGTGCAACTTCTTTTGACATTGTTGTTCAATTTCAATACTGGAGGGTATTCCATACTCCCCAGACCCCCCGAATCGTACAATTTTCATCGAAGCGGACTCTCTAATTATTATTATTATTTCAACTTTGCGCTCGTTTAAATAAATACATACATAAAAGCTGACGAGTAAAGATTTCAAAATTATAAATTTTTATTACTACCATAGCAATGGTGACTAAAAACGTCATGTTACCATGGCAACGGCCAAGTTGATCTGTCGAAATCTTTATTTCACTAAAAACGAATTAAATTGAATGATGGCATAAACTAGGGATGTTTCATACTCCTCAGACCCCAGGAAGAATTCCATACTTCCTAATTTCTATATTTTCTCAAATAAGTGCAAAATAAGAATAATAATAAATTTGTATGTCGTAGTTAGATTTTTCAAAGGTACTTCGGGGTCTATTTCAAAATAGTTTATTTGGAAAGGGGGGAAGTACTTACTTACATATTTCCAATGTCCTATATTTAGTACGTGGATGTTAAAAGCAAACGTAACGATTAACAAGCATGTACATATTGCTATGTTTCAAAATATTAAAGATGGAATTTGTGCAAATTGAAACACTGACTATTTTTCTTATCTTTCACCTTCTTTGATTTTGATTTCCACGGTTTCAGCTCTTCGAAAATAACTTGCATGAGACTATTTGATTTGTTTAACCTTTCCTTGGGGTAATTAAAACTCTTTTTTTTTAATTCTTAACAAAAGTAAGACATTTTATAATTTTCGATTGGTGTACAATTGTAATCATAATCCAAATAAATAATTTTAGAAAATCTAAGCATTTTAGTTTATATATTTTGTAGATTTGACATCAAAACATTAAAAAAATTTAATGAGTAAGTAATTATTAAATAAGCCACGCTATCGATAGGCTGTGTTACGGTCAATTTTAATTTTCATAGATACAGGAGTTCCACATTTTGTATTTAATTATTTTTATTATGAGTATTAAGCCCCCATTATTTGGCTGCACTTTATGTTTTTATTATTTCTAATTGCCAATCCACCCAAAAGGGCTTTCCTTTTTCTGGTCATTATATTTTATCGTTGTACAATTACTTATTTATTCAATAATATCTAATTTGTTAATGTTATGCGGCCTGAAGACCGCACTCAAGCGAAATATTTCCTGATTCACCTTATATATTATTTGCATTAAAGACGAATATAGAGATAAATTGAGGTTATTAAATCATGGCAAATAAACAATAGTTAATTGTGACCACAGGCCCGTAGCCAGGATTTCATTTTGAGGGGGACTTGTAAAAATTTTCCAACTTGAAAATACCTACATCTATTTATTTTCAAAATTCAAATTTTTTACTTTCAAAAAGAATTTTTATGAGGGCCTTGTGGCTACGGGCCTGCTTACTCATAATCTGTAAACATTGAATATTTTGCCTATCAGCAGTGAGGCACTGGAGGGTGTTCCACACCCCAGATCCCCGGTTTGTAAGTTTATTTTTTATTAGAAATAAATTGAAGATACGGCATAACTGATTGAAAAATTCTTAGAAAATAATTAATCTAACTTTAACAAGTCACACTCAAGTAACTAATGTCCCACTAGCCAAATTATAAACCACACTTTTAGAGACCGGGGGTCTGGGGGTGTGGAGCACCCCAGGTATACTCAAACTGTGATAGATAAATTTGCAAACTTATGTCTTCAGTATTAAGCGATATTATAGCTTGAAAAGTGAAAGGTTTTCACAATAAATATAAAGCAGAGACCAAGAACCTGGGGAGGGATATGAATTTCCCCAGTATAATAATTATGTCATCTTTCAAGAAACCAAAGCGCTATAATAAACCCTAATCATAAACTGTAAACATTGAATGTTTTGCCTATCAACAGTGAGGCACTGGAGGGTGTTCCACCCCGATCCCCTTTGTAGTAATTCAGTTGGTTCGGCATAACGCACCCCTATACTTAAACTGTGATAGAACTAATTAATTTGCAAACTTATGGTCTTCAGTATTAACGATTAATAGTCAAAGTTTTAGGACAAGAAATATAAAGCAGTGACCGATAATCTGGGGGGAGAGAGGATTCTGAATTCCCCCCAATATAATATGTCTCATGTTCTCAAGAAAACTATATTTATGTATTTTCTGTGTTTATTAATCATCAAAAGAATTTTTTTTAACATTTCTGTGGGTTGGGGGCACGTGCCCCCGGGTACCCTCTCCTGGCTACAGGCCTGATGTACCAAAACGGTAAAGTATAATGTGGATATTATTTGGCGAGGTGCTACCCTAGCTTTCTACGTTTTCTGAATTACAACTGAAAAGTATGCGTATTTTTTGCGCGGTTCTTGTCAAGCAGTTGTGGCCCGGTTTCTAATTGGCAGCAAACTACGTGGTGGAATCAATTCAGCACTGCTTTTTTTCAATTATATAAAATATTTAAAATATTCCATAATCTGGTAACTTTCCATAAGTTACTATCATTTCCTTGTTGATACCATGGACTCGATACTGCAATGTCAAAACTTTTTTGATTATAACGTGGACTTTATTAATAATAAGTTGTTGTTTTAAGAAAATCAAAGTTCAAAGTATTATAATATATTGTAAAATACGGGTATGAATCATAATATGAAGTTGATTATTATAATATTGTAATATATGATTTTTATTATTAGTTTTTTTGAAAAAAACAAAGCATTGGCGTACAACATGATGTTTTTATATTAAATGTATGAAAAATACAATAATTTAAATCTCACGCCTTTTTTTATTTACTCATTATTAATTTTTGTTTAACCGATTAGTATATTATAGGGAGCCCCACCATCCAAAAGTCTATTTCTTTCAAAATAAAAATATATAACTTGGTTGATATTAGGTGGTTTATCAAAATCCAATTCAGAACACCATTCCAGACCGTGGATAATGGAAGTCAATAGACTCGGATAAGAACAGCAAATCCATTGAGGAAGTACTTGCAGGTATGAATAAATTAACAAGAGCAAAACTTTGTGTTCCAGTGAGGAGTAGGTCCCTCAATGAAAAGGGAAAAAATTAATTGGTCTCTTAACCCAATATACAAAATTTAAAGAGAAAATAAAAAATTTTTTTAACCCCCAGAAAAATTAAAACTAAATTGAAAGAAAATTAAAATTATTTTTATTGGAATCCTCCAGAAACTTTTCTTAAAATCTATGGTTTTTTAAGTAGTAATCCACTTTTTTAATATTGGATCAACCCTTTTCCTTCAGCCTTTTCCCTTACCAAAAATCTATGGTATTTCCCAAAAATTTGAAAAAAGTATATCCATGGTAATAATCCCCGGTTTTAAAACATAAAAATTCTGTTCCTTCAAGGCTTTCTTTTAAAAAAAACTATAAAACCCAAATTTTTAAAAATTGTTTAAATACCTCCAACAACAATGTGTCGAATGGAAAATTTCCCTTGGGCGGGTTGCGAAAAAAAAGTACGGACTTTAAAGGGGAACCCGATCTAAAAAAATGGTGAGTAAAAAAGGCATCAAATTTTCTTAAACCCCAATTGTTTTTGGATTTTTCGTACCTTCCAGTTTCTGCCAAAACAATGAATTAAATACTAAAGACCCTTTTAAACTTTGGGAATTGAATCTCTTGTAGCGATTAAAAATACTTCGATTTCCATCGGTTTTAAGGGCCAAAAAATTTTGCAATCAAAAGGTGGAATACTTTGGGTAAATCAAAATAATCACCTCTTCAAGTCGACATGAACCCAAATGTTATTAGGTATTCGTTCCGTGCCTTTGCAGTTTCTGACGTCAAACCAGCACACCCGAAAAATTCCAAAAATCTAAAGCATCCTCTTTTTATAAACTGGGACATTTGATCTCTTCCGGAGCGACAGCCAACTCGACTTTGACTTCCGAGTACGTGTCATTGATTATGGCCAAGAACATATTCTGCAATCAAAAAAATGGAATACTCTGTGGGATAAATGAAAAATAATCACCAGTAGCACGAAGAATACGACGAAAATGAAGGAAAAAAAATAAATTGGTGCCAAAAATCCATGGACGTTTTTTAAAGCAACGTAGTTAAAATCTCCCAAAATTGTTCGCAGAAGTGTGATGATTGCAGCACCTAATGATTTAAATCCTTCGATCTGTTAAGGAAATTCTATGTTATTTTGACTAACAAAATCTTGCGTTTACCTTAGATCCAAATAGAAAATATCCGAGTTCCGAGTAAGCGAGAAAGACGACGAAAAACATTATTGAGAATGCAAGTATGTCCAATGCGCACTAAAAAAGTGATTGGTTTAGGTGGTCATGGTAGAACGGATGACTTTTGGATCAGTTACCAAGAGTTTGTGACACACCACAGACATAGTCACCCACGCACTGGATAGTATTAGAAGAAAAAGGTGTTTTTGGTAAACTAACTCACCCTTTGCAATGTATTGTTCAATTGTCCAAACGTTTTATTGAAGCTTAAATATTTGAAAATTTTAATGTAGGCTAAGAACAGCAAAATAGCGAGCATAGTATTTAGTTCGTTTTGTAGTTTGCCCACGTATTCAAAATTTGCGTAAGTGGAAGTCGCCTTTAAATTATTATTAAAAGTATCCTCTACTGCGTGACTAAGAGTTACTGCGTAAGCTATGGATGTGTAGCCAAGCTGAAAAATCATTCGTGTAAACAAACGTTTTTATGGAACGAAAATTATTTACGCAAAGTATGACGATATCCAAGTAATTCCAAAACTGTAATAGGTAAAGAACGCGAAAGTACCAAAGTTCTCTCATTTCTTCCAAGGTGTAGAATATTATGAATCCGATGCATAACCATTCGGCTGCTCTTACAAAGTAATCCCACGTGGTTAAATAGCGTATTAGCTTCACCGTCGTGAAAGAATAGCTGGGGATGATTCCTCCCATTAGAGGAACTTCGAAAACTAGTCTAAAATATTACAGGGTCTCTTTTATTCTGATTTGGAATGGAAGGAGAGGGGATAAATTTATCCTGACATAATTAATTTCTGATGTGATAATAATAGAATGACACTTAAAACTGGAGTAACATCAGCAAATTCCAATTCTTCAATTTTAATTTATCCCACCGATTATTTTATTGCTAAACGTTCTTACTTGGCAATGCAAAACAAATTCAAATTCGTATTATAGACCACGAAATCCAAAAACACGCATCTCGTGGATCGAGAAATCCATTGATTTTTCCTTATAGTTTGACACACTGCTTTAGTCTCATTGCTAGTTTGTCCCAAGTTTTGGATAAAACCAGCACCATTATATGACGAATATTTTCCTTGGTAATGTAAACTGTTCAGTTTACCTTGGGAAAAATATGGATACCTGATGTTGAATACAAAAGTAGTTGGGAAAAATTAAAATCTTAACTAACTAGGTTACTTTTCTGATCCAAGATTGGAAGCGAATATCGCTTTCGAGGATTCAGTTTCAGTTGAAAATTCTCCAAAACAATTCATGTATTTATAGTAGTAACCAAGGACACAACTGGAAGACTTTACTCTTACCTGAAAAATATAACGGAACTAAACAAACCTATTGGAGGCTTTTATCAAGTGTGTTTTATCAACTGTTGATCTGCCAAACAACAAAAGAAGACAAGTTGACAAGTTCGCACTTTTCTGGACCTGTAGTGCAAAAAAAACAAAGCTTAGCTCCATCGTGTAGTATACTTTTTAGCGTCCCACGTTGGGCGCCGAGCAGTAATACGCGTTTAGGCTAAAAATATACAGGAAGTCGGAGCTAAAAATTTAAAAAACGTTTCTAAATGTGACAAAATGTAGTTAATAATTTGGTTGTGATAATTTCCAATTGTTGATCGGCACAACAGTTTGAGTGGGGGGGGGGGACTCTCCATAACATTGTTAAATTATCAACTTACTTGTCGTAATCTCGGCACTCCGATTAGTATATTTTCTTTCGTCAATCTTAAACCACTAGATGAGTTAGAATTTTTGTTGGCATTTCCATCGCCATCATAAAAGGCATAGGAAAGAATTTGATCGCAATACTGAAAGTTTAAAATGTTGTAGCCCAAAGCGACATTTTGAAAAGCTAAAGAAGAATCTTTAAACAATGCGCACCGTGAAAAATTCGTTGTTTTGCGTAATTTCCATAAAATTCATTGGTATAACTTTTTCATTGTAAAACTGCTTCGTAATCAATGATTCGGTGACAGTTCTGGTTAGATAGTACATCGACGAATTGAACGCTCCGAGAACCACTAGAAATTCACACTAAAAACTGCATACTTACAAAAAATTTTTCTTAACGTACTGAACGAAAGGAGGATCAAAAATATAATGTAAAAAATTATGTCCTTCAAGGTTATTTGCAAAAAAAGGTCCCGACGTTGAGAATCCACCATTTGCATCGTGAGAAATGCAGCTACAAATAAAAATTATTGCCTATTGGCGTTTTGGATGCACATTTTTTGTTACTTTTCGCTCTTTGCACATCCGCCCTTTGAATGGATTTCGATCTATTGGCATAGTTTTCAGATCTTGTAGGCGAAATCATTGCAGTCGAAGGATCTTCGTTAGGTTTCGTAGTCACTTTGGATTTGGCGGTTGGTTGCTTCGATGTTGATGGTTCAGCGCCATCCGCTGCTGCATTTGACGATTTTAGAGAAGATCTTTTTGGCGGAGGTGGCAATGACTTTGCGTCTGAAGATGATGGAGTTGACGTCGCATTATTACGATTCATACCTGTCGATTGTTCTTTTTTGGGTGGCATATTAATTGCAACTCAAAAACTGACTTAAGTGCCTTTTTGACATTAAAACAATTTTTGTTCAAGTAGCACTGTTGATGTGTTCAAATAACTGTAAAAATCTACATAAAAATTCGAGGGTTCTAGATGAAAAAACCGGAACCCAAAAGATCAGAATTAAAAGAATCGAGGAAATGCGTAAATATTGCTATTGCCGATGCCAAAAACAAAGATAGGAAAGATTTTAATCTCCACTTATATAGGAAAGGCTACCAAAAGCCTTTCCTTTCCAGTAATTCATAGCTAAATGAAAAGATGGGGCTTGACGAAACAGCAAAAAGTGGTCGAAGCCTTGCTTTCCAAGCACCCGGCACAGCCCAAACCAAATCCTCTCGGTTCTCTGTTACGCTTTTCTAAACTATTTTTATTTTCAGTTTGCCCGCACCCCCATGGAAAAAAACCTGCAGACGCCCATTCATGTTTTATAAAACTCTCACAAGTGGAATTTTTTTAACTTTTAATTCGCAATAATTAATTTGAGCACTGAAATTTAAACATAATTAGTATTTCTACGAGGCGATGGCGCCACCAGGTAATTTTAAATATAAAACAATGGAACGGAGTAAAACAAAAATTCAATTATTTTGTTTAATTGAAGTATAAAGTTTGACGTTTTGAAATACAGGAAGAGTTATCATGAATGAAGTAAACGTGGAAGCGACTATTCTAAAACGAGGTATGGAAGTGGACATTAACTACTTCCGAAATGTCCTTATGACGTGCAACGAGAATAGAAGCGAGAATCTGGATAGCGTAATACACGATCAAACGCACGCTTTAATAAATAAACTAAATTTCCAAGTTGGAAACTTCAACGAACGAGTTAACATCTTGTTTGAGCAAAAGTAAGTCCATTAACTTGTCTTGATGTGATTTATTTTAAATTTTCCTTATTACAGCGATGCTCTGTTAGAAAAAACCAAATGCATCATGAGGTTGCACAATTTGTCTACTATGACGAAAAATAATATCAAGGCAATGATAGAAGCAGCCAAATCATCTTGAATTTAATAATTAAGTGTTAACAAAATGTAATTTAAAATATAGGAATATAATCGTCTGAAAATACGCAACTTACGCCACCCTGAATCCGTCCCCAGAGGTAGGCAAATACCCGGTGGCCCGCTACTTTGGCTACTACTATGGCTAAAGTGCCATAATTTGATTTATTCCCATCTTCCCATTTTTCTCGACTTTCCAGTATGATTTAACGAAATTATCAGTCTTCGGTTCGGAAGTCTGATTCTGACTTCCTTTATTTTACAATGTGTTCGGCATCTTCTCTTTCTTCATCATAAAAAGATCTACCAATATAAAACAGCCAGATGAAAAAGATCTGCGAATGTTTCAATTCTTCCAACATTTTGAGGGTCACTGACAATGTGGTCAAGTATGAAATCATCTGACACAATAAGCAACTATGAAACTTTTTAATTGTTTGTTTGTTCAAGTTATTGTTAAATAAAGCCCCATTTTATTATTTACTGCATATTCTTTAAAGTTCAAGTTTTCGTTTTTAATATGTGGAAATGTCATAAATGCGGTAAACCTGTCTATTTCGGTGAGGTCTGAAAGTTGGGAGTTTTTTTTTTAGTTTAATTTCTTATCAATTTTATAGCCGAACGTAAGCAATCGCTGGGATACGATTGGCATCCTGAATGTTTGAGGTGCGAGGAGTGTGGGAAGCGTCTGAATCCTGGCCAACATGCAGAACACAAAGGAGTACCTTACTGTCATGTTCCTTGCTACGGGGCTCTGTTTGGCCCCCAATTGTTTGGGCACGGAACCCGAGTGGAATCCCACAAGAGTTTTGGTCTACAGAAAGATATCAAAATTGGTAATGGTCCCTCCATACCAAGAGCACATATCGAAAATAAACTGAAAGTAAAGCACTACCTACTCACTTGTATCGTGAGTTTTATTTCTGTAATTTTTAGCTCTACAATCAATTTTTTGATGGTAAAAGTGGTGGTATACGCAGTCGGGAGGTTAATGGACGTTTAATACTGGAAGGTTCCTTAAGGATCCATTGGGGAGTGCAGGGTGTTATTCACCTAAAAGAGGACGATGATCAAAGAACTGTGGTGACTATAAGGAAGAGAAATTCTTGTCGATTGTTGTATGGAGACGATTTTGATTCCGATGAAGAGTTGGAAGGCATTTCACGTGACAGTAGCTTTAATGATATTTCAGTTAGTTCTAATAATTCTAATTCCGAATTGAACAGTTCCTTAAGTAGCCTAAGTTTAGATACAGTGAGTGTTGTATCGGATACTGGAATTGAGTCGGGAGAGGACACATCTGAGAGTACAACAGTAGTAGACTCACCTGTTGCCAATGTTTCGTTGAGGTAAGTTAATTTTATTACCCCACTTGCAGGCCTCTCAGTTATTCTATCAGTTTTTAAACATATAATGTTCTGCCTCCCGGTACCGAGGCACTGGAGGGTATTCCATACCCCCCGGTTTACATAATTAATTTGTTAATAGTAAATTGAAGATTTCAAAAACTATCCACCAGCTTTTTCGTATGCAGCAAGTGAGAATTGAACCTACTCCCGATAATTACCATTTAATTCAAATTCTGCATTGATTATATTACATCCGGTTGCGGGTAAACCCATAAAATATTGAATAGTTTATATTAACTTCCTAGAGAGTAAAAAAAACCTGACCACCTTTCTAATAAAAGGATCTCTACCTCTCTAGGTGGCATAGAGAAAGCCACTTCCGTGACTAGTTGGAGGGAAAAAAATTACCTTCTAAAAATTAGTATAACTACCAATTTAAACCAAAAATATTTTACAAAAATAATGTATTATGAGCTGGAGGTCTGCACTTACAATGATAAGATCAAAACATTAAACTTTTTAGATTTAATGCTACACTTCCGCCTAAGCTTAATCCAAAGACTATGGAATGGGACGAATTGGACGATTTGTTGCAAGTGGAACGAAAAACAAATGAAACGGACAAATTGTACCAAACCATGCCTACATCGATGCCATCGAAAAGTCTCGACAGTCCGGATTGTGTTTCTTCTCCTTTAATTTCACTTAACGGCATGTCGACCCAATCGGATCTTTCGAAAACGCCCACCGATGAAAAGTGGACTGAAAATGGAAATCACTTGAACCGTTCCATGTCTGGTCCTGACTGTCTAGAAAGGATGAGGTATCCACAGTCGCCTGAGTTTGACCAAATTTCCATAGATAGCACTAATACCGACCTTTCAAATTTTACCAATCAAGACGATGTGGTTCTTCGAAGGCCTAAAAAAACGGGATCAACTGCAATCAAACGACGCACTGGTAAGCGTCTATCTAGAACCAAAGTCAAAAGGAGGTGCTCCATCAACGGTCACTTCTACAACCGAGAGACGAGCTTTTTTACTCCACCACATGGCAGTCAAATGAGTGTATGGGTTACTTCGTTGGTTAACACCCAGGATGTAGTCAATTTGATACTAGAAAAATATAAAGTTGAAAGTGAACCCAACAACTTTGCCCTGTTTATGGTGCACGACAATGGAGGTGAGTTTACTTTAAAGCCTTGCAATAAATCCTTAATGTTTTATTAAATATGTAAGAATACGTTCAAGAGTAACTATTTTAAATTTTTTAGAACAGAAACGTATAAGAGATGAAGATTATCCGCTATTGGTTCGTGTACTGAATGGTCCCCATGAAGATGTTGTTCGTATATTTTTAATGGACAGTCATAACACCCCGGAAGTTAGTAACGAAGTAGCGCAGTTCCTTAATTTTTCTTTAACCGAACTGAAGGCAATTTTAAATCAATATTACGGTCAAGAGGAGAAAGAAATCTATAGAATACAGAATAAGTAAGTTTTTTTAATTCATGAACGATAATTTTTGGAGGAATTATTTGTTTTTCAGATTTTTTGAACTTAAAAGAAGGATTAAACAGAGAATGGAGGAATTAAAAGTTCGTTTGTAGCTGAACCTTGATTTTTATTATTTACACTTTTATATACGTAATTTTAGAATTTAAAAATTTTCTATTTGCTAGTGTCTTTTATATTATGGAAAACTAACATTACATTTAAAAAAAACACATAATAGTATTAGGCAATTATGGACTATGAAATTTAATAAATAAATAAATTTTGTAATTTTATTTATTTTTTGTTCATAATAAAATATCATTCGATCGTTATAAGTAACGATAATTTTTAAAAGTTAATGTAACAAAATTAAATAAATATTTACAAATTTTGCTCTTTAGAATTTATTAGAATTAGTCAAAAAAACTATTCTACCGTGAATTCTTTCTATACGATTGCACTTATACCATCGAAATACATTCATTGCAATAGGCAAATTGAGGATATTTCAATCGATTTTTTGTCTACAAAAAAGCATGAAAATTTCAAAACCATCAGTTTTTTCCAAAAGTCATAAATATTTTATTGGCTGTCTAATTGTATAAAGATAAATCAACGTAACAGTGACATTTGAAGTCGGAGTGGAAAGTAGTACCTTAAAGGCACGTAAAATTTAAAATATCACACTTACGCAACTTCTTTATGAGCTAATGATGTTTTTCGGTCGAATCACAGAGAATCTGATTTCCAACTTTAAAATTTCTTATTGAAAATTAGCAGGAATTCTCCAAACCTTGCGTATTTTGTCAAAAACTGTGAAAGGTTTTATTATTTAATGCGCTGTATTACAATATTCGAGGAATGCGCTCCTGGATTGTTTAAAACTTACTCTAAAGCCTGTTCACAATAGAATCAAAATTTGCACTTTAAATTCCTCACGAGATAGTATTTTTTATATTTCGGGCTTCCTTTTACAGGATACAACTTACATTGTTTATTCGTTCCCTCAAGAGGGTACTCGAGTATTTAATACCTCAAAGATGTTGCTAGCACCTTGTGAGAGGACCACCGTCTTTATGTGCCTTCTGTGCTTCTAGCCGGATTTGAACTGGGGCGCCTTACGTTAACAGTCGATCGCGCTAACAACCAAGCCAATGATCGTCCCTCATGAGGTAGTAAATTAATTAAATACGGCCCAAGATTTTTAAAAACCTTTTAATAAATTAATTAGATAACATTAAAATAAGTCGTTTAAATTTAGGATGAACTTGATAGGCATATCAATTAATAACCAATTTTGAAGTTGCTAAATTTTTACATGTGGAATTCTCTGAATGTTAATTTCATTCTTAGATCCGATGCCTTTAAGGTCTCCGCATAGGAGGTATGCTTTCACTCGGGGATATTTTTAATAAATTTATCGCAGCCGGGTTCCTTTCGCGCATATTATTATTAAAAAGTGCAATTTTAATTTATTTAAACTTTAGAAAGGACTCATTTTGAATTAAGTGGTTCTTCAAAACAATCATCGGATAACTTCCACAATCGGATATCTTTTAGTGATTTCTTGAAGCATATTACTGACCATTTTATTCACATAAAGTGGTACAGTTGACCAGGTTAAGAGAGAAGAATTGAAAACCTCTTACTACTGTCAATATTGCTTGGTGTGAGTGGCCTGTGTTCAGACGCCGTCGAGATGATTTAATCCTAATAGTAACTCCAGCTGCAATCCGTCCAATTTTTGGTACCGGGTTTTATTACTGGTCTTCCACAAACAATCACAGAATAGGGGTAAAGGGTATTTATCCACCTACGCAATGAACTTTGGCTGGATCTAATGTACTACGTGTCCACCTTTGCCGGTTGAAGTGATACGGCAAAAATAACAAGAAATAAAAATTATGAAACTTTTTTAGAAATGTACCCTGCATACTTACCCCCGAAGTTGTTACAAACTAACAAAACACTATTAAATAACATTTTTAAATTTAAATGAAACACTGGCAAAATGCAATTGTATGAATTGTTGCTTAGCAATAATAAAATTATTTACTACGTCTCTTAAATACCAATTAGTGTTCTTGTGTTGAGTAAATTATTAAAATTATTAACCAAGTCAATATTTAAGATTTGCTAGAAACGTGATTTTAAAATTGCGCTCCAATAATACAATTTTTAGTAACTTGCGTTTTGGGTTGGTAACGAAGCAATGTGGATCAAGTTGCCCGTTCGTGTTCTGTCAAAAAGTGAAACTGTCAGTTCGAAATATCCGTAACTTTTTTTTTATTCCCTCTTACGATCGAAACGGAATTCCTGTGAAGAACACACAAATCAAAAAGGGTTCACGATGAATCAAGTTTCAAATTTATTGCGAACTTCCCTCATTGCTCAAGGTACGCACGATTACATGTCAATTTTCATATCTCATATTTGTTCAATATTTTCCTATTTTTTTATCACTATTTGATAAATTAAGCATCGTAATGACCTTAAATCAATAATTTTAATGGTAATTCTACATTTAGAGTTGCCTTTAAGTTATTTTAGTAATAAAAAAAAAATGGTTGATTACATAACTCATTTTGTTGAACAGTGCCAAGGAGAGGAAAAGCATACCTCGGAGAGATTAGAGGAACCATGAACGATTTGCCACAACCTCAAGGATGCTGGCAGACACATCATGAATCAAAACAGAGAAAATATAATGCTCATTTATTTATTGGAATAAGTTTTCTTCTGATGACGTTTGGTTTTGGAAAGTCAACCGGTATGTTTTACCTTAATGGTACACGGCCAGCACAACCCGGTCCTAAAAATAATTATAAAGCGTAATTAGCCTATCAAAAATGACTTAGTATCGTGTATTGTGTAGTAATATTTTAGTGCATATTACTAAAAAATAAGAACCATCTTTTAAGTAATATACTTATATATTTTAAGGGTGCTTTTAATCTATTGTAAAAATTAAATTTACTTGCAGTTAAACTTTGCCATTATGATATGTTTATTTAAGTTCCCAAAGGTCAACTTGTAACAGCCCTTAAAAGTTTGTTCAATAAATGGTTATTTTATTTCGAACCGTTAATCAGTTTTTGTTAAATGTATTTCCAAAATGCTATTTAGATTTTGATTATCAGTGCTCTTGCTGGAAGTTAAAATATTTGATTTAATTGAAATTTTCTGATCTGAAAACTTTTTACGCTGATTGACTCCTACTACAGGTTGCGATAATTTAAATTTTTGGTTAGCTCAAGTCATTGTGCAAAAAAATTGAACTGCATCAACCAGAGTAGGTTCCATATTATAATATGGAAATAGCAGGATGATCGCCACTATTCCATTATTTCTTGACGTTATTGAAAAGTAAATGGAATTTGCAAAACGAGCAATATTAATATTATAGACGAAGCAAACGATCAGAAAATCCTAATGAACATAGATTGAATAACCCATTGAACCTATTTAATTAATCACCAATTAAAGGACGAAAGTACTTCACCGAAGCTCTTGTATTGACAATGTTCAACATTACATACTATGGAAAAAATAACCAACTGATTTTTCACCAGAGCTGCCAGTTGGTCACTTTATTCATTATTAATAATTATTTCTAGTGTCTTGTTGAAAAGACCTAGAAGAGAACAGTTTTTTTTTACATTTTCATATTCAATAAATTTTACTAAGAAAAATACGGGCTGCCATGTAAGAAAACTTACGATGACGTCACAGTTTAAAAACAATCCACGATAAAAAAATGTCAATGACTGAATTTATTCAAACTTTACGAACGCACTGTATGTGAAACTTTACAATGGCAGTTCTTATAAGCACCTGACACCATCAATATTACAGCATAAATGCTGACAATATATATTGATGCAATATTTTATGAAGTAGATACTGTTCATTGACAATATTATTAAATTATGGAAAAATACTTACAGCAAATATTGCTTATTATAAAAAATTTATTGTTTCGGTCAAGTGTTTACTCTTGTTTCACACTTGAACATTATTTTAGTAATATATACTTGATTCCAGTACCCACTCATTATTATCATCATCATCTAAGATTTATTTTGTGCAGGGACGGACTGTCACAAAAGTATCAGCACGGAGAAGTTTTCTTATTAATGGTGATAATAATCAACCCAATGGGGTCGACGGCTCTACGTGCCCTGCGAAGCGCGGAGACGGTTATAGGAGAGTTAGTTCCTCTTCGGATCCGAACCCTGTACCTTATTGTTAGCAATTAATCGGGCTAGCTACTAGGCCGGTGACTATTTCGCATATTAAATATACTAAAATTTCAGTCCGTCTCTGACCATGCCCATATTTTTCCTTAAAAATTGTTCCAGTTTAGGCATCTATATTACAAGAAACCCAATAACTACCACTACAAGATTTAACTACGAGGTCATTAAAAATTGCACTTGTGAAAATGAAGAAAATTTCAGAATTACATTCTGATAACAGGATTCTTGCATAAAAACAACTTATGATATCTTATCAACCGATGAACTTTGATAGGCAATGAATGGGTTAAACAATTGAATAAATAGAATGGAGATTCAAGAGAACTATTGTTTTTCGGTAACAGTTGAATTAATGAAAACATCAAATTAGTACCGAACATCTTATAAAAATGAATTTACCTACTCTTTACGAGCATTATGCTTCGGGAGGGATATCTTCTGGATTATCGGCAAGTCAACCACATTTTACGCTAAATAATAAAAATATAACATTATTCAGTGGTGCCATGCATTACTTTCGAGTACCTCAAGAGTATTGGCGAGACAGACTGAGAAAAATGCGAGCTGCTGGTCTAAATGCAGTTGAAACGTACGTACCATGGAATCTTCACGAACCCGAACAAGGCGTTTACGATTTTGGACAAGGAGGTAGCGATTTTCAACAATTTTTAGATATTGAAAAGTTTTTGAAAATTGCCCAGGAAGAAGATTTATTAGCCATAGTTCGTCCTGGTCCGTACATTTGTTCGGAATGGGAATTTGGTGGCCTGCCCAGTTGGCTCTTACGAGAAAAGGGAATCAAAGTTAGAACGTCAGATGAAGTCTTCATGGGTCACGTAAGCCGATTTTTTTCCACTCTATTTACCATTTTAACTGCCCTCCAATTCACTCGGGGAGGTCCAATTATAGCATTCCAAATTGAAAACGAATACGGAAGTGTCAGAAACAATGACTATGATTATTTAATTAGTTTAAGGGAAATGTTTAAAAGAATGATGTCGTTGAGCTTATATTCACTTCCGATATGCCGTCTATTGGAAAAACTGGAATGGTTCCGGAGGTTCTATATACGGCGAATTTTCAAAACAACGCAAAAAAAGAATTGGACATTTTGCAAACCTATCAGCCGGGAAATGCTTCCATGGTGATGGAATATTGGTCGGGATGGTTTGACCATTGGACCGAGCAGCATCACACTAAAAGCGATAAAGATTTTTCCAAAGTTGTTACGATATTTTGAGTTATCCGGCATCTATCAATTTTTATATGTTTCATGGAGGTACGAATTGGGGTTTTATGAATGGAGCTAATATTCAAGATTCGAGTACCGACAACAAGGGTTACCAACCGGACACCACAAGCTATGACTACGATGCACCTCTAACTGAGGATGGTGACTACGCCAGTAAATATTTCGTCACTCAGGACTTGATTAATATTCATAATCCGATAGCGACAAAACTGCCAAGTCCTCCACCTGAAACGAAAAGAGTTGCGTATGGCAGTGTAACAATTACAGAAGAATTAAACCTGCAGGAAATTATAAATCAGGTAAAACAAAAAGTATTGAGCAATGAAGTATTACCTATGGAGCTTCTACCGATCAACAATAATTCTGGACAAAGTTACGGATACATTGTGTACAGGAAGCACAATTTGAATATCGAAAAAAATTCGGTTCTCAAAATTAAAGGAAGAGTTTGCGATACAGCGATTGTTTTAATTAATGGCCAACTCAAATCAAAAATTTTGACTCAACAAAAAGATCTGAATGGATTCGGATATTGGAGATTAAAAGATGGAACTTTAAATTTAGGAGAAGAAAGTTACGAAAATGCAACATTGGAAATTGTAGTAGAAAATTGGGGTCGTAATAATTTTGGCCAACTTGATCAGTTTGTTCAGTTTAAAGGTTTGTGGCAAGGAAACGTTTCCATTAATGACATTGATTTAAGCGGTTGGGAAATCGTTCCGTTGGAATTTAAGAAGAAATGGACCACCAATCTGCAAGGTTGGCATACGCCGAAATTTGGTACCGGGCCTGCTCTGTATAGGGGAATTTTGAGAGTGGAAGAAAAGCACGATACGTACGTGGATATGAGGGGATGGAACAAAGGCATCGTGATCGTTAATGGTTTTGTTTTGTCGAGATATTTCAGAATTGGACCCCAGCAAGCTGCTTATTTACCTGCACCAATTTTGAACGAAGGAGATAATGAAATTGTTATTTTTGAACATTTCACTCCAGATGAATCGATCAAGTTTTTGGAAAATCAAATATTTGAAACGCTGCCTTAACCACAATTTTGTTAACATTTAAATTTTGTTTTTATGTTATCTAATATAAAATTCTACTTATGTTTATAGTTTTATTGTCGTTGCATTTACGCGTTTTGTGCAGCAAATCTAAAGGTACCGAGTTTGATCTTAACTTCAGGTTAAAGAAGCCCTCAGCGCTGAAGAAATCCTTGCGTTTAGTGGTCTAACTCGCACCTTGCAAACCGTAAATCCTAAATTTCGGGAATTAATTTTGCCAAACTGCTAATTAATCCCCAACTAATGTAGATTTAAAAAATTGTAAAAAAATTATCTGGATCCCACATTGCACCTCTACTATGTTCTCTATAAAAGAAAATTTTGCTTATAAGCTTATACTTATCTGATACATCAGAGATCTTTCTAGAAACATTTACAAAACAGTCGAAAGGAATAATTGAAAGACAGTCCTTCGCAAAGAGTCTCGATAACATGGGGCCTCGCCCAGTGACCACCAAGTAGCCGAGTGGACCAATCCGCCTATTTTCCGATACTACCCAATAAATTGATTTTCCAGTACATTTTAGCTAAAATTGCGTGCGTGTAAAATATGAATTAAAAATAAATAGAAAGTAAGCAACAAAATAATTATTTTAATATTATAACCATAGGTACATAAATGCAATTAAGTCCAAAAAACCACCAAACCAAAATTTGTTTCTATTTTAAGTTAAGACGGAAGATGTTAAAGCTTGGATTGAGTTTTATTGGCAGTTGCACGCAAAACGCGCCTTAATATCTTTCCAGACGGATTTCTTGGTATTTCTTTAACAAAGGCAACACCTCCTCGTAACCGTTTTGCCGACGAAACTTGTTCTGCAAAACAAATTATGTGAATTTTGACTTTGAATTGGTTCTTAAGGACTTACCAGCTACAAACTTTTTTATTTCCTTATCGGTTACAGATTGATTTGGCTTTTTAACTATAAATGCAAATGGTAATTCCCCCGATCGCTCGTCGTCGACACCAACTACCGCAGCATCCGCTACCGCAGGGTGACCTAGCAGAAGAGCTTCCAATTCAGCCGGTGCTACCTAGAGAAGGAAACGATTAAACCGGAAATAAAACTACCAGATTTTAATACCTGAAATCCTTTGTATTTTATTAGCTCCTTGATACGATCAACTATGTAGAAGTCTCCAGCTTCGTCATAATAAGCTATATCACCGGTCCGAAGCCAATTATCACTATCAAATACTTCTGCAGTTGCTTCCGGATTATTTATGTATCCCTTCATGATTAACGGCCCTTTAAAACAAAGCTCTCCAGCTTTGTAGGGACCTAGAAGATTTCCTTGTTCGTCAACAACCTATAAACAAACAATCAAGTTTTCCAGCGCAACTCTCCAAAAATACTAATACTTTGCAACTCATTCCCGGCACAATCTTTCCAACAGACCCATACTTATGAGTTTTATCTCCATATGGAGCTAAAACGGTCAACGTCGTTTCGGTCATTCCATAATTTTGGGTGATTCTCCCTTTTAATCTTTAAGTTAAAGAAATGATTAATGTTTATTCTCATAATTTTTAGCTAATCACCTTTCTGCCACACCGCGTTCCAGATCTTTCCCTATAGGAGCTGCACCGCTCCTAATATCTGTGATGGAGGATAAATCGTAGTCTTTAACCATGGGTGCTTATGTAAAAACAATAAAACTGGCGGAGCAACAGTAATCGTGTTAATCTGAAAAGCGCAATCATTAAATATTTTGGGATATCTGATAATTCTCACTTACTTTATATTTTTGTATGGATTCCAAAAACTGTTTTGGATTAAAGTGAGAGTATACGATTAGAGTACTTCCCAATAATAAGTTTAAATTCATAATCATGAAGCCCATGCCGTGGAAAAATGGAGATAGGCCAGTCATTACTTTTTCGTCCGATACCGAATTTGTGTCTTCCCAAACAACTCTAAATTAAATAAAAATGTGAGGAATTACATTCTTGTCTCGCAGATTAAAAAAGGAGTATAGGCGAAAGTCGATTTAACTCTTTCCGGGAACTTGCATCCAAAATGTGGAAGTCTATAATTTTACCTTAAAATTTCAATGAGTGAGGTAATATTGGAATGAGTAGTCATAACTCCTTTGGGCAAGCCCGTCGTTCCGGAAGAACATAAAACAACAGCCACGCATTGTTTGGGATCAACTTCGGTCGCTGTAAAGCTTTCGTCGGGTACATCACTACTAGCACCTGAAATAAATCTGGATGACAAAAATCGCAAATAAGGGGGTTTCGACAAACCTCCAACAATGTCTTCAAACATTACGACATCTTTGTTGTTAATCCTGTTTTTTCCGAACAAAACAATTTTCTTCAAATAGGGAAAGTTTGATTTTTCCGATAACATCTGGCTTACAGTTTTTGGGGAACAAAATATATATTTGGGTTTTGATAGATTGATCACAAGTTTTGCTTCACCTGTAATAGAAATAATTTGGTTAAATGTAATCTCATTCAGTGAGAAAATTGAAGATCAAGATTCACCTTTTGTGTATTCGGGATTTAAGGGTGCTATCGTAATGCCGGCTAAATAACATCCTAGGGAACAACACAAAAATCTAAATTATTTTCGCTACTGAGTGATAAACAGTCTCCTGGACCCATTCCTTGACTTCTTAACCATTTTGCTAATAATATTGCTTTATTTAAGAGTACAATGCCATTTAGTTCTTCCCCGGTGTCTGCATCTATCTAAAAATATTGATATACAAACGGACTGAAAAAGTTGTTAGATCCACCCCCTCTGACTAGTTGTGGAGGAAAGAAAATTAAATTTAGGCATTGAAATTCTAAAAAATTAAGCAATTTCGTGTCGAATTTGTAACGTATATGACATAATAAAAATTATACATGTTTTTTATCGTGGAATATTTTTAACAATAATTGTTGGTAATTATGATAAGTTATGGTATAATCAGCAGCAAATGTTTTTAAGTACGAGTACATTACAATAAATTAAAAGTTTTATCAAGCGCTTTAACAGATATTTACACAGATACGCCGATAATTATTTTAAATACAAACAAAATAATAATAATTATCGATTGTATTTATTTCTTTGTACTTATTTTCTCGGATTAATTTAAATACAGACTCTCAATGAAGTCAGTTTTTCTTTAAATGGACGAAAATTCATTTGAAATGAATGAAAATTTTCTTTTTTTGCGTCCACAACGGCGTTTGGTGATTGTTTTCGAAAAGCCCGGCTCTCGATGCTGTGTCATAAAAAGATAAAGTTAGCTATCGCGTATAATAAAATAAAGTATGATTTTTATAGGTTGTTTAATTTAAAATGTATTAGAAAATCTCCGAGTATTTCAGTCTGACATTTTTTGTACACAATTAAAGTTCAATGGTAAGTTTTCGGCGCCCAAATTAATACTCAAACAGTAGTAGCAATTATCTTTTGAACCATAGCAATATACTCCTAAGCACCTGCGGAAGCTAGCAGTATATACCGGTCGATTAGTGAAAGAAAAACTGCAATTCAAATTAAATTTCTATAGTAAGTCATCTGTGCTTGGGCTTCAGCCAATAAGGTCAAAAGGTAGCTTTCGGTACATGAGTAACAATTTTATGTTTTGCAAACACTTTCTCCTCGGATATGTCTCACTATCCCCTGACTTAATTGAAACCTTTACTGTTTCGCAGCGGAAGCTATTTTAAATTTTCAGAAGTTAAAAAAAAAAAATTGAAAATTTGATGGATTTACACTTTTTGTGTAAGCCGAGACACACTAAAATTATCAATAAAGACAATTTTTAAAATAACTTTGGGGGGGGGCATGAAACTCTTCCAGTATATGTACATGTCATTGTTCCCCAGAAAACTGCAGTGGTAACATAAAGCATAATTTGTAAATGTTTAATGTTCTGTTTTCTATAGTAAGGTACTAGAAAGTATTCCATGACCGCAGACCCCCCTCCGTCCCGGCGGTTTGTGCAGTTTTTTTTAATCAGAAGTGAATTGAATATTTCAGCATATTCGTTTAAGTTTGAAAAACTTCCATCTTCCAGCAAGTGGCTGGAAGTATGAATTCTCTGTGCCGTAGTTTGGATTCCACGTCAAACTGTAGGTCTTACTTGATCTGTACTGAAAAGACCAACTCGATGAAGGATGTATGGGATTTTGCTCTTGTAGTTTATAGTGACATAAAAATAAGACAAGACAATATCCTGTACCCTGGCTAGCCTGTTGCTGCTAGAAGAAGGCAACGTGATGTAGCAGTTTTAGAATTACAGAAAGGGGGGGGGGATTAAAATTTATCGACTGGTAATTAAAGTTTTGTACAAATAACTCAAATAATGAGTACAACATAATAAACTTGTTATAAAATTAATTGCTATCAAAGTTTAATTACATACAAACATGTGTACCTGATTCATAATATCTAAACCATTACAGATAAAGAATAATTTGCGTCAGAAGATAAAATTGTTTACTTACTTGAAGCACTTTTTTGTCGTGAACTTTTAGAAACGTTAAATATAATTCCCCTAGTGAAGAATCTATTATCTTCTCGTAATCGCTTCCTCTGTGGATTAAAGAATCGGCGTCCGTTTTCACAACCATACTGATTCCAACCCTGTACCTAGTTCTATAGGTAGAAAACAAAACATTACTAATAAAATTGTAAAATAACAACCCGCTTAGACATAGGCGCCGAATACTAGGAGGCTTCTAGGCCCAAGCCCTTTCCGAAATTTTACGTAATCGGGATTTACTGTAAAATATTTTTTTTTTAACAAATGAAGCATCAGAAAATCGAAAATTTGTGTCTATGAACACATTTATCCAGGAGAGTATTATTTGTTTCCAAACCGTTTAAGTTTAAAGCTTTCGCCTGCGGCGCTTTTTATATTCTCAGCCCTCCCCGAAAACGATGAAACCCGGCGCTTATGTCTCTGAAAATTGTATAAACGTGTCTAATATAGTTTAACCGGTTCGCCTTGTATTACGCGGTATTTTTTAGATTTACGTAGATGTCGAAATAAATTATTAACAGTTATAAGATTAAATCTACATGTTGCATTTAAACTTTTTTTTAATATTAGTTAAAATATTCAATAATAGAAAAATACTTACAATAATTAATTATAAATATGTTATAAGTTAGTAATTATTATAATATCAACGCAAACACCTCACACTTAGCAAACCTTGCGTTTCCAAGTAAAATCATCGACCTACTGTACTACGCTACTAAAACACGTGACGTCTTATCCAATCAAATATTGACAGAATCATCGTAATAAAAGAAGAGAAAAAATATCAGATCCCATTTCAAACTTTTTTTGTATTGCATAAGCACAACGATGCACTTTAGTTCCATTGCGCTAATTTCTTCATAATATAAACAATTATTTAAATTTTTATAGTGCTCGTTTAGTTGCCTACCATACAGGGGAATAGTAGACGAAATTTACTGGAAACAAAATTGCTAGAAGCATCTGCAGCGCCATCTCATATTAAAAAATTAGTAACAGAACGTGTGGAGAAGGTGCCACACATCGATCTTTTATTAAATAGGTTGCAGGTTGCTTTGAAGCACAGATGTGTTGGGGAGGGGGGCCTGAAATGTTTTCCTTTTGGTTAGCACCTACAACAGTTGCAACTGCATATACACGGAAGAATATTTTGTATACGCTGTCACTTTTGTAACATAAACAAAATATTCGTTTGAAAGCGGTTTGAAACAGTAAACAAACAAAAATTTGTGCGTTACATTCAAATTTTAATAGGAATTAATTAATAATTGTAAGTTGGTGATACTGTAACAGTGTAAACATGTTTGTATATTCTAGCGACCCTGTACGGTATGCAATCTGTGTTACACCGTCAAAAGGACAACAAACGTTATTGCTTATTACCTGTACGGTATGCAACCTGTGATACACCGTCAAAAGGAAAACAAACATTGTTTGCTTCACAACAAATGGGCGTATGTCGTACCTATTTAATAAAAAATCGATGGTGCCACAGTTTATCGTGCCAATCATTTCATGTTTTCTATTGTTTGCCGTAGAAAGAGGGAAAATCGTAAAGAAAATACCATCCCATGCTGGCGCTATTCACTAAAACTCCAATCCTTTTGCAGTACCCAATACCGCTGTAAGCATTGGTTTCGCATTCAGCACCTTCGTTTGTTCTTTGAACCCTAAAGGTCGCCGCTGATCACGTCTATCTGACTCCCCTCTACCCTCAAACTTTTCTGGCTAAAGTATCTTGATGGGAAATTTAAAAACTTAGCTTTCAACTTTCATAATTTTTTATGTCTGAAGTGAGCAGATCTCTTTTGTCTTCTCTTCTTGCTCGAATTTTACTTTCCTTTTTTCCCTTTCCTCTCTTTCTTCCAATTTTGTTTCTTCTTTTATTACTTTTTACTTCTCTTTTTCGTTTGTCTCCTCAAATCCACCTGCCTCGTCATGATTTTCGAGTCTTCCTTTTAGCGACCGCGGAAACAGAACAGATGGCTACGTCTACATCTCTTGGATTTTCCAGAAAATTCAGATCTCCATGAGTCTTCCTCTTGGCCTCTTCTATCGTTTGTTTGGATGTATTACCAGTGCCCGCTTTTTCTGACACAATTTTATCTTTTTCTTTTTTAGCCATTGGCGTCTTGTTCATCAGTGCTGATTTCACATATTTTATTTCTCTTAGTTCCTTATTTTTTTTAACGATTTTCCCCTCCACTTCATGAGTTCCTTCTAAGGTAATCTGATTAGAAGCTTTTTCCGTTGTTGTTTTCTTCTCCACGTTTTTTTTAAATTTTTTCACCATTTTTTTCAATTTTTTGTTTTCTGCCATGATTTCTTCCAAAAACCAACGGAAAAAATAAAGACCACCTTGAGCGGATTGCGTAAACCCAAAACCATGATTACCAAAAACCAAAAACAGTTTGAAATGTCAGTTTGGCACAATAAAATTGATGTACTTTGAAGTAAAATTATTCGTAATGGAATCCTTAAAATTATTTATACTGCAGCAATTAAACCCACCGTATCACTTCGCATCCAAACTATTTTTTGCGCTTGGGCTTTTGATGGGCATCCTGAGGCAAAGTCCTATTTTCGCATACATATACCTGTTTGGCTTAATAATGGCGTCTCAAGTCATATTTTGTAAGAAAATGGAGAAAAACGTTCCGCGACAGCACAAGAATTTTTCTTATAAGGTTTTCGTGAAGGAATTGGAAAAACTCATTAATGGTAAATATGTTGAAAATGGCGAGGACAACTGTCAGGATGATGACGATGATGAAGAAGACAAGCAGTGGGATAAATGTGAAGAGTTTCAACAAAATTTCACCTACTTATTTCCCAATTTTGATATTTGTGAATAAAAATTTTTGTACTTTTCATTTTTAATAAATTTATTAAAATTTAATTTTTTTCTGACAATTGACATTGCCCAAATTACGTTGCATCCTATAGCAGGCCGATTACCAATAAAATGCGGTGATGGTGCTACAGAATTTTATTCATCCGTGAAAAGCAAAATTATAGGACAGTGTAATAATATATGCGCATTTTTAAATTTACGCGGTCAAAAAAAGTTACATATGACGCGTAAAGATGGCGACTCGATTCACTAATAGCATTGTACGGTTGTACGGTTGTCTGGTCAAAACTTTACGTGCTATCTGAGTTGCAAAATGCTTACAAGAGTAAAAGAGTATGAACTCATAGGTCAAAATTAGAAAAAATGTATTTAGTAAAGCAAAATTATATATTGTTTATTTATAAATTTATAAATTAAATAATATTAATAATAGGTATCTGTTCCAAAGTAACCGTTAGGAAAATGTCTGATATTCCATTTACGGAATTCATCAAGTGTAACTATAAGTACAGCAAATGGGAGCGAATACGCCCACCTAAAAATCAAACTTAAAAATGACATCTTTCATTACGACATGTTTACCATCGCACTGGCACAGGATACAACTTCATGTAATAGGAGTATGGAAATGTGGTTAGAAATATTGCGAGGGCTGTTTCAATAATAAGACTAAGATTCAAAATCCAATTTTGCATTCCTGTCGGAAAATTAATTAGTAAACTCAGACCAAGTTTCCATTCAGCAAAAATATTTGATCACCTTGTGTAAAAATGGAGTTGTATCTTGTTTTGCATATAATTAAGTCTGACCACTGTGTGACGACCACCGATATCATGTCGGCAGAGTAGCAAGTATATTCCAAAACCTTTCTCTCCTCATAGGTCCATGCCTGGCCATAGGAATCTTTTAAATCATTAATTTCGGGGGAATCCCATTCTTCCCTGATGCCTAAACTCAAAAAACTTGACACGATAGGTTAAATTTTGCAATTTCCCATACCTAACAATCTCGTGGGCATAAATCCATGCTCGGCCATTACCATGAAGTAAACAAAAAAAAGAGCCGTAGCTTCTATTATTCCAATATGTCCATAAGCAAAAAAGTACAATTTCGGGGTTACCAATCTGTCCACACGAGGATTTCGAGGAGGTCGCATCATGATGTCAGTTTCGGCTTTTTCATACGCTAAACTAATCGCCGGCATCATATCCGTCAACAAATCAATGCACAAAATTGCTATAATACCTATAAACATGTCACGTTTTATAAAATTCCAAACCTTCCATAAAATCCATCACCTATTGGTAAAGGAATGCTGAACGTAATATAAGCAAGTACTGGCATCATTTCCGG
Organism: Lycocerus yunnanus; assembly: GCA_036346125.1. Taxonomy (NCBI): domain Eukaryota; kingdom Metazoa; phylum Arthropoda; class Insecta; order Coleoptera; family Cantharidae; genus Lycocerus; species Lycocerus yunnanus. Next base: position 1,463,218 of record JARFIX010000051.1, read on the forward strand.
TACGTTTGACGCCAAAGTGTATGTAATCGATTTTTTCAGATTGTCAAAAATTCGACGTCCCTCTTCTATTCCAATAACAATGGAAGCGAAATTATCGTCCAGCAAAATCATATCTGCCGATTGTTGCGAAACTTCCGAACCGGTTATTCCCATGGATATCCCAACGTCTGCTTTCTTCAATGCCGGAGAATCGTTAACGCCATCTCCCGTCGCAGCGACTAAATTTTAAAAGTCTCCTCATATATTCATACCGACTGCAATAATTTACCAATTTCTCCCAGACGTTGACAGCTTTCCACGATTTGCAACTTCTGTGTGGGGGAAGTACGAGCAAAAACAATTTCTCTGTAACTATAAATGAGTTCGTCTAAATCTTCCGGCAACATCTCGCGTAGGCTGGAACCATGCACAACTATCGCTCCCAAGCTCCCCAACAATGGAGTTTGTTCGGTCATATTGGCCGCATCTACGGTATTATCAGTTGTTATAATTCCAACTGCCTGGGCGATTGACTTGGCTGTAACCTAACAAAATTTACAAAAACATAAAAAACCGAAACTTTCGGCCAAAACGCACCGGATGATCTCCAGTTACCATGATAACCTTAATACCAGCCTTTCGACACTTTTCAACCGCATCTTTTACTTGCGGCCTCGGCGGATCGATTAAGGCCATGAAACCTAAAACCTCAAGTTTTTTTGGGGAAAATTTGGATGAGGATCCGTCGCGTAAGGATATCTCCTGGTGTATCGATCTTCCAGCAATAGATCGGCAAAACCCAACACTCTCTCGCCTAAAAACTTTTTTATACCGCAATTTTGATAAAAACTGAAATTGATCTACCTTTTGCCGCTAAATCCAAGCATACCGAATCACATTGGACCCGTAATTCGTCAGTCAATTCCGCGTCGTCATTGTCCAAGAAAATTGTGGTACATCTTTCCAAAACCTTTTCAGGCGCACCTTTTAGAACAACCAAGCACGGTCCTTCTTCTAAACCATGAACGCTTACCTAAAACCAAAACTACATAAGTAACGAACTTTATCAGTTAATGTCGCTCCATATGCGATCTCAACAGAGGAAATATCAGCAAATTGACATTTAAAAACTTGGAAGCTTTTAAGTCTATGAACAGGAAAAACCGCAGCTCCATTCCCAATCCCACCGGCTACACGGCTATGGTCTTAGAAAGCAATTATTCTTAGGAAAAAGCAATCCACTCCATTTTTTTGACTTAAGCCATGAGTTAATAATTAAAATTCATCAATGGGTATTTACCTGAAATTTGGTGGAAGAACTGAAAGGTATCTCTGCAAGCTTCGGATTTTTGCTTTTGTAGTCATCTAATGGTCCGTGAAGTTGAATCGTTTCGCAAAACTTTAATATGGCCGCTTCGGAAGCATCACCTCGAACTTCGCGTTGATGAACCGGCAACTTTGCGGTGTTCGGTGTAAATTCTGCTCTGTTGCAGAGGGTTGCACAACGCACTAAAAGATGAAATCCCTCTTCAGCTTTATAATTCGATTTATCTGTTGTGTTAGCCATCAATGTTTTAAAATCAAACCAAACATGACACACGGTCATTCTATTTTGAGTTAACGTTCCGGTTTTGTCTGAGCAAATGGTGGAAGTTGAGCCCAAAGTTTCGACAGCTTCCAAATTTTTAACCAAGCAATTTTTGGAAGCCATTCTTTTCGCGGTAACGGTTAGGCAGACTGTAACCGTGGCCAAGAGACCTGAAACATGATTGTTTGCTAAAGAATAATTTTGGGGAAAAGTACGGACCTTCCGGAACGTTTGCAACAATAATTCCAATTAAAAATAGGGAAGCCTCGATCCAAGAATAATTCATTACTACCGCCATGCATCCAAACACTATGCCTAAAAAGCAAGCCCATAAGCTTATTATTTTCATAAAGTGTTCGAGTTCTTGGGCTATCGGTGTTTTGTTCGGAGTTAAGCGAGCAGTCAGACCTGCAATACGGCCCATGATGGTATGGTCACCACACGCAATCACAAGTCCTGAAATGAAATAATTCGATTAGGATTCCAAAATATCCAAAGATTATATGCCTTTAGCAGTTCCTTCAATTGCGTTTGTTGAAAAAAATGCAACGTTTTTTGTTTCCAAAATATTTTGGCTGGTACATTCCGAGGTTCGAAGTAACGGATCGGACTCTCCAGTTAAACTTGAATTGTCCACCTGAAATATCGCCGTTTAAAATGGCGATGGTTGGAATGTTAGAATTACCCGCAATCCTTGACTTTGTATTATGCGGATATCGGCTGGAATTCTATCTCCAAATTTTAGATCAATTAAATCTCCAATTACAATCTCCTTGGTAATAATGGTGATGGCTTGTCCATCTCTTATTACCGTCGCTTTTAAAGGAATCATATTGGCAAAGGACTCCATAATCTTGAAAAGTGATTGTGGAGAAGGAGGAAAAAAATAGCAAAATTTTTACCTTAGAACTTTTGTGCTCTTGGTAGAACATGAAACACCCAGTTACTAGCACGACACAGATGAGAACCAATCCTAGGACCAAATTATCAAAATCTATAGTTTGGGTAGTTCCGTACTGAATTAAAGCTGCAAAAAAGCACAATAGAGCTCCAATCCATAAAAGTATGGAGAATCCTAAAAGTTGAATAGAACTTAACATTCAAAACCTCAAACCCAAAATTTCCTCAACCGTGAAATAAATTCTTGATAAACTTAACATATTCTGGCTCGCGGTGTGAAGGTGTTAGAGTGTTGGGTCCTGTTTGTTCCAGTAAGTGTTTGGCCTGTTCTTTGCTCAATCCAACTGTGGTATTAGTTTCAAGACGTTTACATAGTTGCTCTAAAAGGAAATATTCAAAAGATAATTTTAACATAATAAAATTTACTTGAAAACCTAAAGTAATTGTGTGAAGATCAGTGTCGACTTCCTTTTTAAAATTCTCCAATCGGTTTCGACTTATATCTCGTCTAGATAATTTTTTTGGAGTCCGTGTCACGTTTACTTTGGGCATTTTCACATCCAAGTTTGTTGTAAAGTTTTTGTAAAATATAAATTAATAAATATTTCAGTTTGAAATGACAGTTGCTTGAAGTTTTTGCAATTTTCGATAGTTTGCATTAGTGTGACTGGTGGCGCTAAAAATAGTTTCTCCCAATTTGAAAAAACTTACGGAAGCTTATTTGGGCACTCCAGAATTCATACTGTAAGCTGTGTTTTCGCCATTGGTTGGTTCGGCGGAATGGAAAACTGGCCTCTTTTGCATTGGAAAAAAGAAATCTTTAAAGTTTCAAATCACCACCCCAATCTAGATCTCTGTGGTAGTATTACAAATCTGGTTTGGGAATTAGCCTTCCTTCCAAAATCGTTCTCAGTATTCCTGCCATGGATGGATTTCCAAATTTATCTAATAGTAAGTTTATTGGGATTTGTGCTGCTACCAACATCGGTTTCTTCTTTAGGTCCATCAACTTCTGTAGGTAGACTTTCTTGGTAAGGTCCTTATTGATTCTTATTGGTGGGCAAGACTTTAGCAAAAGTGGTGGCCAACGATAAGTTTTGCTTATATGAACCCCGAGTTGAATTGCCTTAATTGGAACGATGTTTGTTGCGACAAAACCGTTGAAGCTGAACTGTTTTCACTTTTTCTAACAATTGTTTAGTCTTTTGTGATCAGCCATTCCGTATTGAGTTGTTGACGACTTCTACCAGCTCTTCTTCCATCGGTGTGGTTGCTGCCACCGTCAAGCCCACCACCTCTATTTTTTTGCTTATTTCAAGTTGTTCTGCATTGGAGATAACTTCTTCTTCTCTTTCATCATCGTTTGCTTCTTATCAGAAGCGTCGTGACCCAACTTGGCCGAAGCCAAGATGAATTTTCATGGGAGTATAATTCATTCCCCATAGTCCCCCATAGTTCAAAGATTGATATCGGACCTTTGATCACAGCAGCGTATCCGATGCGACCAGAACTTGAAGGTCCAGGAAGATCGACGTTTGACTTTTGCTGACAGCAATGTATCTAACGCGAGCAGAATTCGAACCGCGACTTACGCTTCTAATGCCCGATATCTTCAGCTGGAGATAATCTATTAGATAAATTAACAAAGTAACCAATCAGACAGCAGCAAAACAAAACAATCAAAAATATGATTGGCTACTTCGTTAGTTTATCTTATAGATAGATTATTATCTAAGAAATATCTCTAGGTGAAGAAATCGAACATTAATCGACCCGTGTATGCTTTACACTATACTGTCGGTTATACCAGAGATAACCAGACATGATGTTGAGGAAGTAAGGACTTATTGCTCTCCTTTCCAATTCGTCCAGGATTTTAAAGGCATTTCGTATATTCAGCACCAGCCCAAATTTCCTGGTTATCTATGTTTGTGAGAGTGTCTTTGTTTGAGAGTGTTTTGTATGACTCAGTAGAAACTTCCCTTGTTCTGTGAGCTGTCTCATCGCTTCACCAGGAGGTAAGTGGTTATTCGCCGTTTTTGGAATAGACGTTTCGTTAAGGACGAACTCCATAGTCAAACTTAATCCAAGCAAAACCATTTTTTAAGCTGAAATAATTATAATATTTCTAGAACCCTTCAATGCCGCCCTCTTGTCGATTATAAAACCGAAATACCCGGTTCGAACCTGGGCGGAGTAAAAAATGTATTCTGACCGTCTTCCCTTGATTAGCCAGGAAAGCCTCCTTATATCCAATTCATAGCTTATAAATAATTGTTAATCCTAAAATTACACACCGATGAGAGGGGGGACCCCCCCTGGGCCAGACTTAATTTTAAGTTTAAACTTTCTAACAGCACTTTCGTTAAATTTTTAATAAATACCGCTGCTACAGGTAATGTCACCTGACGGAATAAATAATAAAGAAATTAAAAAATATACATAGGTGGTTGACTCTGTGGCTTCGCAAAACACACTTGGTCTCGAAAACTGTCCAAATAGGGATCATTTACCGAAAAACATGCAAGTGGCTCTCGGGGACAAAACATTGCATTGCCAGTCCGCCCCCGATGCCATTCCGCACTTGGAAAATGTTCAAAAAGATATAAAATAAAATTTATTACAAATTGAATTTTAATTTTCATCGTGACCTTGTAATCTGCAGGTGATTATTAAAATAAAAACCTTTTTTTATTGTTTGAATTCCTTTATAAATTAACGGAAATTTTTTATTGCGCTAACTGAAGTCTGAAGTGATCGTAAAAATAAAATTAGTAAAAAAATATTTATAGACCCTCATGGAACAATACAATAAATCAGTTCCCTGCTGGTATCCCAACAGAAGTTAAAATATCCAAATTAGTATTAGAAAATAAAAAAATCGAGTTGATTATTGGTTGAAAGTTGAAAGGCGGAGTACCGATCCTTGCTGGGGGCATTTCGAGATCCAAACATCGACGTGCACCGATGATCCATCTTTCTTTATTTCTGCAATCCAAAGAAGGACACCAAAAACGCATTAACAAGCGCCAGCTAAATCGGCTTCTTTGTATGGGGTCCATTTTAATAGCCCGCAATCGACAAAACAACTTTTAAAATGTGGCGGATGTAAAAAACGACCGCAATTCCTTTGGACAGCTGCTATAACATGTGTTTTTTATAATTCTAAATGAAAAAAGTAACACTACAGTGGTCGAATGTTGGAGGGTACCTCCACAATGAACAGCCAGTCATCTCTTGTATAGGAAAAATTCAGATTAGTGGTAAATCAACAAGCGAACAATCCGATCGTTTGAGAGTCACACAAAAAAAAATTAATTATAAACAAATGTGCAAGTGCTCACCTGTTCAATAGAAAAATATTTGTGGTATGTTTTTTTATTGACAAATAACATTTTTTAATTTTTGTGCTTTTCTATTACAAAAATACTGCAAGTTTAACAAACAATTTTTAAATATTTATTTTGTGCGCGCGAATCCTTTATCTAACAAAAGGATACACCGAAGCGCTGTTCCGATTAACATTTATTGGGTTCCTCATGCTTTTTGGTTTTTTCTTCCAATCCTGTTTGTGTTGGTAAGCGAAACAACATAATCTTACAGTTGCGTAGTAGGCAACTTCAACTGCGCTCAAAAAACTGAATCCCAAAAAGAGGCCCAGCAATCCGCCGGTATTGGCTGCAAATATAAGAAATATCTCAGTTTTATGCGTTTATTTTTCCAAAATTACAAAATCACTTTTTGAAAAATATGATTCAAAAAATTTAGAGTTTCGGGAATCCCCCAATGAAACATTTACTTAGTTTCTATCGGTAAGTCAGATTTCTTTTCGTATTTGTATAAATAAATAAGAAGAGCGATTTTTTTGGTACTTACACAAAAATTCTGAAAATCCGTAAATTTCACTTTTTGTATTGCGGGTAAATTGGGTACTAACAAAGTAAAAGTGAACTACCGCCATATTTTTTCTGAAAAAGCAAAATTCATGTTAGTCGCAAAAATTTCAAAAATAGTTTTCTTAGCTCCATAACGAGGAGAAGCTTAACACCAAAAATGTCAATATTTCTCACAGTTGCGTGATCATTTTTAGAATAATTTATGGAATTCAGTTCGCGAGGTTAAAAATTTAAATTATCGAACAATGCATTTATATCCTTCATTATTTAACATACAATGAAAAATTTCGACAATGGCTTACTTAGAACGTTAAAACCTTACACGAAATAATCTTTGGATATGTTCCCGATTATGTTGGATTTCATCACCATGTTTGTCGAAAACTCTCCATACGTCAACGAAGATTGAAAATTCAGTTCGAAACAACCGGGCATACAGTTGCACTTTTGGCTAAAAAACAAAATTTCTAAAATCTACTTTTGGATACGTCAAAATTTGGTTTGATTTAATCAGAACGAACAATTCGGCGCAAGATGTTACGATTTAAGTGCCATGTGGTTCGACATTTCAGTACAGAGATTAACAAATAATTGAATTAATTGCAGCAACCCTTCATGTACGCGACTTTTTTTCTTTCAGATTCAAATTTACGCGAATTATTTTAGTATTCATAAATATTATTATTATTCATTCGTTGTGGAAATACCCTTTCAACATTAACGTCATAAACTACTATTATACAGGGTGGTTTCAATGCTAAATTTTTAATGTTAAATTGTTACCTCCCCTAATTATTTTAATAAAAACTGCAAATCAGTTTTTTGTAGAGAAAAATACTCCATCGCTACATGTTATTATTGCTTTAATTTTCTTTTTTCCATAAAAGCAAAAATAGGAAACTCAAAATTGCTATTTTACAAATTGAATTTTTTAAATAAAAAAATTTGTGATCTGTCAATTAAATATGTAGATTATTTTGCGGTATATACTTATTTTAAGTATAATTTTCAAAAATATGTATTCCATAAACGAATTGGAACAAATCTAAATTTTTTTGATTTCAAAAATTGCAATGATGCAATTTGTAAGTATTGTTTTCTCTACAAAAAAACTCATTTAAAAGTTTTTCTCAAAAATAATTAGGGGGGAGAAATTAACTATTTGAAAATTAAAAATTTAGCATTGAAAATTTATGGTGTTTGAATCGCTTCACCACCCTGTAGTCTCCAGTCATCCCTTATCTTTAGTTTGCTTTTGGTTGTCTTAGTTTACCGGCCATAAAGAACTGATTTAGTTTAAGAATTTAATTAAATTTAAAGGTGCATTCACAATCTCAAAGTTAGGACCAGGATTTAATTGAATAATTTTAGTTTTCGTGTTACAAAAATTTAAATAACCGCAAACTAAAAATATTTAAATTTTGCGTTTTCCGAAGGTGGTGAAAACGAAAATTATTTTTCATTATTCTTTATTTTTTCTTTTCGAAAAATGAAATGAAAAATTATTTTTCATTTCTCGCGAACGGCTGGCACTAAACAGGCTTGCGCCGAATATTCCTATTTTGTTCAAAAATGTTACTCGCTATCCACGGGTCCATCAATTATGGCTAAAACAATCAAAATAAATAAAACGCCTATTTTAAAAATTGACGTCATACTTTTTGCAGAGTTGACGCACCAATCGTCCTTTTTTCCGCAAATATTCCCATCTTTATCTTCTACAAAAAGCTACAATAAAAAATTCCCCGGCAACGTTCTTGTAACTTACTCGGTAAATAATATGGAACACATCGACAAAGCTCCAAGGTGTAATTTGCCTGGCATTCCAAATTGCAGTTTCGTTGAGTGTAATATCTGTCGGAAAAATTAAAAAATTGAAAAGTTACACGGTAATACTTGGATATTACTTGAAGAATCTCAATCGCCTTTCGCGTACGTAAAAACATTTCCTTTTTTTCACATCCATGTCTATCAATGACGACGATGCATCGATTATTTTGGCGTCACTTCCACTCGGGTTTCTCTGCCGGGCGGTAAAAGGAATCCAAAATCCGTCATTTTTGGCGTTTCAATTGGATTGTGCAATTGGACCTATCGATGATGTATGTCAATAAAACGCAAAAATTATAATTCGGGGAAAAATACTTTGAAACCCATGCTGCTCGACGACGAACAATAATAAGAATCAATATCGGCATCGATGACAACGCTAAATCCCAAATTGACCCCAGCACCTAAAAGGAACACCTTTAGGGTTATTCTATAAGATACCGTAAACCGGGCTACTTTGCACCACAGGTGGTTACTTTGCCCCAAAGACGAAAAATGTTGCCGCGCAACATGACAGCAAACCAATGAACTGCAAACGCCTTGTTTTGAGTTTATTCGATAGGTAGCACCACTAGGAGGGTGACACATCATTTTCAAGCCATTCCGCCATATTGGACAGTTGATTTGTATGGCTTGTAAAGTTGAGTCACATTTTGGTGATATTTTACTTTAAAAAAAGTGGTATTTTCAACCCGTTTGCAGACATCTAAAGGTAAGCAAAAGTGTTTATTTATGGAGTACAACTATTTGTTAACAAAATTACATTGCTAAGATCAACCTATTAAGTGTTTTTCACAACTTATAAATTTTTTAGTTTCATAGGTTAGGTTTCTGGTGAAAATGAGGTAACTTTGCCCCAGCCACAAAAGTCCCCTCATTGCTTAAAAAACTTCTGGAAGACTTGGAGCCCAATATGAAAAAAATCTTGAAAGCGGATTTAGAAAAAATGGGATACTTCCATGTGACATACAGCCTCTACTAGACAGAATAGGCCAAAAATCAGTTGAACCCTCAGCTGTGAGCTCAGCATTTTTAGAGCTTGTGCAAACAACCAAATCTCTAATAGGCGATAAGCCCACAAACCCTACAAGAAGGAAGAAAGTACAACTTCCAGCAGGTAAAAGCCTGTCCAATGAAGAAATGCTAGATAACACTCTGATTTCTCTCGCTAGCACAAGTAAAACCTCTAATGAAAGTGTCAAATCTAAGATTAAGAAGCCCTCAGAAAGAAAAGCCGCAGATGTTATGATGACAGCGATGACATTTTAAGTGAAATGGAATTAAATCTCAATGAAAGTTCAGATGAAGACTGGGAATCGTTCAGTAGAAAACAAATTGAAATGATGGCAAAAGAAAACAAGGAACCAAATAAACCAACCATTCAATCAATAAAAAAGGAAGTGGACACCTTCGTTGTCGTGATTTATCAAGATGAATACTATCCTGGCGTCATTGAAAGTCTGAATGAAGAAGGTGCTGTAGTGAGTGCTATGTTTAAGACTGCGAAAGGAAATTGGAAATGGCCAGAAAAAGGACTCAATCCATTACTCTTGGGAAGAGATTGTTGGTAGTATAAATCCGCCAAAAAAATCAACAAAAGGGGGATGTTCAGCATCCCAGAACTTATAAATGACATTAACTAACCTTTGATGTTCTTAACAAATATAATTCATGATTTAATAACATGTTTTTGTATTCTTTTCATGAGGTTTAATATAGACATTTCTACAGATACCACCTATGATTTTGTTTTTCTTCCCAAAATGCATTTATTGAAAGAATACACTTCTAAAGAGTTGTACTACTCAAATCAAGTGTGTTACTTTACTCCAGTTCATTTTTACTATGAGAAATCATCTATTTTTCCACGTGGGGCAAAGTTACCCGAACCCCGGGTAACTTTGCTCCACTTCAGAAAATAAAAATAAATAGAAAACATTGTAAACTGGTCATTAAGGTACTTAAACGTGTTCTTTAGATAGTTTTAGTTGATTAAAACGTTCCCGATCATTTCTCTCTGACAACTGTCGTAACAATTATGATTTTGTTCAAAAGAGCCAAAAGTGGAGCAAAGTAGCCCCGGTTTACGGTAGATGGTTTTGCTAACCTGCAGATCTCAACGGGATTCCGTTGACGGATGATCCTGCAGGGTATCCATCTTCTGGATTCCATTCTATAACGTCCGGTGGATACGTCAAGTTCAACCCATTCATCTCTAACCTGCAATACTACAAAACTGATAGCTAATATTGGCAATTTTAAAGACATACGGATTTCTGAAGATATTTTGCTTTGGCAGCCCATTAAACGTGCAACATAGTCCCTCATCGGTTAACTCCGTGTTGAACACAAAGTTACAATCCAATTTTTGTTCTTTGTACAAGCAAATTTTAATCATATCTTGGCAAGACTGCGACACCTGAAAAATTCAAATTGTTTTTTGCCAAAAAAAAATTTACAACGACCTTGAGAATAAATCGATGAACATTACTCCACTTTGCCACCCCGTCTTTTGCGGAATCAGGAGTTGGATTATTATTTAAACCACAAAAATCGTTCAACAATTCCTTATCGATGGACGATCTATAAATGTTCAAAAATAGCTTTGTAATTTTGATTTTAAAGTACCCACCCATTTCTTAAAATTTTTTCAGCTTCCTCCTTCTTAGCCTGATTCATGTTGCACACGGTTATTGCAGGAAAGGGCAAAGATTCGATCGGCGTTTGATCCGGATTCACACTCATTAATGTTGGATTCACGTCGTACTTGACGTAAATGCTGTTGATAAAGTAAGCGGCAAAACCGAGCGAACAAAAAAAGGATACCAACCAAAACAACCTAGAAAAAATGAAATCGATATTGTGGCAAAATAGAAGAATACTAAGTACTTTACCTCTCTCCCATGGTCATGGTCGTGTCTCCAACATGATTTAAGCCATGCAAGGATGTGTTGCTAAAGAAATCCTGCAAATTATCATGTAGTATTTTTGAAATTTTGAGGTTTTGATCCGAACTTGGAAGAGAGATACTGAAAAAATTAAGTTATCACACACACAGATAATTAAAAAAATGCAGAGACCTGGCGTTGGTTTCTTTTCTTGGATTGAATTGGACGTCTCTTTGCAGTGATGCAATCGCGTTGGATGGATAAAGCTTATCCCCTATTTGAAAAAGTTGCTGATTATCCAATGGTCGATTGTTGGGGTAAAAATCTTGAGTCGTTCTTCTTTCGTCTCGAAACCGAATTAAATCACTTTTATTTAATGCAACTTTTTGAAAAATTGCAAATTGGTTATTGGGATCGTAAAATTTGTACCATAAGATGGCATATTTTCCGAACGCTTCATTCTAAAGGACGAATACTAAATGTGACAAAAAGTAAAACATTCGATGGAAATTTTGTCAATAATAACATGTTAGTTGTCTAATTGAATGGTAATTCAATATTTAAGTAATTTTTCATGTAATTTTCGTTGCATTAAGGTAGAAATTTGATTTTGCTATTAAGAGTGACCCCCAAATATTGAAAATGTTTTCCCTTATCACTCATCGGTATTTACATCAAATGAATCCTTTTGTAACATGGTGGAAAGGATGGGCGAATTGGGTACATTAAATTGGGGCAATTAATACTGAATGTATGTGGATATATAAACTTAATGCAACGCTCGTTAGGTTAATGTTAAGGTGGAAGAGGGGGCTTTTAGCCTTTCTGTAATGGAATATGTCGAGACATTTCAAACACAGCTTTAAAAAAAATAAATCGATTTCGAGGCACTCTTGTTTACGATAATAGCGAAATCAAAATAATTAGTTTTGCCTAATATTATCAAATTGTTTTTTTAATTTCTTTTGTTTTGTAAATCAGTGGTGGATCTAGATTTTTTCGGAGTCTGCAGCTGTGGGGCCACTATACAAAATTTAGGGGTAATATAATAATAAAATCTAATTCAGCATTACAATAAAACAAAAATTTCATTGACATTTTTAATGCAATGCTAAATTAAAAATTATTTTGTTGAAGTACCTATTTGGTTATTTGTAATTCACTTACAAAATATGACACTAATGCAGTCTAGATTATATTATCTAATTTTCGTTTTATTATAATCATTAATATTAAGCGAGCGTAATTAATTGCGTAGGGACGATTTTTGAAATTTTAAACTTTTCCTCCCCATGCAAGGGTTCGTAAGATTTCGGTAGACATCCCCCTGTCTTTATATCATGTTTAGAATTTGTAACCCCCCTACTGCTTCAAAATTTGAAATTTATAAAAAAAAATTTTATTTTATTTTTAAAATTAAAAAAAAAACACAAAAATAATATTTACATTTATGGATCATCCACTGTGGTTTATGTGGAGTTCCTCCTTCCTCCCAGGAGGCCTTACGTAATTAATATTAAACTAATTAAGTGTAATTTTATAATCATTAATATTAAGGGAGCGTAATTAATTGCGTAAGGACGATTTTCGAAATTTTAAACTTTCCCTCCCCATGCAAGGGGTTGTAAGATTTTGGTAGACACCCTTTGTCTTTATGTCATGTTTAGAATTTGTAACCTCCCTGCTGTCTCAAAATTTGAAATTTATTAAATTTTTTTAATTTTATTTTTAAAATTAACAAAAACAACTTAAAAATAATATTTACATTTATAGATCATCCACTGTGGTTCATGTGGGAGTCCCCTTCCTCCCTAGAGGCCTTACGTAATTAATGGACGTAATTATGACGGACCCCTTCCGCTAGCTCAGTAATACAGCAAATTAAATTTACTTGAGCATGTAAATTCTAAAATATTAATGTCCTTGGTTTAACCCAGGCTCGGGCTGGTAATTTTTTAGTTATCGGGCAACTATTTTCTGCGGCCCCAGTCTCCAAAACTGTTTTTATAACAAAGTATAAATTATAAAAAAGCAAAATGTTTCTTTTGCAAGCCTTTGCAACAACTTTTGAGCTACTTTACAAGTTTTAGGCATTCTAATGCGACAAAATATGCAATAAAACGAGCAACGAATCAATGAACATAATTTTAGAAAAAACGAAAGGGACTTTATGACCCAAAACCGAGGGGTCAACCGCTAGAGGAAATCGTGTACAATTAACTTCACACTTAACGTAATTCATGATAATTCTGCATACCTCTTCGTACTTCATATAATTCAGCAGTCCACACCCCGGATCAAGTAGTTTATTTTTACCATTAGTAAACTGAAAATTTCCCGTTGCAGAGGCACTGGAAGGTGTTCCACACCTTCTAGACCCCCGGATTAAGTAGTTTATTTTTATTTTGTTGCAGAGATCTGCCTCCCAAGGTACGGAATTTATAATTAATTGTCAAATTAAGAATTAAACACATTTACTTGACCATAGCTAATTTTAATAAACTTGAGATATGTTTAAATATTTAATTCACTTTTAATAATAGTAAATTATCTAAACTGGAGTCTGTTGGAACACCTCCAGTGCCTCTGCAACGGAGATCTTCGGTTTACTTCTGAAGAAAGTAAACTACTTGGTCTGGGGGTTATGCATGTTCTGCAATGTTTTCATTCCAAAATTTGTGCACTGGAGGGTGTTCCACACCCCAGACCCCCGGATTAAATAGTTTATTTTTATCAGAAGTAAACTGAAGATCTCCGTTGCAGAGGCACTGAAGGGTGTTCCACGCTCCCCAGACCCTCCGGATCGAGTAGTTTATTTTTATCAGAAGTAAATTGAAGATCTTCCGTTGCAGAGGTACTGAGGATGTTCCACCTGAAGTACTTCATGTACTTCATGAGATGTGTACAAAAAACTTCACCAGCGGTTAACCCCTCGCCCAAAACATTAAAAGTTTGAAAACAACAATTTTTTACTACTACATACTTCCAATACATTTCAATGAGAAATTTCATTGCCGCAGAAAAAATTCACAAAGATATTGAATTTCACATTTTATGAAGCTTTAAAGTGAAGTTTTTTTTCAATTATTCGCTTTTAAAAACTCGGCAGTGACCTTTGAACTACTTTTCCCAGTTCTATTCATCTCTTCTCTCTTTCTCTAGTCGTATCCTCATGCCTGAGGAATCGTGATCCCATAGGATCCTCTTGGCACTCTACCTCGGTGGTTTGCCATTGTCTGACGAGAAAAGACTAAAATAAAAAAAGCAGTAAAATTCTAACATCTAACTTTTTAAACCCAAAAATTGAATGCACTAAAATAACCAGATATTTACTGCTTCTAATACATTTCAGCCGGAAAATTTTGTTGGCGCAGAAAGCATTATTCAATTCTCTTTTTAAGAACTTGAGCCATTTTACGACGTTTTCAACAGATCCACGCATGTTTTCCCAGTTTTACATGGAATACATTACTTTCAGATAGGTCATCATTGCATCCATAAGTACTGCCACCAAGAGGGGGAGGGGAAGTTTATTGAGGCAATCATTATTGTTGATGCAGATATCTTACGAATTCAGCTGTAATTAAATCGGGCCAATATAAAATTGAATTAATTATTGGATTAAATCCTAGTTTAGTATTCAGATCGCGATCTGATTGATACTTTGCAAGAGGATGTATCATATTAGTTCGTAAGATATCTATCAATGCTGAAAATTGACCAAAACTCAATTTTGGAAAACTCGTTGCACCCATGATCGAATCAACTACGTTTCCCACATTATTTTACAACTTGACAATGTTTTTCACTGCATTTTATCTTCACTTATTTGTATGACATTTCAACGTCGATATTCCAGTTTAATTTTGACCCCGTTGAAGTTTGCGCTATAGCTATGCTCGTAAAAAAATCCATATATGAACAAGATGTTTAACAAATTGAAAAAAAATTGATAAAATATTCTTTTCGATGCTAAATCTTTTGCGATATTGTAATTTTAGGAATTGTTCAGTTCGGCGCCGACCCGATTCGGTGCCAGTACAGTTTGGCGCAAACCCAATTATATGCAGAGAAGAACACCACAAAAAATCTGAATATTTAAATTCATTACTAATTAAAATGTCTGAAGTTAATAAATAGCAGCGCCAAAATTACAATTTGGAGAAATTAAAAAAATAAAATTTTTTTAAATAATTTTGAAATACAAAAAAAGACGAACATAGTCGACCTAAATTATAAATTGAAAAGAAAATATAGTTGAGGTGATAGGCCATTGGCCTATCAGTCTAGAGTTAAGATTCCCGAACTCGAAAATACACTTTTTCTTATATAAATGGCTTCACCAAACGAAAGAGGGCTATTTTGAAGACTTTTGAGGTGAGGATAAATTTGGTGGGTCCTTTAATAAGCCCACAATTAAAATTTGAAAATAACCAATTTTCCATAAGAAATACATGTAGTAAGTGTAATATTATGCCAAATGTGAATTCTATCACCAGTCCGTGCCCTGTAGGTAGGTCGACAGGCACAAGCGGTGGGAGGTACCAGTCGCTCCCTGATATCTGTCTGATCAACATCCACACTTTGTCGAGTTGGACCGTTCTAGGGGGATATTTTTAACGAATAAAGCGCTTTGCTCGTCCGAAACGACTGCCCCGAACTGTACCGACCCTAATTTTATGAATATGAAATATGAAGCTCAAGAAGAACAAAATTAAACCAAAAAATCACAGTAAAATAAAAAAAAAATCTGCAAAAATTGTAAAAAAATAAAATTAATTTTGAAAAAGATTTTATGTGAAGCCGCATGTGGTCTCAAAGAAAGCCTACCGAGCATTTGTTTTTGTCCGCCGGCCCGGTCCAGGCCTGGTTTAAGCCGTTCTTAAAATATCAATTCCACCAATGCGGAAACAACAAATTACATTTTAACTAGGGCTTAAATAATTCCATGCAATGGAACATAAATGATTTTGTATTGAATTTGTAACTTAAGCCCTCCATCTTTTAAATATGATCGATTTTTAATGTTAGTTAAGTTGTATTTTAATATTTGCAATTTAATCAAGCCCCCATTTTGAAATGATCCCAGATCTGCCACTGATTAATATTCTAATTTGCCATCAGTAACCTCGGGATGATGTTCTGAAGCCACTGAATACCACGAGCATTCGAAATTTTTGGGTTTACTTTAGGTATGTTTGTTACCAGAGAATTTTTCGGGGGGGGATCTTAATTTGACAGGTGCTTTTTATTTTTCTGATGGTCTTTTTTAGCTTATATGCTGTGACTTTACTAATTTTTTGTCAACCATCAATAAAATTGGAGATAACTTCCCACTAACCTTGCCCTATTTTTAATTAATACTAACGGCAATTCATGAATACAGGGGAGGGGGGGACCGAAATCTTGATTATTCTATATTTAATACATCTCTGAGATAAAAATATACAAATAACCAACAATCGATGGATCTATTTCTATTTAATACAGCAAGAACTTACATTCACGAGAGGCGGGCTTACCCACCTTCCCCTAGAGATCTTAGTTTTAATAAAAAAAATACAAAAAATAAAATATACAAAAAGCACATAAAATTCACCTAAGAATTTTAAAAGTGGAAAAAACACAAAATAATAACTCACAACAAGTAATAAACTGAGAAGATGAGTCATTTTGAGCTCCTGCTCCTTCTCAATGAAAAGAAGTACTTTTTAGAAATTTTTGTTTTTTAAGTCATTAATCCCATGAAATAAAAAATAATTTTAAATCATAACGCTAATTTCTGGGTGTCCCTCTACTTTCAAAATTATTGCAGTTTATTAGTCCAGGGGCACCGACGGTTTTACGAAATCCTATAAAATTTTCTACAAATAACAAATTATTGATCACGTTGGTGTATCCAGCGTGACCAGAATAGAACCGTGTGATTTATACTTTAAATATTTCACATTAAAGGTAGGCTCCAGTATTTTTCTCTGAATTGATATTCTTCTTCTTCACGTGCCTATCCGTTACCGGATGTTGGCGATCATCTATTATATTATTGATATTATGTCCAGAAATTTAAAAAAACAACTTTTGGAAAAATACCAGTTGCGATATTTTAAGTGATTTCTTAAATGACTTTGAAAAATAAAAACACGCCCTTTATTTTCAAAGTAATTTAAGAAATTCTTAAGATATCGCTATGAAATTTAAAGGATTTTTGCAGTTATTTAGAAAAGTCCCTTCTATTTTTTAAAAGTTGTTTTTTTTAATTTTAGATTATACCAACAATATTTTGATTTATTTGTATTTTTTGTTTTTTACTGTTGCGTCATCTGTTGACAACATTTTTTCCACTCTTTGGACAAAAGCACCGCACAACCTAGTTTATTACCTATTGGATAATTGATTTTCTGTTATTATTCACTAATGAACTGATTTGTTTTAATTTTAATTATTCTTATTTTGTCGGGTCAACATCCACACTTTTTCCCCTATAGGGTAAAATACCCTAAAAGTGTATTTTTTCCAAAATTTGTGGACCGACCACAAATTTTATTTTTTCAACTGTTTATTAGACACCTTTCACACATTTTTGTGTGAAAACGAGAATAATTATTTATTGTCAATCTACTTTTCTTGAACCTCTATAGGAAAAGTATACATACACTAGGTATTGTAGACTCTCACTAGTAAAATTAGATTTTTTTGTGAATCAAAAGTACATAAATTGTTTCCCTTTCCTAAGCAGTCTAGTAAATGTCTACAATCCCTAGTAATTGTATAGGTACTTCCTGTTAACTTTTGATTGTTAATTTTAAACTATTAATTTTGAAAATTTTATTTTAATAATAATTTCACAAGTTAATATATATTTTTAAAAAGTTTTAAAAACTAAGCGAAATTTCAGTAAACATATTGTCAAGTTTTTCCACTCTCCTCAGTTAAACTCAGCCCTAAATGATTGAATAAGGAATGCAATTATTAAAATTAAATTATTTATTATTAATAATTATATTATTAATTCTCGAATTAAATTTTAGGGTTTAATTTAACTGAGGATTTTTCAAAAATCAAAACATTACAACGATGTCTTAAACTAAAATTGTAAGTGGAAAAATTTGACAATTTAATAAAAAATATGTTGATGGAAATTTCATTTAGCTTGTAAAAATTTAAAAACATAATTTTACAAGTTAATAAACAATTTATAAATAGTTAATAATATATAGTTAATAATATGATTTACAAAATTAGATAAAATATATTTTTCGGATTTTGCTTGGATAAAATTTCAAAGTTTGTTCGTTTACAGTCCTGGACTAACAGTTGCAAACCTGCAGGCGATTATTTCAAGTCAAATTGTTGACAATACTGTTATGAAAAATATTGGACTTTGCCAAGCGATAACCAATCATTTAGATTGATTATTAATTTTTCTAAAAAAGCTGAAAAGGCCGCGGTGTGGACGGCCTTTGGTATAACATTCAAAAATTATAAAATTTGATATTCCTCCCCCCAATTTTTAATTCAGTTTAAAAGCGGCTGTGAAATTCGGCCCACGAATATAGCAGAAGAGGAAATTTCTTGTAACAAAAGATATTTAGAAAACATATCTTACGAGATGGTTACAGTCTACGAGTTGCGACTGATAATAAATTGGGAAACCAATACGAGGCCAATCATCTGGTGGACTTTTATCCTTTATCTCTTCCGTGTGCAAAACATTTAGATTGGTGCATTGGATCCAATTTGCCTTTGAACGTCATCGGAAGAGAAGTTTTTGGATGGACGACACTAAAACATCATGATGCAAATTTATACTTGCACAATTTTTAGTATTTGTAATCGCAAGTGCTCGTTATTTTTATTTATATAAATTAAAACCAGTTTTGTAATAGAAATACAGCAAATTAATGTCTTATCGCGACCTCCTGCCGAGCAATACCGATAAGCTATTGACGTTATCGCTTGTGGGGCCAGAGTTTCAATCCAATATTTAAAAATAAATTAATTATGTCTGTTACTTTTTGCTTTTGTTTTTAAAATTTTTAGAAATACAATTCTGATAAAATTAAGTCCAAAAGTTAAGCAATGGCCATCTCTTCTTTCGCGTTATCGTTGTTATCTGCAGCGTAGCACTCCAAGTTTCATGCGATGTTATCTAACGAACACGTTTTTTGGAACCAGTAATCTGGATAGAGAAATAACTCTTGAACGTTCATTCCAGTTTACACTGGTAGTGAGTAAAATGTCCTTATTACTGAGATTAAATATTTGTGATAATAAAATTAATTAGATGTAAAGTACAGATGGCGTGGCAACGCGGAAGTGTAACCGTGGATAAGGCGCCAAAAATTGCTCAACGAACACAAAAAAATTGAGCGTACCAAGCTCAAGTCTAAATTCCGCCCTAGAAGGAAAAGTATTACATAAGCAGACGTGAAATCCGGGTTAGTCATTAAGTTTAAACTGGCTAAACGCTTATTTACTTGACATTTTAACCTTTGGTAGCATAAATACTGGTTTATAGATATCGCATTGAACTAATTTAATGCAATGCTTGTGGAGTTTAATTAAATTCATTTTTCTGCTAAATCAATAAATTGCACAGTCACATATTTTAATTGTTGTTTTTATTTCTTTTAAATTTTGACGTCAAAAAGTAAAGGTTCGCGTAATATTTTTCATGCCTTTATCGTTTTCCTTGTGTTAAAAATAAAAACGTTATCGGATTGCTTATAAAGCAAACATGGTAAACACTTTGGTCATTAGCAATCCTGCAACGTGGTACTTGATATGTCGTCAATCTTTAGTCTTTTCTGGGACAAACAGCCAAATGGAAGTTCTAAGTTATCCTTCTTATGTATTCACCAAATGTCTACCTGCTAACCTCAGGTAACATTAACTCCCCTCTTTTTTTAACACGAACTCCGATCTGGAAAGTGAATTGAAATTCACAATTTAAATTAATTTTCCAGTTTGTAAGTTTTTCGCACCCAATACGACGTCCTCGGCTGAAAATACAGATTTTAGATTGGAAAATCACACTGTCGATCAAAAAAATTTTGGTTAAAATTTGTTTAATAATTTAAAAATGTATATATCCACAAAAATTCTAATTTTATAAGAGAAGCACGCCGTGTGTGGGGGACATTAACTCTAAATCAAATGAGGTATAACGAAAAACAAATTTTTTAAATAAACGCATTTTACCCCACCGGTGGGTTTATTAATAAAATACAATGAAAAGATAATTTTGTCGTTTGCGTCGGCTTCGTTTCTCAGTAAGAAAAAAATCGTTTCAAAGTTATTTTTAAAAATCACGATTTTGAGAAATTTTACAAAACTTTTTAATTCACACTCGAATCGAGTGCAATAAACAATACATTTTGAAACGATAAAATTCGAGAGGTATCCTTGAATTATTTTTTATCTCCAGACAAGTCATATAATAATAATAATAACAAAAAAACTTTTAAACTTAAAAATAAATTTTTTTAAATAAAAATTTTGGTTCCAAAATAGCCGCCCGCGTTTAGGATAAAAATAGGAAATTGATTGCCGCTTGATGAAATTCATATAAACTTGCTAAATTTAATTATTTACCACTTTTAACCGGTTATTAACAAAACCGTTTTGGTATCATCTGTTATCAGCGCGCCCCATTGACCATAAAAATTTTATAACCGGATTTTGCCGGAACGTGTTGACTTTAAAACGACTTTCTTTCCTTGTGAACATAATCCACATGCCCCCCAACGATTCTAATTAAACAAAGATAAAAATAATCGACTCGCAATGGAACAAACACGAGCGCAACTAATAATCGTGATTTTGTAATAATTTTATTATCTGAAATTGTTTGAATTAAGTTACGAATTATTTTTCCAATTTTACACATGCGCTAGATGGAGAGGAGAATAGTTTTTAAAAATCATTAAAAGCTTGTAATTCGACACACAGCTTCAGTTTAAGTTTGCTCATCGCACCGTACCAATTAACAAAATAAAAAATGATTGTTTATAATCACAGGATGTTGGAAGGAAGTCCGATCCAATACTATCAACCAAGTCCTCCGATACCAATTCCACAGTCGGGAAAATTTTCGTATTTCAATCGTTTCCAAAATTTTTCGTCTTCGCCCACATACGAAGACCTCATGATGCCACATTCGCCAAACGGCACTCAGGTAATTAAAAAAAAATTGCAGCCGAAAAAAAATTCTAACGAAATTTTTTATTTACAGAGCGACAGTGATAATTCCGTTTCAAGTTTGGATGTTTTTCCAAGAGAGATCAAAATACGTCAAATCTCCGCCGAAACCCATAAAAGTGAAGACGTACAATGTAAGTGGATGTCTTGCGGGATCGTTTTCGAATCGCTCGATCAGCTATCGGCACACGTCAGCCAAGTTCACGCTTCTAGCGGGCCAGGCGGTTTGTTTTACTGCGGATGGGAAGGATGTCAGAGGAACAACAAAGGATTTAACGCCAGATATAAAATGCTCGTCCACGTAAGAACCCATACCAATGAAAAACCACACAAATGCTTCCAATGCGACAAAGCATTCTCGAGGGCAGAAAATCTGAAAATTCACTCGCGATCGCACAGCGGGGAAAAACCTTACACTTGTCCAGTTCCTGGATGTCAAAAAGCGTACTCAAATTCGAGCGACCGTTTCAAGCACACCAGAACCCATCAAGTGGATAAACCATACCAGTGCAAAGTATTAGGGTGTCCGAAACGATACACCGATCCCAGCAGTCTCAGAAAACACGTCAAAACATACAAACACTACGTAACAGATGATGCCAAAAACAACAAAATGATAGAAACGACGGAAAATTTAAGAAACATAAGAAAAGACACCGTCGACTCCACGTCACCCAAAAGCGACAGCAGCATGACGAGAGATAATTGTACGTGCACACATACGTGTTGCACTAACAAATCATCCAATCTGTTAAAATTGGACGCCTTTATCAATTTAAGTGATCGAGATATCAGGCCTTGGAACAAATTTTTGGATCCGTTTAGTTCGGAACCAAAGATTTTCAAACCTTACGAATTAATGGATGAAGATATGAATATCGATTTGCCCTTAGATTTAAGTATGAGCCATTGTAGTACCTAAATTTTGTATTATTGTTATTTTTAAGAGTTAATTTATTATTAGTTTTACGTTTTCGTGCAAATACATTTTTTATAAAAGTATATTTTTCTGATAGTTTTATGGAGAGTAAGTAAGTTCATATTAACCAAGTTGTAGGAAGATCCATTCACCGTTGTGTTCCAATCTAAACAAAAAAGCACTTAAAAGCAAAATTTGTCTAACGTTAATTTAGAAAATATTTGGGCTGAAATTATTTTGTGAGCATTTTAACAATGACTGATTAATTGATATAATATTCTGCGATAGTATCATAAAACCTGCAAATTTCAAATTTATTAGGTGCCCGTTTCACCCATAGTTTTCCTTTGATCCAATAACTTGCTTAGCTAATTCAGGTGAAGACGTAGATTCATATTTAATTTTAATCACTATAGATGTGCTATATAACTATACAGCACTATACAGCGACAACACTGTACACTCGACGGGACAATGTTTTTTCAAAATTATAACAGAGGCCTATAATAAATTAGAAGAATTGTTTTATTGTTGTAAACGACATCATTTGTTATAATTTTTGGTTAGAAAATTCCCATAAGGTTAGCGTATCCGATACTATAATAAACAAAGGTACTATGTACTTGCATGAGTGCAATCCATATCGCCGAGAACCTTCAATTTGTACAAATTTGAGCTGTTTTTTTTGTCTTATCCCACTCTAAACTCATCAAAATATGTAGGTAAATTCAATTCCCACTTGCTGGTTCTACTTGCCGGAAAGCTGGTAAGTGAAGTTTTTTATTTTTCATTGATAATATCTGAAATTGTCACGTCCAAGTAGATAATATGCTGAAATCTTTAATTCACTTCTGATAAAAATAAACTGGATAGATCTGGGAAGAAGGTCTGGAAATATACCGTATCATATAGAAGTAAATAATTAAAGCAATTCAAGTGTCGATTGTTCAGTTGCAGTTCAAACTAAAACTTTTTTGGTTTAACCGTAAATATTTAGTTCAAACTAAATAATTTCGTTTACTTTGAAGCTGTTGTTCAGTGCAATATTAGTGAGCATCCAAAAATGTAGGTCAACCCAAAACTTTTTCATTTAATTTTTATTGTTCGTTTCATTTTGTAAAAATTAAGAAACAATTTCTGTACTTTCTGTTAAATCAAAATGTGATTTAATTTATGTTTAAACTAAATATCGCTAAACCCAGTTAGTTAACCAAAATTTTAGACTTGAACCGGACAATCACCCCTGCTTTTATCGAGTACTTGACGTAGGGGTCGCTCTCTAGAGTAAAGATTCAGCATTAAAACCCCACAGTGTGACCATGATTTTATTGTTAATGGTGGTCAACACAGGGGGACCGACGGTTTTACGCGCCCTGCGAAGCACGGTTAATTTAAATTGAGAATTATATTCATTTACATGTAAGTATTAAAATGACCAATAAAATTATTTGAACATTTTTTTGTTCCAACAGAAAGGACGTTTACGTAATCTTCAAAAAACAACAATTCATAATTGTCTTCCAGGATGACAATTACCTCTCTCCCTGATGAGCCATTTGCATGAGCCATAAAAAAATGTCGGAAGAAATTCAAATCATTTTATTGGTCATTTTGATATCCATATGAAGAGCACACGTAAATAACGATCGGGATCCAATTTTACTGAAGAATACTATTAATGCCGTCTGATAGATGGTAATGGAAAGTATCTCTTAGTAAATATAAATAATATAAAATGATTCGAGAAACAATCAAAGTCCGTGCATTTAAATTCAATTTCTGCAAAATAAAAACTTGTAGCTGTGATCAATATTCTCGTGTGCTCTTCATATCTTCTTCAAGTGCCATACACTTTACAGTGCATAGACGATCAACTTAGCCGAAGTTAAGCTGACTTTACTACAAAATATAATTAATGGGGTGGTTTCCCGTTGCCTTTCCTACAGTCCAAAGATTGATATCAGACCTTTGATCACAGCAGCGTATCCGACGCGATCAAGATTTGAACCACGGTCTCCCACTTTCTAGTCGGCAGGTGTATACTTTACAAATGAATAATTCTCACCTAAAATTAACTTGAAATCTTGACAACTGCGGAGACGCTACAAACTTTTGTGCTAACAGACCAATGATCGTCTCTCGTCAAAATTAACATAATATAATAAAATACAGTAAACAATTTATAACCCCCATATCAAGCTATATTCCAGAACTTCGAGATTATAGCAACAATATTTTGGTTAACTTTCAAATAATGTATCAAAATTTGTTGCTATAATCCTGAACTTACGGAATTGAATTTTGTATTTAGTAACGCAGAGAATCACATATTTTTGTTAAAATCTGTTTATTTATGTTATAAATGTTGAGAACCATTGCACAGCCTACTACCTCATTTTCCTTTAATAAAAAAAACGGCTTCTTAAGTATTATACCTGTCACAGTCTAATACTGTGAAATTTGGAAAAACAGCTGACCAATTGATAAAAATAATCTTCAGAAAGAACAATTTTCCACGTTTTCAAATCTCAAATTAAAATTAGGTCTTGACAACACACGCCTGCTAAAACATCTTTTTCAGTTTGGCAAAAGGAAAGAAATAAGATTCAATTTTGAAAATGTACGTAATGTAATTGCTAAAATATAAATAAACAATTTAAATAAAAAAAATTAAATCTTCTGGCATGCTATTCTCCTCACTTTGGAGAAAAATTTCAAAGTTTAAAAACTGAAAATAAATTGTATCTTAAAAATGTATGTACAATGCAAATTAACAAAAACAATCTTAAAAAGTTTATCGTCGCATCTTGGCCATTCCTTCTGAAATTATCTTGAGGTCTTTTAAATCCGTATTAATCATGTTCATCAAGTGAGCAATACCATTTTGTTCCATTTTAAGAAATTGTTTTATATCTTCTTGTATCTTCTTATCCATCTCATATCGTTCCTTAGGTGGCAGCACCGAAGTACCACTGGTTTGCATCTTACAGCGTATTTCAAAAAGTTGACTCTAAAAATGTTATTTATTGTAACCCATCTTTCTCATGTTTTTCATAAAAACTCACCTTAAACTGTGAAGGTAACATAATTTGAGCTAAGATTTGTTCCAACCGTCCTTTCAGAATTTCTTCTTCGGGTTGCAGTGCCATTCCTAACTTTCGAGTCACTTCTTGTTTGATTATAATTTTTAGCAGACGATGCTGCAGTTCGGCAAATTTCTGTTTCAGTTCCATAATTTTTGCAACAGAATTTGAATGCTTTTTATTCAGTTCCATTAACTCTTTATTAACTTTGTTTAGGTACTCGCGGTGCAAGTTGGTTTCGTGTTGTTCGCACAACATGCGCTTCTTAAGATCTGTGAAACCATTTATGGCCATAGGCATGAATTTTCTCGGATTTGGATTATGACTTTGAGCCGATTGCCAAAATTGCATTTCGATACCTACAAATTAAAAAGAATTGAAAATCAACAAGTACAAGTGAAAAATATGGGTACTTACCGGCAGGTGGATTTTTTAAATATTCTTGCAACTGACATCTAGTTGGGGAAACGTAAGCACCAACAAATGTAACACCAACGCTGGCTAATTGTTGCTTCTGCATGGCTTGGTTCAAAAAAGTGCTCAAATCAAGTGCAGGAATTTTTCTGCAAGTGCCAGTGACTCCCTTCTCGGATACAGAGATCATAACTTCACACTGATTATCTCCAATGCTCTTAACGTGTTCAATGTGAACTGTTAAATTAGGTTTGTTGCCTAAAATGCCAAGAATTCCATTGCTTAAAACTTCTTTTTGATTACTGAAAATAAAAATAGTTAGCACGAGAATGGGGAAGAATTGAAAATTTGATTACCCAAGTTCTGATTCTTTCTTGTTAAAGTTTAATTTGACATAACCATGACTGTTGTCTTCTCCTGGAATCACTGCATACCCGATTGCTCTGTAGCGGAAAAATGGATTTTCGCTGTTGTACTCGATGGGCGGTTGACTGGTGTTATAATAGCCTTTGCCTATGCCCCATGATGCTTGCAACATGTTCCATTTCTTAAGTATTACATCGCGCTCGTCGCCAAATAAATTGATAGCATAAATTGAAGCAAACATCTGTTGGATGGCCGTCTGTGGAATAGGAACTGAAAAAGTGGTTAATAATAGAACTTGGTAAAATAAGCAATTACTTACCCATATTTGTGCCAGGGACACCTATTTTGTTAGTCTGTAAGGCATTGGCGACAAACAAATTTGGAGCGGTTGATGCAGCACCAAATCCTCCAAAACCGGTCGATTGTGCTCCAAACATTGGAAGCCCACCAGATGCTGTAGTAGTTTTACCAAAACCACCACTAAAAAATGACGGAGTCGTAGTAGTGGCAGCCGATCCAAAAAGATTAAAACCTGTGTTTGTTGCTGGTGTGCTGCCCAATCCAAATCCACCCGTAGAACCAAACAAACCTGTTGTGGATGTGGTGGTTGTGCCAAAACTGGAACCAAACAAAGGCGGGGCTGAAGAAGTAGAAGCACCAAATAAACCTGAAGCTCCACTAGTGGCTGTAGATCCAAACAAACTGGGTGCTTGTGCAGTTGTATTGCTACCAAACAATCCTGGAGTCGCTGCTAAACAAATTGTCAAGTTGGATTGCTAACTTTTAGATAGAAACAAACCTGTTTTTGGGGCGGCTGCTCCAAAAAGACTTGGTGCGGAAGCTGCGGGTGCGCCGAAGCTGCTTCCGAATGCGGGCGCTGGTGTCGCTTGGGTTCCAAACGCGCTTCCAAAAGCTGGAGCTGATGTTGGAGCAGAACCAAAGGCGGCAGCACCAAATGCGGGAGCTGCAGCAGTGGGGGCACCGAAGCTACTACCAAAGGCAGGAGCGGAAGTTGTCGGGGTGCCAAAAGTACTACCAAACGCGGGAGCCGCTGCACCGGCAGTTTGGCCAAAACTACTACCGAAAGCAGGAGCCATAGCACCTGCTGCCGGTTGTCCAAATGCAGTTGATCCAAAACCAGGTTGTTGTTGCTGTTGTGGTTGAGCGGTTGGTGTACCAAACGTTGATCCGAAACCAAATCCTGTAGCTGCAGTGGTAGCTGCTGGTGTAGTACCGAAAGATAGAGGTGCACCAAAACCAGTGGCTGTAAATTATTAAATTAATTTTTAAAATTAGCCAAGATTTAAAATCCGGTATATTATTTAAAATACATATTGGTTTTCAATTTCTCTTTCTATGTCTAAATCAGAGGCAGAGGATAGAAAGAGATGGAGAATGATGGGAAGGCTTTTATTCAGTAGTGGAAAAAAACAGGCTTATAGTGATAGTAATGTCTAAATCAACATGTATTTTTTTTAAACGAAGTTTACTTAAAATCGATAGTTTTTGCGATATTCTGGAAGGAATATTATTGCTGGCATGTCCCCCAACTCAAATGTTTTGTAACATTTTTGTGCTTTTGATACAAATCAGTGCAACTGCAGTACAACTAATCCACCTGGGTTTAGTGGGAAGTGCTGACCTGCTGTCCCCAGCATCCTCATTTTAAAAATGAGAAAAAGATAATGCTCCGAGAACGATAACCGAATGGAGACCACTCGAGATGGTTCTACGAGGTAAAGAAAGATGAGAGGGACGAACTGGAGAGAAAAATCCACGAGAAGACAGGTGCGGAGAATGATAGTGACACCAACCCAAACGCAGATCCGTAAGAGTAGAAAAATAGTATGAAGAGGTTGGCACGTTGCTTTAAATTAAACGATTGTTATTACTAAATACTCTTACAATAAAAAATGTCAACTATTACGGTTTACTAATTTTCAAAAAGTCGCTTGTTTTTTGATATGTTAAAATAAATTAGTGATATAGTTAAGTAGGTAGTTTTATTAATAATCATAAAATTATGATAAACAATGACTTAATAAAAGATAGACAAAGTTTATATTAAAAGGAAGATAGTGGTATGGGCGAGTGATTAAGAGAGCACCACATAAACCGTAATCGAATTTTCTAAATCTTGAAATAAAAATTTTCACATTGAATTGAATTTATAAAAGGAAATATAAAGTTTTGCATGTTTTACAGTTTTTTATATTATTTTTGCATATTATAAGATGACAACACGTTATTGTAAATATTATATGTATATTTTGGGCTCTCGTGCAAGAATACAACCTAAGTCGTTTACCTGTTTCCCTAGACCGTACTCAAGCATTTAAACCTCAAAGATTAGAGACGGTCATTGGCCTGGTTGTTAGCCCGATCAACTGCTAACGTAAGGCGCCCAGTTTGAATCCGGGCAGAGCTCATTTTGTATAGCCGTATCCGTGCTTCGGAAGGCACGTAAAGACAGTGGTCTCTCAAAATATATTCCTACAATATTATGAAATCTCAACAATTAGTATTATTATTATTATTAACAGGTTGTGGTGTGGGACCCACTGCACTGAAGCTTAGCTTATTGTGCCCCACGTTCCAAGTTTTTACTCCAACAAGTGCGTCTCCTCAACAAAGTCGAGTATGCATTTGAAATTAGTAACTGAGTTTATATTTTTTATTGTCTTCCATATTTTTTATTTCCTCTATCTTTGGATAAAAGCAAGAAACAGGTTCAAATTCTGGTTACATCGAATACACTTCTTCTGAAGCCAAGATGAATTTACTAGAGTATAATTAAAAGAGTAGTTTCCCGGGTGAGAGTTGATCAATCTGGATTCAAATTTTCAGAGTATTTTTTGATTATGAAAGATAATGCAATAGACGCATAAAAAATAAAATTTGCGGTTGGAACACAAATTTTGAAAAAAAACGGTTTTAATAATTAATTTGGAATGCAATTTTCTCATTGGCACTTTCAAATTTAATGTGCTCTGAGAAGAAATTTTAACATACCAAAAATTCAAGTTTTTCAAGAATAAATCGTAAAAAAGTGTATCTGTGGCAACCTTACAAATTAGATTAATTTCTTTACAAAGATATTAAAATTTCTTTCAGAAAAAAAAATTGTATCCAAGCATAATAAAATTCAGTTCGTTTACTATATATAAGATATATTTTGAGATCTATTAATTCTAGATCATAAAAATTAAATTTACAATTTAAGTATTTTTAAGTAATCGCATCGCTACTTTCCATCAATTTCATTTTTATTTTCAAAATTCTAATTTTTATCTCACGCAATATTCTAACAAAAAAACCAAATTTTTCGTGTTTTAATCAATTGTTGGAAACTAATGATGATTTTAACTTTTGTGCAATTCTAGAAATAATTGAAAAACCTGCAGATAATAATTTTGTTATCGAAAATTTTACTATTAATATTTACGGAAAAGGGCGTTAATCCTAATTTTCTCTCGATACCTTTTCGTTCTAACCCCGTGCGTGTGGGCGAATGACCGCAAATTCGCTGAACAAAGACAGAGCAAAAATGTTATTCACACACAAAGTTTTTGTGACTAATTTCATTGTTTACAAACAAACCCAAAGAGGGATTTCAATCATAACAATCGCATCAGAAATTACTACAATTGGAATTTTCCCCTTCGTCTTTACAATGAGTTTACGAAAATGGGGCAAATTATAAACCAAGAGACTTGACCAACATTATCAAGAAACTATAGACGAAATAATAATTTACCAAACCAACAAAAAAAGATTGTCAGGAAACCACAAAAAAAAGATTATTAATGGAAAATCCTCAATTTTTTTAATATAAATTGTCGTGATAACAAATACTCTTCAGTCTGTTCAAGAAACGCGAAATTAATCGTATCTTTGAAGTTAGCTAAACAAAACAGAAAAATGCCTGTAAGAAATCATGAATACATTGCATCGTACTTTTACAATCAACAGGTAAGTTTTATGTTACGTAATATTTAAAATTTTGTATTTATTGTTTTTTTTTGAATTTTAAATTTAATAAATGTTGGAATTTACAGCATCCTCGTTATGAAGACGTTCATAAATTTGATATGGTAAAAGGAGCAGTAAAAGGTGCACATAGTGTAACCACAGCAATAAATAGGATAATCTGGCCTACCGAGCCGACAACAGCAACAGAAAGTGTAACCATTGACCAATTCTTAAACAACATACCTGCAGCAGTAACCGAGAGTACAACTTTAAGTCAATTCTCGAATGGGCTGCCTGCAGCAGTAACCGACAGCACAACCTTAAGTCAATTTTCAAATGGGCTACCTGCAGCAGTAACCGAGAGCACAACCTTAAGTCAATTTTCGGATGGGCTCTCTGACACAACCATAACTCAATTTTTAACAAGTGTGACGTCGGGAATAGAAAATACAATCAATTTTAATGATACAGTTATGAGTGTAGTTACTGACGAGACTCGAGATACCATGGTTAATGTAATTAACAATGCCGTAAATATAACAAACGAGATTTCAAACCCAACTACGTCAGCAAATGTAATCCAAAATGCCGTTACAACAATGGTAAATTTGATCGAGACTACTACACCTTCAGTAATGCAGGACACAACTATAGCTCAATTCTCGGCTGGCCTGCCTGCAGCAGTAACGGAGGAAACAACCATAACTCAATTGTTAACAAATATGACTAGTTTGGGAATAGAAAATACAATCAATTTAAATGATACAGTTATGGGTGTACTTACAAACCAGACTCAAGATACCATGGTTAATGTGATTAATAATGCTGTAAATTTAACAAATGAGATTTCAAATCCAACTATATCAACTAATGTGATCCAAAACGCTGTTACGTCAATGGTGAATTTAATTGAGACGACACCTTCAGTCCCCGTTGCAAATTCAAATATAACAAATGAAGTCCAGATGATTGTGACAACAGAACATACTTCCACAATGGCTAATGTGGTTAAAAAAACCACAGAACTCGTCACTGATACAATTTCAACAACCGCAAAGAAGATCGGTTGTGAATATTTACATAATAACGAAAACGAAGGATCTCAAAAAGGTACCAACGCACTATTAGTGTTAATTCTATTGGTGCTTCTCTTTATATGCGCCTTTTTGGTCTACATCTATATCCGTCACAAAAGAATGGGAAAGACAACACATCAGTACCAGGTCAAGCAAGAAGAAAACACCTCCACGGTGGAGTTACAACACGAACAAATACAAATAGAACAAGCATCTTATGTAAAACATACAGAAACATAAAAATATGTAAATTATTAACTTAACTTATTGAATATAATTGTAATCGTAATTAATTTTTAATAAAACCTTGTGTAATTTTAAAATTTAAATACATAACCCCACTTACGTTTGTTAGGTGTATTGCCGAACGTCGCAGAATTACCAAATGAAAACGCCATTATTTCTGATTAATTCTACGACATTAACACAATTATTCTCACTATAAATTAAAATTATTAGCACTGATTTTAGGCAAATACTTTGTTATAAAATAAAAACATTAAAACAATGTGCAATTTGGAGGTGCGACCCCTAGCGGAGCGCGGTAAATACTCCAGTGTTTCGTGACGTCACTTAGTTTACACAAAGTTGTGCAAAATTAAATAATGCATTTTAAAATTTACACTCGAGTTGTGCATTTCATTGGTTGGATTGGCTGTTTAGAAATTTTAAAATTCTGTGGAACCACTGCTGGAAGTCATAAAAATCCTGCTTTATGTAAATCGTGAATTTAATGGAGTAATTCTGGTCATTCCCAATGGGGTAATTTTGACCATTCTTTTAAATAATAAAGACTTGAGTAGTTCTACCCAACTAATCGAAACGAAGAGTTTTGCTTTAGCCCCGCCTTTAAAACAAATCTATAGATTTTTATAGGTTACTTGAAAGATATTTTCATTTGTTTTTGAGGTAGAGCGCACACAAAATTTGACCACAGACATACACACCATCATTCAGTATATCATAAACAATATAAATTAACAAAGTAATTATCGATAAACTAATGCGCTTTATGTCACTCAAACGTCAAACGCTACAATACGTTTTGACATTAAAACAAATGCTATAAATCAAATTGAGATTTTTAGCAATATTGTGAATTTATTTTTTTTTTACTTACACCTTGTTCATTATTTTCAGAATTTCTGTGAAAACGGTGAATTTTTGGAAAAATTTATTTAATCAAAGTTGTACCCTGTTAAATTTCCTATCCGATTTGCGCCGTTAGTTTTTTCTAGGACGTTTCGTTTAAGAGATACGGGGTTCGCAAGAAAAGAAAAAAAATAAAATAAGATTAACATTTTTTCCCTTAATTTAATTTATAACTCGAAATCCGTTGATTCTAGACGATAAGAGGTTATAACCTAATTTGTAGATAAGCGAGTGATCTTTAAAAAAGTTCTAATCCATTAAGTCTGAAAAATCAATAATATCGGTACTATGGCCGTTTGAAATCAAAAATTCAAAAAATTGCTTTAAAAGGAAGTACCCCTCAAGGGTTTGGACTTGGACAAAAATTTTATCTTAGAAAAGTGTCCTTTATCACCAACTCAAAGGTTCTCCACGGTCACAGAAACGCCCTGTATTTAAAACAAAATAGAAATTAACTTTGTGAGAAGGTTGAATGGAATTTTAAAATTATCAATTTATAATTAAAAGACGCTCCTTAAGCAATGAAATTTTTATTTCGTGAGGAGTAACCTGACAATGCTTATTAGTATTTAAAAACCCCCTTCACACCTTTATGCACAATTTATATAATAATAATAATTATTATTATTGCAATTCATTTCAGCCAATTAGAACGTTAATTATTGAGTGTATTTTGAGATGCATGTAGGAATTATCTACTTGTAGATTAATAATGACCGCACCCTCAACTATAGATACATATTTAATTTGACCGTTAGAACGTTAATTATTGTAGTATTACAATAATTTACCGGTATATAAAGAAATGCAAGGGATTGTACCTCACAGTGGCAAAATAACAATTTCAGCGAAATGAAACTCGTGTCTCTGTTCTTCGCAACATGCTTCATTATTTTAATTTTTAAGGGGACCGATGCTTATCCTAAGGAAGATTCAAAGATGAGTAAGTTGATTTTGTTTTAAATTTCTTTATTCAAGTCATTTGAAATTTTAATTACAAAATTTTTAATTGGTAAATTTTTCCACTTACATATTTTCAGTTATTGTACAATCATGTTTTGATTTTCCCAAATCTCGTCAGTTAAACTTGGCCCTATATAATTAAATGAGGATAAAAATCCACCCGAGGGTCAACCGCTACAGGAAATCTTGTACAATTAACTTCACATACTTCGTCAAAATTCACCGTATTTCTTATTCTTCATCAGTAATTCACCGTACTTCATCAATAATTCACTGTACTTCACCTACTTCATCGATATACTTCATTGTTTTCACCTATTTTACAAGTACTTCATGTATTTCATGTATTAATTCACATGAGGTTTCATGTACTTCATGAGATGTGTACAAAAACTTCACCAGCGGTTAACCCTCGAATCCACCATATAATTGAATTCACAAAAATAATTACAAGAAGTTTTATTTTTAAAAAAGATAAAATTTTACCAATTTTACTATCCATGGGTTTTGAATGGAATGAAATATAATGGGTTAATTTCATGCTTTCTTAATATTCTTAAACAAAAATATAAACTAATTTTTATTGACTCTTAAGTTGATTTTAGTACATTACAAAAAATTAAAAAATATTTGTTTTCTTTTTCAGATAACGATAATGAAAATGACATCATGGACATGGTAAAGAACGTGGATCCTAGTCAAAAATCTGGTACTTCCTGGATTGATCCGTACGATAAGTATCAAAGTATGAAATAGGATTTATTCCTTTAAGTTATTTGCATAAAAAATGTATTTACGATAGTCACATGCAATTGTACTTACTATTGCTTTTTGAATAAAATTGATTTAGCTAATTTATTTTGTAATTTTTTATTGGCACACTCGTGGATTAAGCTATTTCATCCCTAACTAAATTGCAAAGAATGGTTTTATTTTGCGATTTTATTTCCAATACCTACTTTAAATTTTATCGTAGTTAGTACTTCATTTGTAAACCTAGGTGAACCATCAACAGATGATATGGATAATGTATAAATGGCAATGGAATGACGGTAATCAGCAAATGCAAAAGTCTTAATTTCCAATGGGCTAATCCTTGAATGACATGATTGCCAGATTGTCACGCACTTAAATGATTAGTTGTAACTGGTGAAATCCAGATTAGTTGATCAATTATTAAGTCAGGTAACCTTAGACATATGTCAGCAGTATAGCGGTAAAGCATACACCGGCCGACTGGAAAGCGGTAGACCGCGGTTCAATTCTTAGTCCAGTCGGATACACTGCTGTGATCAAAGGTCCAATATCAATCTGTGGACCATGGAAGGCAACGAAACCACCCCATTAATTATATTCCCTAGTAAAGTCCTTCAGCTAAGTTGACTCAACATCCGAATACGGATAGGCACCGAAAGAAGAAGAAGTAACCTTAATTAATTATTGTTTTAACAGTTACTGTTTGACTTTATAACCTTATTGAAAACCAGATCAGTGGCGTAATTAATAGTTATCTTGTAGCAAATAATAGCACTGTAAACACCAAGCCCCATATGCTCTGGGAGGTCTTTGGCCGATTTTCACTGGCTAGTAATAATTTACAATTATTTATTCCATAAATTGCACTAAATACATTACAGTTTTATATATATGTTAGTATAGGCAAATTATATAGATAATTTGTTATTTTAATGTCAAACCTATTTTATGCGGTCCTATCTCCCTCACAAAAACAGGTTTGAGTGTCTATTAATTAGTATTATATTATTATTATTAAGTATAATATCTAGTAATTAGTATAAAAATAGGTTAATATATTAAACCGTGGAAGTTTAATCTATTATAGGGGTCTAATTACCGAAATACTGACTTCTCTAAGCAGTTATTACTTTTTACTGCTTCAAACAGTTTCCCGGTTGATGTTAATAAATTAATAACGTCATCGTTTTCAGCTGTTTGTAAAAGGCTTTTGCCAAGAATATCAGCAACGTTACAAACTGCACCATTTTGTAATAAAACTTTAAGAATGCCTTTACAACCAAATTCAGCAGCATAGTATATGGGAGTTACGCCATTAACATCTTCACTATTAACATCAGAGCCTTGCGCTATCAAATACTTCACAAGTTCTAAATGACCTTTAATTGCAGCGTAGTGCAGTAATGTAACATTACGTGGACCAGCATCATTAACGTCAGCGAAACCTTTGCTTAGGAAAAACTCTATAATATCTTTATAACCTTCTATAGCTGCAAGATGTATGGGCTTGAAACCAAAAGCAGTCGTAGCATTAATATTAGAACCCTCACTTATTAGATATTTTATCACTTCCAAGTTATCCGATCGTGAAGCAATATGCAGTATCGTGTCATCATTATCAAATTTAGTATCTACATCTACTTTCTTGCTCTTCAGTAACATTTTAAGTACTTTTAGATGATTCATGAACACTGCGTATTCCACAGGTGTATTGTTTTTGTTGTCCTTGGCATTAACCTCTGCCTCATTATTTAGTAAAACTTCTACCACATTACTATGACCAATTGTTGCTGCCATATGCAATGGAGTGCAGTTATTGGTAATTTTAACATTGACACTAGCTCCACTTTTTATTAAAACCTCGACAACGTCCGCATGTCCCTCATGTACTGCAATAAATAACGGCGTTAGTTTATCAATACCAGCTACGGCATTAACATCAGCTTTTCCTGTTATCAAAGCATTTACTATTTTCGTATGACCTGTATAAGCAGCCCGATGTAATGGTGTAAAATCTTCCAAATCTTTGATGTTAGCGCAAGCACCGTTTTTTAGCAATATTTCCAGAATATCTACATATCCACCTGCAATTGCTCGTAGCAAAAATTCAGTTCCTTCTGCATTAACATCAGCTCCTTTCGTTATAAGAACTTCCACGATTTCTCTCCGATTGCTTATAACAGCAAAATATAATGGCGGCTGATGGTCACTGCAATTCCGTAAATTAACATTAGCTCCGTTTTCTAACAAAATATCAACTATTTCTTTATTACCAGCTAACACAGCTTCACGTAATGGTGTACGGTCCGTATTAATACTACTTACATCGACTTGAGCTTGATTTGCTAATAAAAGGCTTACCACACCTTGGTGACCATTTTGAACCGCTAAATGCAATGGTGTGTAACCGTGAATAGTTGCAGCATTTACTTCAGCTTTATTTTTTATTAGAAAATCAACAGCATCCTGATGGCCCCTATCGGCAGCTAAATGCAATGGTGTATCACCGTCGTTGCTTCTTATATTTACTTGAGCTTCATGTTCTATTAGGAGATTAATAATATCTTTATTACCATTAAATGCAGCTGCATGTAATGGTGTGCCGCCGGCCAATGACCCTTGAGCATTAACTACGCCTTCATTTTGTATTAGCAGAGCTGCAACATCTTTATGCCCTTTCAAAGCAGCTATATGTAGTGGCGTTATATTATCATTGTCTTTGGCATTGATTTCTGCTCCTTTCGTGATTAACAGTTCAGTAATTTCCATATGACCACCATGTGCTGCGAAGTGTAACGAAGAAGAATTATCTTTATCTTTAGCGTGAATGTCAACATCATATTTGAGAAGAATAGCAACAATGTCGAAATGGCTAGCCCGTATTGCAAAGTGTAGAGAAGTTTGGCCATCAACATTGGGGATATTAGCGGTTGCATTATATTCGAGTAAAGTCTTTACCACTCCAATGTCCCCAAGTATTGCTGCATAGTGTAGAGGTGTAAAATTTTTGGTTTTTTCAACAGCATTAACATTAGCTCCATGTTTCACTAGAATATATGCAATCTTCTCGTTACCTTTGCGTATTGCCAAATGTAAAGCCGTAGTGCCATCTATAGCTTTAACATTATTAACGTCAGCTTTATTTAGAATTAAAGTATTCACTATTTCTAAGTGGCCTTCATTTACAGCACAATGTAATGGTATAAATTCCGTATCACTACTAGCGTTAACATTTGCGTTATTTTGCAATAATAAATTAACTAATTCTAAACTGCCAGTTCTTATAGCCAAGTGTAAAAGGCTAAATTTATGTCGAGATTCATTAATACAAAAGTTGACATCTTTCTCCAATAAAATCCTAACAACATTGATATGCATATATTTTGTTGCATGGTGTATCGGTAAAATACCAACAAAATCAGAGGCAAGAGTATTGGCTGTATTTTTTAATAAAATTTCAACGGTATCGCTGTGACCATTTTCGGCA
This sequence comes from Lycocerus yunnanus, assembly GCA_036346125.1. Classification (NCBI taxonomy): domain Eukaryota; kingdom Metazoa; phylum Arthropoda; class Insecta; order Coleoptera; family Cantharidae; genus Lycocerus; species Lycocerus yunnanus. The sequence goes on from JARFIX010000051.1 coordinate 1,500,687, forward strand.
GCAACATGCAATGGCGTTTTGTTGCAATTATTTAGATCATCGACATACCAACCCCTTTCTTCTACAAAGAACTTTACAATATTTTGTCTTCCATATGTGGCGGCTACATGTAGGGTAACCTGGTCTAGGAGTACGCACTTAAGATTCAAAATACTATAAAAAAACAAAACTCAAGTCTAGAAGATCCACTTAGCATTTATTACGTCGACAATTTAAATATCTTTCATAAAGTAATATAAAAAAAAACAAAATTATAAAATATTTCTGAAAAAAAATAATAAAAAATGGGAATTGCGTACTCTTACCAACCATATTGTGTAAGAGTACGCATCTACGTTGATAAGAGTACGCATTGCTTTCTTTTTATTTGCAGAGGTGGCAAATAAAAATTCCCTGTCCGTCATAAATTGTACAAGCCTCATGCCACCACTCGGAGCATTTTGAGCACTCAATCCAATCTTCCGCGGGAGGGTCCGTGTAGATTTCTGAGCAATTTGGACATCTCCATACCTTTTTTTGGGCATCTTCTTTGGTACTTTAGCTGATCTGTTGGCCTTTTTAAGAGTAGCTTTTAATAATGGTTTTGAAACACGCTTTGGTACATTCTTTGAGGCCAAAGACTCCTCGAGAGCCAATTTGTATGGAGACCCACTCAAAATATCTGACTTAGCTCTTTTACGGTTAGATCTTGAAAGATATTCAGCTCGTGGTAGGGGGGCTATATCTTCAATAGGTATATGAGGCGATTCCATGTTTTGTATATGAAGACAAGCAAGTGGTGCACGCGATTTATCTGTCTCAACCAGCGACTGACCAGATGCCTTATTTGTTGAGCACGAGGGCTGCGGAGAAAGACAGGTAAGTCGTGTACGCGCTCTATCTGACTCAACCAGCGGCTGACTAGATGTCTCATTTGTTGAGCACGAGGGCTGCGGAGAAAGACAGGTAAGTCGTGTACGCGCTCTATCTGACTCAACCAGCGGCTGACTAGATGTCTCATTTCTTGAACACGAAGGCTGTGGAGAATTGTCTGAAATTTGTGTCAGTGGCCTTTCAGTCACCGCGCTAGCTAAGAAATCTTCTTCTCCAAAAATGTCCGGGTTAAACGGTTTAATTCCTGATATGAGTACGCGCGTACTCTTAAAAGGGACGTAGCTGCGTACTCATAGACACACGAGCCAAATCGTCAACAAGCGCCACGTAACGCCATCTCTGAATAATTAACACAAATTACGCTCGCTACATGCGACCGGTGCGTCCTTGAAAACTTAACAATTAACTTCATTTTTGCAAAATAATTGCAGTCTACTCTCAAAAATACGTTGAATATTGTAAAAATATTTAAGGTTTTAAGAAAAATACTTTAAACTTACGTAATTTCCGTGTTTTTGCTTGAAATTGGTTTTTTTTTTGCACAACACTTGTTGTTGCGCACGGAATCAAAATACGACTGAAGTTAGCCGAGTATCACAAACAACTTCACGGTTTCTGCTGTTGCGTACTCTTACCGAATGCGTACTCTTAGACCAGGTTACCCTAGTGGGCTTTGGCCATTGATATCCTTATCATTGCCGCTTACATTTTGATCAAAAATAAATTTTATAACTTCAAGACTAGATCCCTTAGCAGCAAAATGCAACGTTGTCCACAAATCAATACTTCTCGCATTGATATCGGCTCCATTTTTCAAACAATCTATTACGATATCCAGATTTCCTTCTTCCAAAGCATCAAACATTTTTTTCTGAGTACTAATGGTAGCTAGACCTTGAATATATTTCTCTCTTAACTTGAAAGCATCGTTCCTTACAAACTCGCCAATCTTCTTCTCACACGTCTTTTGATTTTCTTCATTAAGCTTTTGTGCGTTTAATAAAACTGTTATTGAAGGATCAGAAAATAATACATCGACTATGACATTATTATGAGCTAAATAATTGCGTAAACATTTTCCATTCAATAAAGGCGTGTTACCATCTAAAAAAAGAAAATTATTTTCTTGGCCATGCTTTGAACTTTCTATAATTATTGACATTATATCCAGAACAAGCATTTCTATTACTGCTTGCAATTTTCTATTTCCCTTATACAAAGGTAAATTTGCACTTAATGAACCGGTTAATGAGTTATTGATTAACACACTCTGCAGTTGAGATAGCTTCAGTTTAAAGTAATTATTAAACTGTTCTTCTGTTATATTTGTAGTCTTCCTTTGCTTACGTTTAGAACTACACGAACCTTTATCGTTCAACTGTTCCTCAAAATCTTCAACCCATTTGATGTCGCCTGTTCCAAATCCAATAAAATAAGGAATTTGCAATATAAATTTCGATTCCTCAGCAGTTCTGTTACTTGGTTTTCTAGACCAAAAACTATAAGCAATCTTCTTTGTAAGATCGGCTATTTGTTTAAGTCCATTAGGTTCTAGTGTTGGAATAATATTCTGCAATTCCCTTTTAACATAGGATTTCAAGACTTGAATGCCGTCATCGCCAGAAAATTTCATAATGTTAATACCATAGCTGGTGGAAATTAATATATCATATATCGGAATGTAAGCATCAAGTCTGATATTTTCTGGAACACTTGCTGCATCAATTATCTTAGTCATTTTAGTTAACAGCTCATTTTCATAATTTGTTTTGCCAGTTAAATTATCGCTTACTTTTTGAACCATGTTTTTAAGTTTTTCGTGTTCCGTCATTTTAAAATTTCCCGGAATTATATTATCCAATTTAACACTGCTAAGTACTTCGATGATCCTCTTTAATTCATCTATATTTTCACTACTAACGAAGTTTTCAAGAAATATTTTTATTATGTTGATTTTGCTTTTATAAAGAATATCGATAATCACACCACCAATTTTTTTAGTGTCGTTTTGAATATTAAGAAAAAAACTGACATCTACATTTCCTTCAATCTCCATTCTTTTAGAGAGCGAATCAGTATGTGATAGTGAATCACGCAAACTTAAAATAATTTTTCGTGCGTTCTTTTCCAATGAGAGTAATAGGAGCTCACTTGTAGTTGGAGATAACTTGGGAGATTCCAAAGTATTTTTCAAATGTTCCCCGAGAACTTGTAAAGCTCTTACAATAATTAACTGTCCTTCCATTTCATTTGCATCGACCGATGATGCCAACTTCATGTAATCGCTTATTATCTCTAAAGAATGAATATCTCGAATTTGTTGATAGTCCTTATACAATTCTTCAAATTGAGGATAACAGCTAATAATATCTTTAATAATTTTCTCGCGGTTAACCCTTGGAAGACTACCGCGTTTGCCAATATTTATAATACCTTTTTCGTCTTCAAGTTTCTTTGCAAAACTTTCTATATGATTTAATATTTTACTTTTATTCAATATTATATGATAGAATACATTCATCTCTTGCCGTTTTGTGCGTGAAGAAATAAAAATTACTAAACAAAACTCAATTTCTTCCCAAGGTAATCTAATGTACGTCGATTTTAACTGCCGTTTTAAGATGTGAATATTTTGTGCAATAGACTTGGCTATAAATAAAAACCTTTGATCCACCTCTTCCGTGTCTGAATAATCGATTTTGAGCAAGTTAATGTTTTCAAATAGTAAGTCAATTCGTTCCCTGGTGTTATTAAGATTATCCATAACGCTTTGGTTCTGTCCAAAACCATCCGAGAAGAAATGAAGGCTAATTAATTTATTTTCAACAAAAACTTCCATTTCATCTGACAATAGTACGTTCTTCAACTTTAGTTCTTCGTAGGCTATCGAAAGAATTTTGTCCAGTTCTTCCAAATTAGCATTGTCAGTAAAGTAATTATTGGGCCATCTACTAATGAGTATATCCAGAAGCTCAATGTTACCCGAACGTATGGCATAATAAAATGCATTATGACGTGTTCCATCTTCATCGTCTGGTAATATAGCCAACCTTCTGATAGCAATAGAGAGATTATTTAAAATTCTACTGTCACTCTCTAATATATACTTGAGAATGTTGACCTCGTTATGTTTACAAGCTAAAATAACCAAATTGGTATCTCTAATAGAATTGCTGGAGTTATCATAACAATCTCTCAAAGTTACTAGATCTTCCACGTCATTTAAATAGTCAACCAAATCGCTAAATTTTCTAAAATTATCAATATTACCGTCTGAAATTGCTTTTTCGAGTTCACTTAAAATCAAAAGATAAAGTTCTCCGGATTTTGTATTTTCATAGTTGAGTTTTTTTTCTCTTGCATATTTTCTTACAAATTCATCTTTGGATTTGTATGAACGCGATAAAAACAGTATATTTTCTTGGCAAAAACTGTGTTTTTGTTTAAATGCGTACATAGCGCCGTTCTACAAAGTATCTACGGCAATGGTATCAGAATATCCAAGTAAAACATTTGTAAAACGGAGCACCTACTTGCTTCTGGATCACTCGATTCTAAAACAAATTCTTCCCACAGTTGTAGTTTGCTTCTGAAAATAGCTAAGATTAATATATAATAAATATTAGATTAATTAAAATAGTTATAAATTATTAATAGTGTAATAATACTAAATTGTAATTGCTTGTAGTTGAAGCTGCACAAAAATAATTGCGAGTCGCCACACAAGCAAACCTATGTGGCACACAATCTTACCAACTGTATAATTGCTTATGAAAAGGGACGCATTATTGTTAGTAGCCCACGGTGGCAAATATCTTATAACGGCCCTGGGTATTTTTCAATTTTAAAATCAACTTTTAGATAATACGTATATTTATGACAAATACATAGTATGTGGGTATGCATTTTCCTTAAGTACGTTCAAAGTCCAATTTATAATCATCACTTTGTTCGAAGATTAAACTTTTTCAGAAATTACTTTTGGGAACTCTATTTTATCAAATTTACTTACTTATAAAAAATTCATCGCCATGTCAACAAAAAAGAGGTTTCGTTTTTATGGTTAGCTCCACCTACACCAAAAAAAGTTGATGTAAAATATTGTAAAAACTACTTCACATTATAATATGTAAAAATTGTAATTATTGTAACTTTACCGAAAAGATTAAACTGCACCGCACATTCTTCTTCTTTATGCATTTTTATATTTGATACTTGCTAATTTTTCATTCAATTCACATTGTATGATAGCTATTACTAGTTTCACAAAAATGAAGTTTAATATGTTTATCAAAACAATTATTAGTCATTTCGAGGAAATTAGCTTTATATTTAGAAATCAGATTCACATTTTTACAGTTATCCAAATAAATAATGATAATTTTTTTACATTTTTAGATTTACATTTATACACATATCGCACTCCCAGAAAGAAAGGGGTATAAGTCTGAAAACGCCATTTTGAGCTAGAGCGCTTTGAATATTTGAACGTTTATAAGAAAATCACGTTTATCTTTTTAGATAAATGTGCTTTTTTAAAAATAATAATTGATAATATTAATTGGTAAAGATTATTTTATTGTAAGAAAAGCAAATTCAGTTTCGGTTGGAAACTTGGGAGTTATAGCCTTTTCTAGCTGAACAAAAGTACCAAGTTTAGCGGTTTTTTAGCGGAAATAATTCGACTATCATAATATGACTTGTTTTGCTGATAGAACTTGAGGAGACGAATTATTTGATATATCTAACTCAAAAAATCACTTTTTGGACTTATACCCCTTTCTTTCTGGGGGTGCGTATAATGTATTCTAAACAACCATTAAAAATATCAACCACCTGTACTCGGGCTGAAGGATTGAAATCTATCTAGTGATTTCCAAAAACTTCATAAAAATATACATACGCCTCAACCAATTAAATGTTATTTTATAGGATTTTTGTAGCATATTACAAATCAACGGAAAAAATTTCGTAACAGTATCAAGTGATACACCAGGTTCACTTTCATCCCCCTCAAAAATACGTTAAGTTATAAAACAAAATCATTATTTCAAAACCAAAAGTTTCATTAATTAAATTTTGTGCTCTCCACATAAAAAATTACTGTCAAAAATTGCGTGTTCAATTTGCGGGACAAAGGATTCAATACCACCTCATCGAATATATTCAAAACAATAAAAAAAATAAATTTTGTGTATAAATATCCTTCCATGTAAATAAAAACTGCCAAAAATTTCATAACTCGGGACAGCACAAAAAGGCAGTATAAAATAAATTTTCCTAAAACAAGAAAGTTTAAGTTTGAAGGAAAACAAACAAACTGTTTGTTGTGGCCAGGAAAATGCACGAGGTGAGTAAAAATAATTTTCATTTTACAATAAATTTATATATTTTAAGGCCATACAATATAAAATAAAATAGTTACCACAGCAGCTTAAAATCACCAAGTTAAACTCGGTTTTGTTAAAAAAACACATATAAAAGACAATTTGCAAGCATAGAAGGAACAAAAGCCCAACAAATACTTGTGATTACTTGGTTTAATCAAATGCAGATTTTTAACTTATTTTATTTTTGAAGATAAATAGATTTTCTTAATTTGCGGTAAGGCTTACCTAAAAAGCAGAAAAAAGGAAGAAGCATTAATTTTGAAATAAGGTTCGCGTAAATTCTATATAATCTAATGCGCCCGCAATTGATCGTTCCGTTTTGGGATCCACGTAAGGTTTCATACGAACGACGCAGTAATCTGCCATTTCTTTAGTCAAATTCTGAAAAAAAAAGGATATAAATTTTGTGATTAAAAAATTGTCAAATAATTCTTACGGCATATAATTCCTCCTTTGTAACGTAAGGACGATCGCCCGCAGTAATAGCTCTGAATGCTTTCTCAATCTCTTCGGAACTTTGAACATTTTCGGTTTCTTTACTGATCATGAAAGCCATGTACTCTTGTAAGGATACATAACCGTCCCGATTAGGATCCACCACATCTACAAAACAATCTATAATAGCAGAATAAATAAAAATTTTATTTTAATTACCTAAAATGGCGTCAAATTCGGGATCTGGTTGTCCTTCCTCCACCATAGGCAAATCATACCCAAGTGCTCGTAGACATGACTTGAATTCTTGATGATTAAGTTTGCCAGATTTCTCCTTATCAAAGTGCTTAAACATCATCGAAAATTCTTTAAGGGCGTCTTCGCTCACACCTACAATTATGGCACACATAAGCGCAAAAATTCGTTATAGTAAAACGCCAACAACTTACCCGATTGGTTACGAGCTTGAATTTGTTGTTCCAAATTGTGCTGCATGCGCATACCGAGCTGATCCAACTGATCCCACTGTTGGGCCAACCCGACGGTAGAATGTTCCGTGTAACGATTATCCAAAATTAAGTGCTCTTCTAAAATTGCTCCTAAATCTTCAATCTTTTTCAAATCAGATCTGCGAGCCCTAACTTCGGCTGATTTGCGTTTCGTAGCCTCAAGTTGTTGTTCCAGAGATCCAGAACCTTCCATCATTGAAGTCCTAAAAAGTTTTTGAGGTTTTAACCTGTTTTTTTACCAACTAAGGCATAATACTAACCGTGTTTCGGTGAGCCATTGGTGGAACGCATTTGCATGTTTTGCAAACTCTTTACGCAATTTATCATTTTCCTCTTGTCGTTGCGCTTCCTTGTTGAGTTCAACATCGCGTTCGGCAATAATTTTTTGTAAATTACGCCAAGTTTCTTCCAAAGCTTCCATGTTAAACCAGGTGTAGGGATTTGGACCTACCTTGAAGCTTTTAATCTTCTTGTCCAATTGAGCCAGCGATTCAAAGTCGGCCTGTGCACTTGACAAAGACGCCTAAAAATAAAAAATTTCCATTTTGATAACTAAGAAGGACTACAAGGTTGTTTGTGTCTCACCTGAAATTGGGCATGCGCTTCACGTAATGCTCGAATTTCTTCGATTGAGTTGCATCGAACTGGGTCGGTCAAATCTTCTTCTGCGTTTTCAAACCAGGAATTAAATGCCGACGCTTTCTTAGCAAAAGTTAAGAAAAGTTCTTCAATTTCTCTGAACTGATCCTGCATGTGCAGGAGTCGTTGCTTGCGAGCGTCAGAGTCGGCAAGAAGTTTTTGCCATCTGGCGATAACATCAGCATGGCGTTGCAAAATTGCATCACTTTGGTTGTGATTAGCGGCAATAAGTTGATCCTTAAGGGCGGTGATATTTTGTATTCCCTCGTGTTCGAAAGCGGTGAGACCTATGTTAAACCATGGGGTTAATTTATTTTTACTTGAAAGTTCTGCTTGTGATGAGAGAAAGAACAAAAAGCTAATCAACTTACCTGCATCAAATGTCTCCTGTTTGGTTAATAATGTCTGCACAGATGACAAATCACGGCCAAATTCTCGCTCTTAACATGGCTCTCCTTATCTGCAATCCAACTTTCGACAACATCTGCTTTCCACATGAACTGTAGGTAAGCGGAATTATCTACAAGTCTTGCCTTTCGCCTATCGGCAAGAGAAGCCAAATGATCCAATTTGGTTTGCAGTTGTTGACAACGTTGGTTGATGCTCTCTGCATGATGATTGCCTTGTGAAATTAACGTCTGCCCATTTTCACCAATATCTTTGCACCTGTCACGATGGGCTTGGAAGTCCATTTCAAAGGTGTCGTGCTTTTTCAGTAAACCTTGTACGGCGGCCATGGTGTCTCCGTAATCTTCCACGCCCAGCAATTGTTGCTTTTCGCTTATCCAAGCTTCTTCCTCTTCCACCTTTGCCAAAAATTGTTGATAGGTAAGCGATTCATCTAATTTTTGGCCTCGGGTAGCTGCCAACTGTTTCAATTCTGCCCAAGCTTGATTCAAAGCCTTAAGGCGTTGTTCGATCTCAGGAACTCCTAAATTCGAAACATCCATTAACTTTTCGCCGGCTTCCTGAACAGCTTGAATGGCAGGTTCATGTGATCCTAGCTCCGCCTCCAAGCGCTTATGTTTTTTCTTAAGGTTTTGAACTCCGGTAAGATCTCGCCCATAGTCGTCTGAACCAACCAACAGCTTCTTTTCCTTAATCCAGGATTCTTCGTCGGCTATATCTCTAAAGAACTGGTGCAAAGTGTTGGCTTCGTTAAGTCTAGCTTGACGGTGAGCGCCCAAGTTTTTGATACGCTCGTATCGTTCGTTTATCGACTGCCTCTTCTCCTGAATGTTAGCCGTATCAAACTGACCACTTTCAATGAGAGAATCGGCTTGATCGTTCATATCGTTAATGCGGTCATCGTGTGCATGTATATCAGCTTCCACTAATTGATGTTTCTTCATCAAGTTCTGAACTGATGCTAAATCTTTACCAGCATCTTCACTTGTTAGTAAACTTTCAACTTCGCCTAACCAAAAATCTAAATCTTTAACTGCGGCAATGTAAGTTCTCTGTTTATTAGCTTCCTTCAATTTCATCGATTTTTCGGTTGTTTTTTGGGTTAAGAATTCCCATTGATCGGCGATCGACTCTAATCTCCTGCGAACTGCTTCTTCTGAGCCTGCACATTGGCGTTTGTCGATTAAATTTTCCCCATTGGCCAATACTGATTGGATTCGATCCGCATTTGCAGCCAATTCAGCTTCAAATGCTTGATGCTTCTGGTGCTTCGATTGTATATTTGCTGGATCCTAAAACAAGAAAGTTAGCCAAGTTTTTTTTTAGAGAAGAACAGCGACTTTACCTTATAACTCTCTTCAGTTGCAAGTTGCAATTTCTCGGCAATCCAATTTTCCATTTCATCTGCATCTCGCGAAAACTGTTGCAAAGTTTGACTCTCGCCTAGTTTTGATCGCTTTTCAATGAGAGCCTCTTTCAAGTGATGCCATCTATCGAGCACTTGGTTGCGTTTGTCATCGATTTCGTGAGATGCATAATGACCATTTCCAATTAACTGGTCGGTAAGGCGTTCTAAAGCTTCAATTTTTTCTTCCTATAAAACAAAAAAATTAATTCGACGTAATTTAGAAAGTATAAATCCTTACATGGGACTTGATTGCTTTGTCAAAATCTTCGTGTTTTTTAATCAAGGCTTCAACGTTATCCCCTTTCGAGTTCACTTCTTCGGAAGCTAAAAATGCTTCCCGATCGGACATCCAATTTTCGGCTTGTTCACAATCACGATAGAAAAGATTTAAGTCCAAATTTTGATCCAACTGAACGCGTCTGTTGATCCAAGCTCTAAAGAATAATCAATCTTAAGTTTAAGATTCTAAAAGTCAAAAAATCAACAAACTTTTCAAGTTCCTCGCGAGATTGGTTCAATTGTTCAAGTTTTTCTTGGATTTCAGGACTTGCATAGTGGTTCGAGGATAGTAATTGTTGCCCAAATTGTTCCAAGGTGTTAAATGTGCCAGCTCTGGCATCAATTTCGGTGCGGTGTTCCTAGAGAAATCATAACTTTAAAATTCAAGCTAATAATTTTTTTTTTTTTATTAATTAGACTGAAATATCTGATGGGTTCCCTAAATATTTTCAATTCACTTTCAAATCATTTCTATTGCCAAATTCAATGTCCTAATTCTTTTCACAATGATTGCCTCTGGCAATTACTTCCATTCAAAATTCAAAACCATCATTTTACAGTCTGAACAGTTTACATTATGTAGGAAAAGATACAAAAATTTGATTGGCTCTGCCTACATGTGACAGCTTTTGTTTAGTAGACAAAACAAGACACTTGAAGGCTACTCATACGGTGAATGCGTTTTCATCCAAATTGTGCTCGACAGATATTCTATCCTTTACTATTACTAATATAGTCGAACCTTTTGAAGAGCACAATTCCAACAAAAACACATCCATTGAACGAGTAGCCTAATTATTAAAATATTGCAAAAGCAAACAACAAAAAAGTTCACAACAACAAAAATTAGTAGTTTAGTTGTTTTTCTGCTTTAGCAACAATTTTATCGAGGGTCAATAAAAATATAAAAAATTAGTCCACTCGATAACGGCAACACACATAGCAGTACCTGTGGTGTTCCGCCTCGTGCATCAATTTCAGCCCTGTAGTTCTACAATACAATGATAGAAGAAAAATACAAAAATTGTAATGCAAACCGATTTTTTAGTCACAATTTCAAAGTCTTAAGTTTCACTAACCTGATGACGCTCGATTAAAGCTTCAGCTCCGGTGACATCGTTTGCCAACTCTTCCGAGCTTACAAGACCAAGCATTGAATTGATCCAAGCTAATAAGTCGCGATGGTCACTCAAAAATCTTTGCAAATCATAAGAATCCAATAATTTTTCTTTACGGCTGTTGGCTTTGGCGGTGAGTTGGGTCCACAGTTCGTTTATTTCCTTCTGTTTAATATAAGTTTGCTCAGCCGATTCGGGATGAGAAGTCATCAGACGATTAGCAATCTCATCCAATTGTTTGATTTTATCGTTGAGGGCAGCTAAATCGCGCTCTAAACCTTCATGCTTACGCTGTAAAGCTTGCACGCTGCGTAAATCCTTTCCGAGGTCGTCGTTATTCAAAGCTTCGTCCTTTCTTGAATCCAATCTTTCGTTTCATCTACATCACGGGTGAAACGTTGCACTTCATGCGCCGACCCAAGTTGGGTTGCTCGTTCAGAAGTCAATTGTTGCAAAGATGTCCACTTGTTGTTTAGATCTTCCATTTGGGTCTGAATTTTTAATGCGGCTTCAGTTTGGCCTAACGAGACAAGTTGCATGGCAATTTCGTTCATTTCCGCTAAGCGAACTTCGTTGGCTTTCAGATCGTTTTGGAAATCGTCAAACTTCTTCTGTAAGACTTCAACTTGTTCCAAATCCTCACCAACGTCTTGAACTTGCGCGTGCATTTCTTTATCTTTAATCCAAGTGTGGAGGTCAGCTGCTTCGCGCACCAACACATACGCCTTGGTAGTTTCGTATAGTTTCTTCTGGCGTTCTCTTGCGAGCTCAAGAAGATGATCATATTGACCGTTGATTTGGTTCTGACGTGCCGGAATGGAATTGTTATCCACTAAATTCTGTTGGGATGCTGTTAAACCAGCTTCTACTTTTTTTACGTATGCCGCTGGCACGAAACCTTGACGATCGTTGACTTCAACTTTCCACCAATCCTAAACAAAAAAACAAAAATTAATAAACAAGTTGGATACTATAATTTTTCTACGCGAAATTAACAATATAAGACATGGAGCTGTACATTATGGGGTTAATACATACAAACATTGATACATTTTTGCATAAAAACTGTAATTTTAGTTTTTTTAATTAATATATTTTTTAAGTTTGAAAATTCCCCAATTTGTAAAACTTTAATTTCTGACTTTTTCAAGTAATTCCAGAAGAGTGGGATTCCTGTAAAACTTAAAATGACATTCCATAACTCACCTTGTTGTTAGAATTTAAAAGGGTGAGAAGATCACCTTTCTTCATCGAAACTTCTCTGGGTGACTTTTCTGTGTAGTCGTATAAAGCAACAACGGCTTCTTTGCCAGTCACATCTACCACGGGTTGTTCTTGTTGCTGTGAAGCAAAAATCCAATTAAAACAGAAGACCTTGATACCAATCAAAAAACTTACTCTACAACTTGTGGCCTGTTCTTTCAATGATTCAATGGTGTTGCCGAAAGCCAAAAGATCGCTCATCAAAGCTTCATGTTTCTTTAACAAAGCTTCCGAAGAATCTTCGTCTTTGCCGTAATCAGTATTGGCAACCATAGGTTCTTTTTCTCGCATCCATGATTCGGCTTCATTAGCATCGGCATAATACTGATGAGCTTGCAGAGAATCTTCCAAATCTTGTTTTCGCTATAAAAAAAAATACTAAATATAAAAATGTTTATGTCAAAATTAAGATTCTAACCTGTTTCGATTTTTCTGTTAGTTGAATCCAATGATCCTGCAAGGTATACACGCGGTTTCGTATTTCATCACTTGCAAAGTGTTCGTCTTCAAGCATTTGTTTGCCAGCTTCGACAACGGCGGCAATTCGACTATCGTGGTTGTTTATTTCGACCAAAACTGCTTGATGCTTCTTCATAAGATTTTGAACACCGATCAAGTCACGACCTCTGTTGGTACTTGCAGCAACCGGTTCTTTTTCTCGTATCCACGACTCTTCATCTTCGATATCTCGAAACAGTTGTTGCACTTGCAATGAATCCAAGAGACGTTGCTTCCTTACAGCCATCGGCGTTTGCAATGCCGAATAACGAGTCGTCAGGCCATTTTGTTTAGTGGCAATGTTGTCCGAATCAAAATGACCACGTTCAACAAACTGTTGGGCAGCTGTTTTAATGCCTTCGATGCGGTCTTGGTGAGAACCAACATCTGCTTCCAACAAAACATGCTTCTTTTGTAAATTTTGCACAGAAGTCAAGTCCTTGCCATAATCTTCTGACATAAGTTGACCTTCAATTTCAGACAACCACAATTCAACATCCTCAACTGTCCGGTTAAATTGCTGCTGTTGGCTAGCTTCCTGAAGTTTGGTACCTTTTTTGTCTTTGGCTTGAACCAAAGTTTCCCACAAGTGAACAATCTCATCCATACGTTGCTGAATTCGAGCTGTAACAGAATTATTTGTATAAACACATCGCAAATTCGATAAATCGAGTAACTTACACGAAGCGTAGTGGTTCAAGTCGATTAACTCTTGTCCGGTTGATGTAATCTCTTCCATTCTGGTTTTGTTGGCTAAAAGTTCTTGATCAAAGTTCTGATGCTTTTGAACCTTTCCGCCCAAGTTGGTCGGATCCAAGTAACTCTCGTCAGTTGCAAACTTCAACTTCTCGTTGATCCAACCCTTGGTTTCGTCACAATCTCGTTCAAACTGTTGCAATTTGTAAGCATCCTCGAGAATCATCTTTCTTTCTGACGATTTTTCCTTCAAATGTAAGCGGCGTTCCAAAAGCTAAAAACGTTCAAAATAATAAAAAAATTTCAAGTTACAAATTTTGATTCCCACCATAGCTCTCCTTTGAGCGACATCGTCGGCTGCGTAATGTTCGCCATCAATCAATTTGGTGGCAAAGTCATCCAAAACTTTAATCTTCTCTTCCTGAGCAGCCAAACTTTTCTCAAAGTCTTCGTGTTTTTTAATTAAATCTTCTACGGAATCCAAAGAATCGCCCAAATCTTCGTTAGCCAAAAACGCTTCTTGTTTAGCCATCCAAGTATCGGCTTGCTCCGTGTCTCTGTAAAATAACTGCAAGTCCATGCATTGCTCATACAAAATTCTTCTTTCTTCCCATAAAGCTAAAGTAACAAAATTTTGTGATTAGACGAAAATAAACGTGCTAAATATATTTTACAAACCCAATAAAGAAGATTTATCAGACGTAAGTTGTGCTAGTTTGTCTTTAATCTCATCGGCAGCATAATGATCTTTCTCTAAAAGCTGCTTTCCTGCATCAGTTGTGGCTATAAAGCTGTCTTCTCGTGCGTCAATCTCCCCTTTGTGTTCTTGATGTCTTTCAATTAAAGCTTCTGCTCCGGGAACGTCTTTGGCCAATTCGTCTGCAGAAATGATGGCTTTCATGTCGTTAATCCACAAAACCAAATCGCGAAAATCTGCTAAAAATCGATGCAAAAAATAAGACTCGTCCAATTTCTCGCGTCTTTCCTGCAAATATTTAGACGTAAATACCAAAACTGTGAAACGACATTTTTATGCAACCTTAGCTTTCGCAGTTAAATGCTCCCAGTATGCTTCAATTTCAGCACGTTTTGCCTGGATTTGATTGGCATGGTCCGGATGAATTCCGCAAAGGCGATCGGCCTCTTGTCCAATAGTAGAAACTTTATCTTCTAAAGCAGCCAAATCTCTTTCTACACCTGAACAAAAAAAAAAGTAAGTTCGCGTCAACAAAAACGTTTCCTCCAGTCGTACCTTCGTGTTTACGTTGCAAAGTTTGCACGCTAGCTAAATCTCTTCCATAATCATCGGATGACAAAACCACATCTTTTTCGGCAATCCAAGCCACAGTTTCATCGGAATCGCGATTGAAGCGCTGAATTTCGTGCGCACCAAATAATTTATCTTGACGCATCAACGCCATTTGTTTAAGACGAAGCCAAGCATTATTCAATTCCTCCTTTCGATGAACAATTGTATCTCTATCAGGATGTCCATCTAGCAACAATTTTTCGGCCAATTCGTTGACTTCCGTTACGCGATACTCTTGCGAGGCCATATCCTTTTGAAACTCATCAAATTTGCGTTGCAACACTTCCACGTGTTCCAAATCATGCCCGAACTCTTCGCTCAACAAAAAACTGCCTTTGTCGTTGATCCAGAACATAACTTCGTCGCAGTGTCGTAAAAATTGAACCAACACCAACGCCTGCTGCAGTTTCATTCCCTTTTCGGCCAATTTTGATAACAATTGTTCCCATAGACGATGTAGTTCTTCCAAACGTTTGCGAATTGTTTCAGATTGATAATGGTTGTGATTTATCATATCTTGTCCAGTACGGTCCAAAACGACTATTGCGTTACTGTGAGCGGAGACTTCCGCTTCGAAAGCTTGATGCTTTTGAATTTTAGCCTGCAAATTTGTGGGATCTTTATAGCTTTCGTCTGAAGCTGCTTGTAGCTTTTCGAGAATCCACGATTCCAATTCATCTGCATCGCGTCGAAAGTATTGAAAACGACGCGAATCTTCTAATTTTTCTCGCTTAGCGCGAGCGTCTGCCTTGAAGTTATCATAACGGGTCAACACTTGTTGACGTCTTTCTTGAATATCCTCGGCTGTTTCGAGGATTTTCACCTCTTTTGGAGGCGGAATTTGCTCCATGATTTATTCGTTCTAATTGGAAAAAAATTATCGAATTAAAGACGATTAAAAGTGAATTAATGCGAAAAATATTGTACGTTTGTTATCTAGTTACCTACTGATAAGGATTCACTAATAGAATTCGCTCGATATGGGTATGATTCACGGATAATGATTTATTTCTTTTGTTTTTTTAACCTATGACCCCAACAAGGAAAAACATTTTAGGCAGAGCTAAAAGTGAATTTGAGCGTAATTATTGCTATTTGAATATGGGGTTAGGGTTCGAACCCAATTGGTAATCATGAACTAAATACCGAAATTCCTTCTCTGTCTAGTTTATTGATCTAGCCATTCCGATTCCACGTCACAACTGTAGGTCCCCCTGAACTTTGAGGAAAGTATGTGGCCGAGAAAGGATATTATCCAAAAAGCGAAATGGAAAATTTGAATAATATGATGATGTCAGACATTAAATTTATTTGGAGTTTGATTACTCTTCAAGGTGACGTGAAGTTATCTGGCGTCGTGAAAAAAAAACAAATTCAATTATGACAAACATTCCGGCGCGGCGCTTACTTATGTTACGTAACGCATTGCACATCACCATTACTTGATTAGATTAATTTATTGGTACTATGGACTGGTTTGTTTAAATAATTTTCCCGTTAAAATAAGGATGACATAATTTGAGGTACAAATGAACTGAAGTTGAACACTTCGTTACTCGACTTGGTTTGTTACTAAAAATTGCGGTGATCCACTTTGACAGCTTTCTAGCAAAAATACCGCAATACAACAATCAATAAGACAATTTTTGCACACTAACAGACTAACACAAATACATTGATATTAACACATATAAATTAAAATATTCACCAAAATTAGTGCCAAAAGAATTAATCATAAAAATTTTGACAAGTGGGCCATATTTTTGTTTCGCTCAAAATTACAACTTAAATAAACAAAATTACGAATACGGCCATAGTGGGCCCTTTTTAAACGAAAACTTATGATTTAATTACTACAAATTAACTCAGAATAATAAATTATTTAGGGCGTGGTTTTAAAACTGCAGGCTGGAACTTCTACAATTCACAATGGAACTTTAAAAAAATTGAAACTCACCGTTTAAATAGCCACCTTGAAATAGAAATCAATAAAACAGTTTTAAAATTTGTAACTTCTTAAAAATTAGCGAAAACTTGTTAGTAAATGCAGTCCTGTCAGTATACGTCAACTGACGACGACTTCCCGATGCTCGAATGAAATGGCCGGCGATTGCGCAATGACAACATCACGAAGTTGTCCGAAACAAGCCCAATATTATATACACGATAAGTAAAAATTGGTTGGTTAGAGAACCATCGCAATAATAATAGGTCAATCAATAGTTGTTTTTTCCTTAGAATAATTTATAAATTACATAATTATTTTCCCACTTACTTAGTTTAAACGAAATTTTTTTATTCTATGATGTAGAAAATAATGTATATTTCGAATTTGTCGATTCTCATCAGACAGATCTGGACTGACAACAACTGACAATGAGAAATAATTGATTTTAAAGATTCAAATATTAAAAAAAATGTATTTTCAACGAGATATTAATAAACTAATTTTTTGACTTTTTATAAAATTTTATTACAGACCGAAAGACGATCGCAACTACGGCAAGACTCGGATTCACCCTAAAAGTGTATGTGTGCGAAAATTTGTGAACCAACCACAAATTTTACTTTATTTGTAAATTAGACCCTCATCTTTCATAGTTCGTTTTAAAAATCTAGATTCGGGTCACCACAACCTATATTAACTCCGGTGGGCAGAGTTACAGTTTAAAAGAGCCAATGAGAAAATTGCATTACAAATTAATTTTTAAAACCGTTTTTTTTCTAAAATTTTATTTTTTTTATCTGCTAATTAGACCCTAATTTTTCATAAACCTCTTTTAAAATGGTAAAAATCCAGATTGGGGTATCTTAACTGTCACCAATTATTTTAATGACAAGGGGGCGTGTCATAAAGGCGTGGTTTAAAAGAAGACGTGGTAAAAAGACAAATTAAAAAATGATTGAAAAATAGGGGGTAACATTTTAAAAAATAAAGTTGTCATGGCCGAGTATTTTTGGAGAAAATCTTTTTATAAAATTTTTTAGCAGATCCGCTTCAAAGATTTGCGACCTCACTGTAGATATGTATATTATGTAACCTTATAAATATGAATTATTTTTGTAATATGGCCATTTCAAGCAAAAATAAGCGTGGGCCCAAATGACCTATACGTTTTGTCACCTGATTATTTTAACCAGTGATTTTGACTTCTCGTGCTTTGGTTTGATCCATAAGGCTTACAAGTTGATGATTTTTTGATTGTACATCGTATATTTCCAAACATAACCTCAAAATGTTACCTCGAAAATGGAAAAGCATATTTTTCTTTTATCTTTAAATATAGCTAATTTAGCGTTAGGTTTCGGTGATTTTAAATTTTCATCGATAACAAGTAAAATAATAGATACGGGTATCCTTGTATATGAGAATACAGTTTGTAATTTTAAAGAATGTTGCACGGATAAAGAAATTCCAGGCGATTTTAACAGTAAGTAACCGAAAGCTTGGTTTCAAAAATAACGATTCTTTTTTAGAGCTTGAAAGGTTACTCAAAGAACGAATCTATGGTCAACACATAGCGCAAGAAGCTGTCGTCAATGCGCTGCGTGCTCATTGGAATGAAAAGTACCAGGCTCCGAAAGCCTTAACGCTTAGTTTTCACGGTTGGCCCGGCGGTGGTAAAAATTATATAACCAATTTTATTAAAGACAGTTTGTATGCAAGGGGTAGTTTAAGTAGGCACGTGCATCATTTTGTTGGTAGGGTCAATTTTCCTCTTACTGGCAACACCCATCAAATTCAGGTTCGAGTTTGTTTTGATTTTTATTGTCGTGGCCACAATTTTTAATTTTTCAGACCAATCTTTACAATTGGATAAAAGGCAATGTGACCAGATGTCCAAAACAACTATTTATATTTGATGAAGTGGATAAGATGTCTCCGGATGTCTTAAATATAATCAAACCCATGATTGATTATAATCGGAATGTTGAAAACGTTGACTATCGTAAAGCCATCTTCATATTCTTGTCCAACACCGGGCAAGCATTGATAAACGACATGGTTTTCGACTCTTGGAGTAAAGGTGAAAGACGAGAAAATATTATATTGGAAGATTTCGAACCATTAATTGCAAGAGGTGCCTTTAACGAAGCAGGTTTGTAATTTTAATATTAGTATAGCTACCCGACTTAATTGGAGAGAACAATACCTGAGCCATTATTTTGCATATATGTGATTAAATAAAACTTATCCTTTATAGCTGAGTGTAGCTGCTCGAGAAAAAGTATGAGATTGTAATTAGTCGATCAAGTTGAAGTCTGATAGCTTCAAGTACTTTTCTATTTGGTTGTAGTAAGCATAACAAGAGGAGGGCTTTTGCCAAGTAAGTGAACAAGTGCTTTTGATATTTAACTTTGTAGGAAATTGGAAATGCTGTTAGAATGAAAGTTAAAATACGACCAAGTGAAAAAATGGCACAGCTTTTAAGAAATTTTCCTTTTCACTATTATATTATTTTACATTTAACTGCCGAGTTTCGACTCTTCCCCAATTTTGATCAAAAATAAGCACTGTCATGACAGATCCTGTTTCCAAACCTCCTATAAGGTTGATGTATCTAATACTTTATAATCAAAGATAAAATGTAGAAAACCAAACGATTTTTCCACTAAGGTTGTTCTCTCCGAAATACAATTAAGCAGTTACAATTTTCTTAATTTTGCAAATGTGAATGTTTCAGGTGGATTTCATCATTCTGATACAATCAAAAGCAACTTAATAGATCATTATGTGCCTTTCTTACCGTTAGAAAAACGACACATAGAAATGTGTGTTAAATTTGAATTTCAACAGCATGGTGTTACTCGTCCAACACAAGAGCATGTGGAGTAAGACTTAATATCTTTTAAAAGTATGAAAGGCTTTATAATTATTTTTTTAGTGCTTTGTTAAAATTCGTCGAGTGGGGCCCTGCAGATAAACCGATGTTTTCCTTAACTGGATGTAAGAGATTAAGTCAAAAAGTTAGCATGTACACACAAAAATATTACCTGAATGCCGAGCTGTGATAAAACTGATTTGCAACTAACATTTTTATTCATTCCTTAAAAAAATAATGACGTCTTTAATTTAATTTTTTTATTTTGTACTGTCGTTATTCAATAAATTTGTTCTTACTATTTTGTTTTTGTTTAGCTGTAAAATGATAGAATCCTATTTTTTATCCACAGCTCGAGGTAAATAAGTGCCCTTAAATCGGGGGTTCGTTTCCTGAAAAAGGATCTTCTAAATTATCTATTTTTTCTGCGGTCAAGGACATTGCACTTGCAAAATATATTGCAATCGACACTTAGATCTGGCTGTTCAGTTGCTGCACAGAAAATTTTTTTATTTAATCTAAATTTTTAACAACTTTCAAAAATTTTGGGAATGTATTAAAAAACCAATTATTTTTCAATTTTTATTGTGGGTTTTATTTTGTGTAAGTTAAACACAAAATAAAATATCTTAAATCTCGCCTTTGATGTTTCTATTTATAAAATCCATTTTAGTGATTAATAAGAACGAAAGTTTATTTTACAAAAATTTAAAAAAATGGATTAAAACATTGAAATGAGGCCGAGTTATATTAATTTTTTAAATATTTTTAATTAAAGGTTAAGGGACACGGCTCTTGCAAAATATATTCTTCTTCATGTGCCATATCCAGTTACCCGGACGTTGGCGATTCAACTTGGCCGAAGCCAAGATGAATTTACCAGGGAGTATAATTCATGGGGTGGTTTCCCGTTGCCTTCCCCATAGTCCACAGATCGATATTGGAATTTTTGATCACAGCAGTGTATCTAACGCGAGCAGGGTTTGAACCGCGTCGTAGTCAACCCGTGTATGCTTTGCGCTATACTGCAAAATATATTACACCGAACTATTAAAAAATTACGATGGGAAGGATGGCTCAGATCGTATCTCTGAAGCCCTCCGTGATAAAAATAATGTTTACCACGCAGTTTTAAAATTAAAATAAGTTTTAAATGTCTTTAAATTTTTTATTTTTGGAATTTGTCAGTTATCTCTTTACGATTGACGCGCATGAATGGATTAACAAGGTTCTAAAAAATAATTTGGTTTGGCCCCTCTGTAGGCATCTGACGAGGAAGCCGGACATATCCTCACTCAATGGCTGTTTCTATAATGCCCTTCTTGCCTAAAATTTTTTAATAGGCTGTTAAGGGACATTCAAAAATTTAATTAAAAACCGCAAAGAAGCTTATTTAAATTAGCCCCTCGGCCATGGGGCTATTTCAAGTGTACCCCACCTAGCTAACATTTTTTTAATAATACGATAAGCAACACGATACTTAACAAAATAATATTGCATTGAACTACTGCAATATAATAAATTTTAAAAAATAAATTAAAAAGTCACCAGAGGTCTGGGTTAATTAGTCTCGCCCCTCATTTGGCTAATATTTTTTAATGGATCCATAAGGGACATGGCGCTTGTAAAATATATTAAATTTGACCACTACAATATTATAACTCGCAAAAATAAATTAAAATATTACAAGAGATTTTTGTTAAATTACCCCTTACGCAAAGAGTTATTTTAAGTACCCCCTCCCCTACTTAGGATTTTCTAATAGACCATTAAGGGACTTGGGACTGCCAAAATATATTACAACAGACAACTGTAATATTGCATATGTCAAAAGATAATTAAAAAATCGCAAGGGGCTGATTTAAATTAGCCTCTCGGGTGTGGGGCTATTTCAAATGTACCTGACTTATGGTTAACATTTTTCAATAATATGATAAGCAAAACGACACTTACAAAATAATATTACATTAAACGACTGCAATATTATAAATTTCAAAAGGTAATTAAAATATCACAAGGGGCAACGGGGTTCCCCTTTTGAAAAGGCTGCTTTAAGTGTGCCCCTTCTGGCTAACATTTTTTAATAAAATGATTAAAAATCCGACATTTGTAAAATATATTAGGAGACGTCAATTAATTACGTGAAGTTCTTTTCTTTAAATTTTGACTCCCCTTCCTTCTCCTTGGTGAGATTTACTCTACAATTTTTACCATACCGGAGGCCACTAATTTTACATATATCTGTTATAATAATGTATATTCTCTGAATTACAAAGTTGACGTGAGATTTTCATTAATTCCTCTCCTTTAAATGAGATTTTGCCGCCTCCTCCCCATTTTGAGCTCACATAATTAAAGGTCGTCCTCTTGTATTGAACGACTACAATATTATGAATTTCACGAGTAAATTAAAATAACTCAAGGAGGCTGCGTTAAATTGGCCAACGATTGCAATATCATAGACTTCAAAAAATAAATTAAAAAATCACAATGGAGACTTATTTAAATTAGCCCCTCCGTCGAAGGGTTTTTTGAGAGTGTCTTCCTGGCCAATATTTTTAATAAAACGATAAGCGACACAACACTTGCAAAACGTATTACCTACATTGAAGGATTATGACTATTGTAAATTTTAAAAATAAGTTAAAGAATCACAAGGGGGCTGCTATAAACTAGCCCCTCGGTCGAAAGCCTATTTTATATGTGCCCCTTCTGGCTAATATTTTCTAATAATTTGTTTGTATGTTTTTAATAAAAATATATTTAAAAATAAATAAATACAAAATCACAATGGGGGGGGGGGACTGAAATTAACCTCTAGGTCGATGCATTATTTCAAGAGTGTCTTGACTAAAAAATTTTAATGGACTTTTACGAGATATGGCATAATATGGCACTTGTAAAATATATTACTGCAAACAATTACAATATCATATATTTCAAACATTAAATTACAAAATCGCAAGGGGGGTGATTTAAATTAGCCCCTTGGAAGCGTCTTGGTTTAATTTTTAATAGCACACTTGCAGAATAATATGTTCCAGTGAACAATTACAATATCATTAATTTAAAAAAATAAATGAAATAATTGTAAGTGAGGTTGGGGTAAATTAGCCCCCCGTTCGGGGGTTCTGTTTCAAGACCGAGTTAAGGTATAAAAAATTCAAATAGATAGTTTTTTTGCAAAATCCGGTTTATAAAAATGTCCTATTGTAACATATCAAAAATGGACGCTATGGCAGTTCTCGGAACCACTCCTAAATGGGGGATTAAATTTAAAAATTGCTAAAAAAATTAATATCTTCGTTGTTATTAATTCCAAGTTTATGAAAAAAATTTTAAAAAATAAGCAGACGCATATTCTAATTATTCACTAAAAATTTAAAACTTTTAGTTTAAAAAAAAATTATATCCTATTATTATTATTATTAGATTAAAATTTTTAAAATTAAAAAGCTTTCAGCAATGGTTACTGATGTCATCAGACGTTTACAGTATTATTAAATATTAATTTCAGAGGTTAATAATATATATAATTTATATTATTATTATTATTAATAATAATAAAATGCTAGTGTAAATGTTGATCGAATGGATCGAGGCCAAGAGTTTATTGATTTTATTGATGGAATGACATTTGACGATCTTAAACTGAAAAAGAAAGACCAAAAGTGAACTAGGCGAGTTAGAATGCGCCGCAGGAGTTTTTCTTGGGAAAGATTCGGCGTGACATTTTTAAGTTTTAAAAGCATATGTGAAAATCCTGGCATACAGATTTATTTCCAATTCATTTTTTATTTATTTGTAGGATTTCTGAGCTCCACAAGCAATTGGGTCCCGGGTCACCCAACTCGGTAAATTACCCCTTGGGGCAATGGGGTTAATTAATTCCATATCCGCCCGTTTGATTTGTTTTTTAATATTCAATTGTTACACAGTCGGAAAACCTTTCGGTAATCCGGTAGACTATGGGATCAACAGGATATAATTCAGGATATAATAATTCAGATATTTTTGTTTTCGATGTTTTGACTTTGGGGTTTTGTTTTCGGCATTTTGATTTCGGTGTTTTTGTTTTCGGTGCTTTTGTTTTACGGCGTTTTTGTTTTCGGTGTTTTGACGTGTTACCTTTTGGGACGACCGACGGCTTCTAAAAAAACTAATTTAAAATCTGAGTTGCAAAGACTTTCGTTGAAGCGATTAGACAAAAAAACATCTCATCGGCCTCTGTGGTTTTATCTGCAAAAATAATTATTGCGGTAATCAATCATCTCGCGTTCTTGCTCGGCCAACGCATAGGTACCCTAAAATTAAAATCTCTTTTTGATTTAAAGCGGACCACGCAGGTACATCAACTGAAACATTTTTCGAATATCTTTGTTAATTGCGGATCGTGTCCGGCCTGCGGGCCATAGTTTGACGGATGCCTCAAGACAAAAGCTCGATTACAAAGCGTCATCAGTCACCACATCCTGAGTTGACACGACAATAATTAATTAATGCTATCACTTCCGGGACATGATAGCGTTTTTTTATTATTGCCGATTTAAAAGAAAATAAAAAAAAAGTTTATACCTAAAAGTAAACAAATTGAACAAGGAAAGTTTAATAATAAAATTAATTTTTTTTTATCAAAAAATTCGGTAAGCCACAAAGGAGAAACAATGTTCGATACCCCCCGTAGATAAATCTATACTACAAGGCGGAAGAGAATTGAAATTAAAATTCTTTGTTGGATTTAATTGGAGAGCGTAATTTAATATTGTACAAATGGCCCATAATATTGCCATCTACTTGTTCGTGAATGAAAATCAAAGGAAGCGTCATCTTGTCTGGCCAAGCTGGCCTGGCGACAGCTTGTCTGGCATGAACTCGGGCGACGTTGTCATGTGCGCGCATTCCTTTCGTTTATCTGTTATTTTATTCGATCGACGTTTACCGTCCACAAACAAAAGCGTATCGTTTTCGATTGTTTTTATTAAAATATTGCGTTTCCATGAAGATTTTGTTTTTTAATCAAATTTTTCGAAATATAACAAATTTATAGTAAATCCGACAACGTGGAAGCTAAACTTGTTTGAAAAACGGATGTCGGTTCCCATCATGTGATCATCAAGTGCAAGCGTATGTTCGTCTCTCGCGTTCTCTTTATCCCCGTGAGTTAAAGTGAAACGGAAGCAGTGGTTGATGATAAAATAAATAAAAGTAGGTAGATATCAGGTCTTTTGATGCCAAGACGTGAATACAGTTTAGTCAGCAGGGTGGGGGTATTCCGTGAATCGTGACGAAAATGGTCGTTGCCTAGGTCGCAGATAAAAGTTTGTTGCGTTATTTTAGTTAATTTTATTAGTTTTTATGTACAATTTGTGTGTGTAAAGTGTACGTGAAAGTGTGGAATGGCGCACGGCTTAAATTCAATTATAAATCGTGGCTCAGCCACCGTACGTTGCAAAAATGATGGCAAAAGTGGAATTGGTTCGAGGCGGATTTTCGCTCCCCATTTTAAACTCCAAGTGCTGGATTCGTACAGAAACGACGCCGATTGCAAGGGCAATCAACGGGCTACGGCCCGAAAATACGGAATTCATCGTCGTCAAATTCAAAAGTGGCTGCAATGCGAAAACAATTTGCGCAATAGCGTGGGCAAATGTAAAGCGCTAAGTCCTGAGGCTAGAAAATGTGGGGTCGAGGTGTCCTTGAGGAGTGGCCAACACAGACAGCGGGACGACTTGTGTGCCGATGCGTATTCTCAAAACCCACCGGTACACGACCTACAAGTGGCACCCACAGAGGCGTACAATCAAACGTCACACATAAAAGATACACTTGTCACGGACGCGTATTCTCAAAGCTTACCGGAGCACGACACGCGAGTGCCTTCGTTGACCGATGAATTTGTTTCGGGCACACCTTTAGATTACTCAATTCACTCCTTAGGACACATAGTTCCGCCGAAAGATTTAGGAATAACTCCCATCGATTTATCGTTAAAACGAAGCTCGTCTTCCGAAGAACCACATCTTCCAATATGCTGTCCATTGGCGACGCCCCTGCAATATTCACCACGAATTCCTTCGCCCTATTCGATAAGTCCAACGTTTAAATCGCATCCCGACGTGTGGGATTTATCTCTGCGGGGTCATAAAAGGAATTACGAAGAAGTTACGCCCCCATCTCCACCGACGTCGTCACCCGTTCCCGAATGCCAATCAAAACCAGTCAAACTTTTCAAGCCCTATCTTCTCGACGATCGAGATCTCGAAGAAGAAAAACCAAAAGCTGTTCAAATTGTACCTCCATGTTGTAATGGGTAAGAGTCTTTTATTATTTTTTTAAAAAATTGAGGTATTTCTGGTTTAAAGGTTCGGTACGCGTCGATTCTTTTGTTGTTGTTTTTTTATAGCTCGAAGCAAGATTATGCAGTAGTATGTGTCACTCTTGAAAACGGTAACAATGGACATGGCATATTATGTTACGTCATTTTTCATTTGTTTTTATCAATTATTTTTTGACATTATGACGTCGAGTAGGCGATAAGCTATTTTTTCGCAAAATCCTCCCGTAATTTCATTTTTATCTCATAGGAAAAATGAGGATAGGATGTAGTAGCTGCTCTTTCAAGGAAATTATAATTGTTTCTTGGGGAGCCTGTACAAAAAGGATGCTGAAGGTCCTTAACTCGGAAGATCTTTCGAAAAACTTTTAGAAATCTGTATTTATTTTGCTACTGTGCTTTCACACATCTGGTATCTGTTATTACAAGTTTGCACATTTTTCCAGACAGCCAGATGGTTACTTTCCTCTTCTATGGTCTGGCTATTTCTAGGAGTACTAGATGCAAGAAGCTGAGTTAGTTACCAGAATCGAATTTCCTTACTTTGCTAATAGTTTTTTTAAAAATTGAAATCGATATAATTTTTCAAGATTAAAAAATTTTAACATTTTTTTAGTTCTAATATGGAAATAATCTTGAGCCAGGTCCGGACTGGTAATAATTTAGTTATCGGGCAACAGTCTTCAAAATACTTTTTATAACCAAATACAACATGATTTAAAAAAATTGTGGAGCAAAAACAATTTGGTGACAGTTCGAATTCCCGGATCGGGATTTTTACCATTTTTAAAGTGGATTATGAAAGATGAGGGTCTAATTAGCGTATAAAAAATAAAATTTGCGGTCGGTTCACAAATTTTAGAAAAAAAACGACTTTAGAAATTAATTTGAAATGGAATTTTGTCATTGGCTCTTTTGAACTGTAACCCCGCCGACCGAAATTAAAATAGGTTGTGGGGACAGTAAAAATACCAGAATCTCGTTTTTTACAACGAATTATGATGGATGAGGGTCTAATTAACTAATAAAAATAAATAAATTTCTTTACTTACTAAAAAGATCCCCTAAGGCGCCCAAACTCGAAAAAGTGTGGAAGTTGACCCGACGGATATCAGAGAGCGGCTGACTCCCTTCTAACGCTGCTCTAGTTAGCCTTCCGCCCTATGGTTGATTCGTGCATATCAAAGCACACGCACCGTTAATACAATGCATAAAATTACTGCGCAATAATTCACTTTTATGTATTTCTTATGGGAAAATTGCAATTTTCAAAATTAAATTGTGACCTTATTAGAAGTCCGACAACATTGATCCTCACCTTAAAGAGCTTGTATTTTTTGTTTTTTCGTTTGGTAAAGCCATTTCCATAGGAACAAGTGTATTTTCGAACTCTTACTAAAAATTTATCCAAATATGATATTTTACATTTTATGAGGCTTTAAAGCGAAGATTTTCGAAACCGCTCTTGCAAGACTTTGCAATAACTTTTGAGCTACTTTGCGAAGTTTACGTTATTAATCCCAGGCACATTTTTCCAGTTTGAAGAGTTCCAATGTAGAATAAAACAGGCAACAAAAATGAATATTTTGAGAAAAAATGATAGGAATTTTTCGACCCCAAACACTCCCAAGTTCAAAAAGTGAGAATTTTTGATTCACATTAGATCCACTCGGCGACGTTTGGGTCAGTCCCACGCACGTTTTTCTAGTTCCACGCATTAGCACGTCATTTTAAATAATAAAAGGGCAGCTATATTTTCCTGATTTTAAGAAAAATTAAACAAACACTTTTTTACTGCTTCTAATATATTTCGACCGAGAAAGTATTCTGGCGATATTATATTTTACATTTTGTGACTTTAAAGTGAAGTTTTTTAAATCCACTTTTGAAAGACTTGGCAGCGAGTCCCAATTTTATGAACACAAAATGCTCATAAGTTCAAGAGAAACGAAAAGAAATCAAAAATCAGTAAAAATGTACTCTTTAAAAAAATAAAAGTTAATATAATTCCACTAATTACCTAATTTAAAATTTTTTTATGTGATCAAACATTTGAGAAAATCACCGGACATTTGCCGATCCAGTCCGGGTCTGTCTTGAGCTATCACTTAAGGCAAATAATACAAAAATGTAAGTTTATAATGTACATTTGTAAATGCGGTATATGTTTAAATCTTCAATAGTGCAATCATCAACTCGGAGGGACCGACAGCTTTACTTACCCTCCGAAGCACGGAGATGGTCATATGAAAGTTAGTTTTTCCAAACAGGGTACCTTACAAGCTAATGACCGTCTTACGACAAAATATAACATTTTATTTAATTTAGTAACTTGACTCGTCGTATTGGTAATAAATTACCATTTCTAGCCAATTAATGAAATTAGTAAAATTTCGTACGGCTAATTTAATATGATCAAATTGATGGTATTGTTTATCTCGAGTCACTTGTGGATAGACAATACCGGAACCTTTGCCGATCCAGTCCGGGACTGTCTTGAGCTATCACTTAAGTCAAATAATACAAAATTTAAGTTTATAATGTACATTTGTAAATGCGGTATATGTTTAAATCTTCAATAGTGCAATCATCAACTCGGAGGGACCGACAGCTTTACTTACCCTCCGAAGCACGGAGATGGTCATATGAAAGTTAGTTTTTCCAAACAGGGTACCTTACAAGCTAATGACCGTCTTACGACAAAATATAACATTTTATTTAATTTAGTAACTTGACTCGTCGTATTGGTAATAAATTACCATTTCTAGCCAATTAATGAAATTAGTAAAATTTCGTACGGCTAATTTAATATGATCAAATTGATGGTATTGTTTATCTGGAGTCACTTGTGGATAGACAATAGAAAAATCCAAATATAACCATTTTTAAACTAAAATGAAAATTATTTAACTTAATTGATTTATTAAAAATGCTTATATTCACATGTTACTTCTCCCAAGTTGGAAAAGAATCTATGGCTCCCAAGACATAACCACTACAAACGTATATTTCTCTCCTTAAACCAGAAATAGCTTTTTTTTTTTCAAAAAGGTCAAATTACTCAAAATTTCAATTGTTACAGGTTCGTGTCGACGCTGCCAGACAGTGATGTACATTTTACAACAACAACAACAACAATCACATTCTTCCAGATTACAGTTACACTTTCCACGAGTTACAGCCAAAAACAACGTTCGATTATTACTACACAATAAACAAAAATTACATTTATTCTTCCGATTACGACGGAATGTCAATATGTGGTTCGTACGACAACACAAATTTATTGCAACATCCATCGCCTCCACTTAAACAAAGACAGAGTTACAGTTTGGATTTTAAATTGAGCGCAATTGAATGTTACTATCAGGATTCAATTTGTCGAGGAAATCAGCGAGCGGTAGCCACTAAATACAACATCCATCGACGGCAAGTGCAAAAATGGTTAAAACAAGAAGAGGAACTTCGCACAAGAAACGATTCCACAAAACAAATGAGTATTGTTAGGTGAATGCCGCGACACTGATCAAATTGTAGTGATATAAAAATGAGTGCCTACATTATTCACCTAGATTATATAAGCCACAAAGAGTCTATTAGAAGTATCATGATAACGCAATATTAGGTTTTAATTTTAATTTATAAAAAAAATGGTGAGTAGTGACAATGTTGGCGCGAGTCACAAAAAAATGTTGAAATAATTCGCGCTAAAATACATATCCCCCTCAAAATAGCCTCATTAGTTTGTAAGTGTTTGTGTATTAATTGCCTTATAAATTTTTTCTAAATAATTGTAACACTGTTGTTGTATCACCTTGTACATAATTATATATTTTTATTATTACATTTGTAAGTATTAAACTAGAAGTGATAAAAGAAATTTTGCTCATTAATAAAAGTATGAGGCGTGCCTTGTAATTTCGAAATGTGCCAAAACGACTAATAATTTAGGCTGCTATACTATTTTGCGCGCGCCAAAATCGTGCACTTATTTTTCCTGATGCCATATTTTTATAATAATATATTTGTTTATGTATTTTTCTTATATCATCATTTTAAAAGATAATTTTATTGTTGTTATATTGAAGAAGATTAAATGAAATAAATCGAATTTAAACCTTAGATGGTTGTGAAACAATAATTTATATGAAGCAGCTTTGCTGAAAAATTACTGTAAATAATAACATTATAATTTAATAAATATTGCAATATTTTATATATAAAATATTTTATTATTGTAAATAAAGATAATTTTTATATAATTAAGTTTGCTTTTTTTATTTTGAAAGGAGAAAACGAGATTACCCAGTGATATACCTGCTTTAATCAAAATATTCAACCTAAATCTAAAATAAAATTTTCAAGGATTCTAGTAATCTCCAGTTAATCTAACAGATAGTTATCTGCGGGAGAGAAACTACAAACAATGCACCGATTACATCGCTCCACTGAAGAAAACATTTTTCACTAACCTGAAGTACTGCTCAACCCATGAAGTGGATCCTAATTTGGTTTTTGTTAATTTCCATTTTTGACAGGGAAAAAATTTTTAAATGATAGTTTTCCCTTCTCAATAATTTCTTCCAGTAAATCTAAGCAACTCACAAATCCGAAAAATAATGTCATCACATTTTTTGCCAACACTTAGTTGCGCTTCTTCATTCATACCTACTCCATAGATACAGATAAATGCCTACGCTTTTCACATGTGCGGGTGTCAAAGCTAAAAACCAAAAATATTTATTCTTTTATCTTATTATCTTTGCAGAAATAAAGTAAGTACAAAATTAACGCTGCGGACAGGATTCGAACCTGTGCGGGTTAAACCCAATGGATTTCAAGTCCATCTCCTTAACCGCTCGGACACCGCAGCTCTTATTACCATAATTTTGTTCTATTATTTCCAGTATTCCTTTTATAAGTCAAATCTATATCTGAACAGCTAATTCAGCTTTTTTTAATAGTGGCGAAGCAGTCACGCGAAGAATGTTTAAACTGCAGAATATGAATAGATACTCTTCAGGGACTGCGTTTAAATTTTTAACTTTCAGGATTCGTAAGCAATCACGTAGATCTTTATGATTATGACCTCAATTTTTAACAATCAATGATAGGTAGGTACAATAAATATAGGTAGGTGCCAAAATCCATAAGTAAGTAGAATAATAAAATTATCTTTTGGTTGTGTATCTTTCCCAAATTATTCCAGTATTGATTGAGTATCTTCTGTAAGAAACTTGAACAACATAGGTGGACTTGGAAAAGCACAGATCATAGGATGAAAATGATATCTGCAGAAACGTATCAGTTTTTAACCAATGGACCAAAACCACAGGAAGTGATCTTAACAGAAATAAAAAAAATCTAGAAGCGAAAGAAACAAGTTAGTTCGGAGACCACAATTTCCAACAACAGAAGAGGTACAGAAATACATAGACACCAAAAACCTAAATCAACGTGTAAAGAAAATAACTTCAAATATCCAAGCAGCGACGAAGAAAGATCCAATAGAATAAAAATATCTCCAAACGGAAAGAAAAACCAGAGCACTTTGTAACTAATGGAAAAGAGAAGAAAAACCCCCAGATCACCAGAACAATATATTACGTATACCAAGTGAGAAATTAAAATGGACCTGAAATTGAAAATATCTCAAAGAAGATTTAATTACAACAAAAATGTTGAAAATGGAAACCAATCGAAGAGAGAAAAGTTCTGGTGAAATGAAGAGTAACACAACAGGCATGGAGAACTGCCGGCTTATTAATTTGCTTTCACACATATACGATCTCCTCACAGTTTTTCTCAAAGTAACCCAGAGAGAAATTCTCGATTTTTCTTTGAAAGACAGAATAAGAAATAAAATAATCAGAAAAGAAAAACGGGAGTTACTGATGCAATGCAACGAGTGGCACGACAAGAGAAAGATAGATGGACGATAAGAATGGTACAATGGCGTCCAAGAGAAACTAAAAAAAGTGTTGGAAGATCACAGAGAAGATGGGACATCAAACAAACGACAGGAAGAAGATGGGACATAATAGAAAAGAGTGTAGGAAAAAAAACCGAGAGAGAATGAGAATTAGCGGATAACATCTTACAGATGTACCATGGCATTGGATTATTGGGTGCACCCAATGCTAAATTTACCAATAATTATCAAGGCACGAAGTTCTCTTAGATTCAATTTCACCGCTTGCAGGACTGACACAGTATGTACATGTGGTGAGTAAAGTTTTTCAATCTCATGAAATATTTGTGACTGAAAATGTCATGTCACCATAGCAGCGGGCAAGCAGATTTGCTGAAACCTTCAATCTACTCTGATGAAAATAAAATCAACCTTTTGCAAATACAATTTTTTGTGGTATTTGTTAGAAAGGGAAATCAAGTAAAATTTAGCCACCTCAAGCTGATAATGAAGGGAAAGGTGATAATATGGGACTACCACAATAAAACGCTAGTGGAAAAGCACTAGAAGTCCCAAACCCAAATCCAAAAACTAAATAAAAGCGAAAATAGGAATAAAACAAAGACGAACAGTCGAGAAAGTGAAAAATTAATAATGATGAAGAAAACTTGCAATTTGAGGAAGCGAATAGGAAAAAGAACAGCAAAAGGAAAAAATTAAAAAGGAGAAAGGGAAAAAGAATTATACGGTTAGGAACGTGAAATCTAAGAACGCTGCTGAGGCCAGAAAAACTGGAAGAGATGGCAGGAGAAAGGACGAGATATGGAATCGACATAGCAGCGGTACAAGAAATAAGATGGGGAAGGCAAGGGGAAGCTGCCACTAGGAATTATGTATGTCCATACTCTAGAGAGATGAAACAAGGAAGAAATGGAGTGGGATATTACGTTAATAGAACGATGGAACCAGATATATTGCAGTTTAAACCAATAAGTGGAAAAATGGTTTACCTTAGAATAAAGACAGAATCAGCACCACTGTCAATAATAAATGTATATGTCCCGACAGAAGAAAAGAACGACAATGAAAAGGAAGAATGGTATACCAATTCGCAAGAAACGGTAGAGAAGGTGTCTGCACCTGACACACTTGCCGTAATAGGAAATTTTAATGCAGAAATTGAGAAGAAAAAAACGCAGAAATTGAGAAGGAAAATTACATAAAAGAAATATGTGGTAAGCACACAGCACGTGAAGATACCAACGATAATGGAGAAAGAAATGCCGTAATTTGACGGCGGCAACGAACATGGTAGCATAAAAGGATTCATAAAATAGCTGACTATTTGGTGATTGCAACGATAGAACAAAAATACATGTTAAGTACGGAAAATTAGAAGGAGTAAATGGGCAATGGGAAAGCTGAACAACATATTGTGAAGAATAGATATGAAGTGGAGATGAAGAGTGAGTTAGAACAAATAAATGAAGACGAAGACATTAACAAAGATTGGAAATGCATAAAAGAAAAGCAATACAAAAAAGAAAAGAAAAAAAAGTAGATAAAAAGTGGTTTGACGATGAATGCAAAAGTAAAGTGACACAGAATAGGAAACCAAGAGAAAAATGGCTAAAGACAAGCAAGCAAGAAGAAGATGGAGGTATACATAAACGAAAGAAGACTGTCATACAAGATATGTAAACAAATAAAAACAAATGGCTGGAGGCGATGATGAATGAATTGGAAAGATCAAACAGAGAATAATGTGAAAAAATTTTATAAAGTAATCTAGAACCACGAAAAAGTTACTACAATGAAAGACGAAAATGGTACGGTTGAGGATGATAAAAGAAAATAAACGATATATGGAAGAGACACTTTGAGAAACTGCTAAACAGAGAGGACAAGGTCAAGGAACAAGGAATGAAGATAAGAGGTAAAGTCCAATTACTAGAAAAACCGACATAGGAAGAGATTAACAATATAATAAGAAAAATAAAAAATAATAAGGCAGGAGGAGAAGATGGAATTTATGCAGAATTGTTGAAAAGCGGCGAGTGGTGAATAATCACATCAAATATGGGACAAAGAAGAAATGTCTGACGACTGGAATATGGGTAAAATACACAAAAAGGCAAACTGGACGAGTGCCGAAAGTACAGGGGTATAATACTGTTACCAATTGAAAAAAAAGCTATCGACGATTATACACAATAAACGACTAAATAATTTCACAGAAAACCTAATAGGGAGTACCAACAAAGATGTACAAAACACAATATGGATATTCACCTTCTGTTCATTGACTTCCGACAGGCATTTGACACAGTAAAGAGAGATCGCTTGTTTAAAATAATGCAAAAAATGAAAATCCCTAACAAATTAATGAAGTTAGTAAAATGACGTTAAAAAAAACAAAAGCAAAGGTTAAAACAGCAGAAGGCAAAACGGAAGTATTTATAGTCAGATCTGGAGTGAGACAAGGTGATACACGTAAGGTGATACGCGGAAGAAGTACCTAGTAAAGAATATTAACTCCAGGGGCACCAGGGGTAATCATTGTAAGATCGAGGAGAAAAATGGATCAAATTTTTACAGAGTTGGCTGATTGGACTAGAGATCAACGTGCAAAAGACGAAATATATGAAATACAGAGAGCACAGTAAAGATAGTAAGAATAATATTATCAAGCTGGGCAAATACAATTTAGAAGAAGTTCATAAGTTTAAATACCTAGAAGTTCAATTGAACATTGGTAATGACAAAGAAGAAGAATTTAATGAGAGAATTCAGGCCGGATGCAGATCATACCATGGTAACCAAAAGATACTAAAGGAGAGGAACACAACTAAAAGAACGAAACTTAAGATTTACAGAAACTTGATAAAGCCCTTGGTGACTTAAGAGACCTAAGTGCAACAGAAGTGCTCTGTATGTCAAAGAAAAAACAAAAAACGTAAGAGTATTTGAAAGGAAAACGCTAAGAATGATACTGGGCTTGAAGAAAGTAAATTGAAAAAAGACAAGAGTGATAGCAGAATGGAGGCCATTGAAGGAAAAACGGAGAGGAAGACCAAAATTGAGATGGTTGGATGGGATCCAACAAGATCTGAAAGAGATGGGCATTCGTGAATGGAGAAGAATATGTAAAGATAGAATTGGATGGTAAAAAGTAGTAGAGAGGGCAAAAGCTATATCATAAAGGAGACGACAGAAGGGAAAAAAGGAGTAATCTACCTCACGAAATAGACTTATCAAAAACTCCTGAAGAGGGTAACTATATTCCTGAAAGAACGAAAGTCATTGTAATGTAATTTGTTAGAAATTTCTTTTACATAACTTATGTATGAAATTCTCTTATACGTGCAGAAAAAGTTCAAAGACTTACGTTTTAGTTGTTGATATTTTCATATCCAAATTTCACCTGCTTTCCAAAAGAGCGGGAAAATATCTGCAACAAAAAATTTAACCTAGGTTTTTACACCAAACATTAAACAACTTACGTTTTTACAAATTTTCCATTACCATTATGCAACACTTTTCTTCAATTGTTTTCAAGTGACACCACCACATCATCACCAATAAAACTAACTTTCGTATTCATCGACATAAAATTTATAAGAAACTTTAAAAAATGTCTCCTCTCCGATACTTTCACATGAAAATATCAAAGAAACTCTTTTATTTGCTCATTATTTCTCTTCAACGAAGCGACACGTCAAAAACTGAACACGTATTACCTACTTCTTACGCCAGAGGTTGCAAACGGCGATTTAAAAAAAAACAACATAAGTTTTCTGTCATAAGCCTGTGGAAAAATCCCATCCACATACAAATCGTATTCAAGTTTCCTCTGAAGTATTCAAACGGGAGGAGAGTTTCACATTCACAGTAAAAGTTCTTTTGAGTTTTCTCCAGGCGATGCTACTTCGAAGAGGGTAAACCAACGAATGATTGCATGGCCGGGTGCGAACGAAACGTTCTAATATAAAATTTGTTTGTTTTCTAGAAGGTATCCGCATTGATAAGCTCCTTTTAGCATAATAATTGTTTACAAAACATGCAATGATGACTGAGGCGGTTAAAAAAAATAAATTTAAAAAATGTGAAATACGGCAATAAATTTTACTGCACCCCGTAAACGTAAAATTACAAAAATATTGTTTTCATTTCTTTAAAAACTTTGTCCAGTTTTTATTACCAACATAATACACCATGAGACATCGAGGTAAAAAAACTTATCAGTGCGAACACCTTCTAGGAAACAAAAAACATTTATATTCGAAATGCGCTGCCAAACAGTCATTCATTTGTTAAACTCACTCGAAGCAACATCGTTTGAAGAAAACTTGGAAAATTTTCGGTAATCGGGTAAGTTTTGAATATAATTTTTGTATGAATGAGATTTTCCAACCCAAATGTTTATTTGTATTTTGGCAATAATACCAAACTTTTGATTTGTAATTTTTGGTTAGTTTTAATCGGTCATAAGTAGTAATTTTTTAATTGGTCGTTTTGCACCTCTGACGTCAAAAGTTGATTCGTCTTTTGTTTTTGACAATAAGTTTCGACTTGTTAAAAGAAGCGTTGTTTCGTTTGGGGAAAACAGGTAAAAAATAATACACTTTCTTTGTTTTAATATCGGTAAAATTATAAAAAATATCAGGAAGAAGATGTTTTTAAGTGCTACATTGTTTTTTGAAATGTGGAAAAATATAAAGTTGACTTTTATTGAGAATGAAGTGGTGATGTCATTTGAAAACAATTGAAGAAGGTACGCGTTAGCGTCGTAATGGAAAATTTGGTCATTCTACAATATAATATTCATCAGAAACGTAGTTGTTTAATTGTGTCTAATTAAATTTTTGCATTGCAGATATTTTCCCGATGATTTTGGAAGTGATGACGAAATACTACGCAGTTGGTTTCTTTGGCGATAGCACTTAGGAAAATGAAAGGAGCGAAGCGTTGATCGAAGCCAGCAAAATAAAACGTTTGGATTCCTCCCGAGTGTTCCAACAGCTAAAATGTAAGTAATAATTGAATTTTTGTCTTCATCGAATGACTCATGCAAAAGGAAATTTCCTTTGTGTTTACCTTGATTTTGTATGTTTCCCTGAAAATTTTACAAAAAATTTTGTTGGCCAAGTGGAAGCCAAATGCTAAATTGTTGAGGTATCTGCGCCAATCAAAAATATTTTTCTCTTGAATGTAAATGATAACTTTGAAATAAAAAAATGTTTTTGCAAAGGCTCATGATCGCACTTACAAACTATTACGAAAGCCCAAAAATATGCTTTGGCATCTTTGATATTTGATAGACATGCAGTAGCGTAGCGTCAGGGGAGCAGCACTCGCCTTTCCGCCCCCAAAACTTCACGTTTGGCGCATTTTCCTGTCCAATTGTTACGAAATTTTCACCAGAAGAAGCAGCCATAGTAAAACACAACAAATGTTTAACAGCGTTAATGTTAAGTTATTTGGGAGTAACGATTTGCAAAATCGTTCAAAATAGTTTTGAAACTATGCAAAAGTTAAGGGACAGAAAAAAATTGCACAAACCAAATTAGTAAAACTATAAATAGCGCCTTGGGTGATTTTTTGCATAAATCATTATAAAGCAACACAAATTTTACATTAAACTGATTTATTAAGTCTCAAATTTCAGTTTTTTTCTAATTCTCTTTCTAATAATAATATTTTGGAATTATTTTTTAAAGAAACTTTTGTGCTTTTTTCTATATTTGTCCAGTCTGATGCAAAATTAATTTAAACAATTAAAAGTAATCATATAAGCATAAACGTTTTTTATTACATTTCTAGAAGAATTGCAAAAGAATTTTTGATAGTCCAAAAAATTTTGTTCATAATATGTACGTTTGTCTGTTCCCTCATAACTCCAGAAGAAATGCATGCCATCTTGAATTCTCCATATTGAATTTTCTCAAAAATGATTTGAAGTAAATAGAAATTAAAATCTATATCAATTTTTTATTTATTGTAAATTATTATGATTATGACTTAATAATATACAGGGTTTGTTCGTGTTTGTTTGTCTTATGAGTGTTTGTTCGATCCTGCAAAATCCAAAAATCGAATAAAAATAAAAGCCGAATTAGCAAAAAGCTCAACAAAATAAATAATGAATTTTTTTCTTCACAGTTATATTACCTAAGTAGTAGTGATTAACGTCCTAAAGTTCCTCAGCTCTAACCCTTGAGCTAACGCCACCATCTTGAAAAAATGGCGGTTGGATCGGGTCCCCGCGTTGTTTTTCGCGTTTTTCTCCAAAACTGACAATTTTCAATAGAATCTTTTTTAAAGAGAATGAAATTTTCAATAAGTACATGTAGCTGTTATTCCTATCTAATGACGGATTGTCCCAGAAAAAAATCACAAAGTAAAATTTTTTTTTCTTGTTTGTTGAAAATACGAGAAATAGGCGAAAATGTTTAATTTAAACCTGATGCATCTTAAGTCTTTTTTTTCTAATTCTTATTATTTAAAAAAAAAATTACTATTGATTTTATGACCTTAAAATGATCCTAATTTAAATAATTGATCTGAACGAATTGCTTGAAATAAAAAAAAGGTTTTAATTTGTAATTGCTTTCCCGGGAAATCCGGCATCGATCCGGCATAACAGCTATATATTCTTATTGGAAATTTCATACTCTTTAAAAAAGGTCTTCTATAAAATTGACGTAAAACTACCGGTTTTGGAGAAAAACGCGAAACAATGCGGAGAACCCAT
Source organism: Lycocerus yunnanus (assembly GCA_036346125.1). Lineage (NCBI taxonomy): Eukaryota > Metazoa > Arthropoda > Insecta > Coleoptera > Cantharidae > Lycocerus > Lycocerus yunnanus. The sequence continues at coordinate 1,539,334 of JARFIX010000051.1, forward strand.
CCGACCGCCATTTTTCAAGATGGTGGCGTTAGCTCAAGGGCTAGAGGTGTGGAACTTCAAGACGTTAATCCCCATGACTTAGGTAATATAACTGTATAAATCCGAAAGATAATTAAAGAAATTCTTTTTTCTTTTCAGATTAACTTAATTTATATCCGCGTACGCGAAAATCGTCATCCGCGAGCGGGAGTGTTACGTGTCGAGTACGAATTTTTGTGAAGAAGCTTGGATGAAAGCTTCATTAAAAATCGTGAATCATTTTTTAATATTTGAGTGAAAACAGTAGTGATAAGTGATCATTTAAAAATGTTTCATTCGTAATCCTTCAAAAAGTGTGATATTGTTCGTGTTTGTGCTTTGTTTACATTTAATGGAGACTGGAAGTGTTATGGAGAAGATATCCCGGTCAAGAGGAATAAGGCGAAAGGACTACAGTGATAAAGGTAATTTCATAAAAAATTCTCATTCAAACTAAAAATTAACAAATGATTTTTATCATTATTACAGGTAGGGTCCACTTCGTGGGTTGTGCAGCAATTCAGGTTAGTGTCAATTTCTCTCCAGTGATGTAGGCAGTGAATTGTTGTGAAAAAATGCATTTTTCTTTAAATGTACCTACGAATTTTGGTAGGGTAAGTAAAATTTCTTTTAAAGTCTGAAATAGTAAAAAGCTATTTCTGTTTGAGTTAAATCAATTCAAAATTACTTTTCTCTGCTAATTAGTTCACCACTTTTTTATTTTACCACAGGTTTTTATTGTATACAATGGTAATTTGTTAATTCCTGAAGCCTTCACCGCGACCAAGAAAATATTTCTACAGGAATACCTCAAGTCAAAAAGCGCCACAAGTGCAAATATCTTGTGAAGCAGTTGCCAGGTTGCTTCACTCCCATTATCAACTTTTGCAATCTGCATGGTGAAGGATTCCTTTCTTTACACAGTTAAATAGGTTTTTTTTATTACTTTTTATTTTACAGTGACACCGCGCACGCAGAAATCACTTGCGCGAACGGGAGTTTGATGTGTCGAGTACGAATTTTTGTGGAGAAGCTTGGATGAAAGCTTCATTAAAAATCGTGAATCATTTTTTTTAATATTAAAGTGAAAACAGTAGTGCTAAGTGATCATTTAAAAATTTTTCATTCGTAATCTTTCAAAAAGTGTGATATTGTTCGTGTTTGTGCGTTGTTTCCATTTAAGAAGACTGGAATAATTGTTATGGAGAAGATATCCCGGTCAAGAGGAATAAGGCGAAAGGACTACAGTGATAAAGGTAATTTCATAAAAAAATTTCTCATTCAAACTAAAAATTAACAAATGATTTTTATCATTATTACAGGTAGGGTCCACTTCGTGGGTTGTGCAGCAATTCAGGTTAGTGTCAATTTCTCTCAGTGATGTAGGCAGTGAATTGTTGTGAAAAAAATGCATTTTTCTTTAAATGTGACTACGAATTTTGGTAGGGTAAGTAAAATTTCTTTTTAAAGTCTGAAATAGTAAAAAGCTATTTCTGTTTGAGTTAAACCAATTCAAAATTACTTTTCTCTGATAATTAGTTCACCACTTTTTTATTTTACCACAGGTTTTTATTGTATACAATGGCAATTCATTAATTTCTGAAGCGTTCACACGACCAAGAAAATATTTCTACAAAAATACTTCAAGTCAAAAAGCGCCACAGGTCCAAATATCTTGTGAAGCAGTTACCAGGTTGCTCCACTCCCACTATCAACTTTTGCAATCTGCATGGCGAAGGATCCTTTTTTCTCCACGGTTAAATAGTTTTTTTATTTTTTTTATTTTCAGCAGTGGCACCCACTCGCGCAAAAATCGGCTTTCGCGAACGGGAGTTTGATGTGTCGAGTACGAATTTTTGTGGAGAAGCTTGGATGAAAGCTTCATTAAAAATCGTGAATCATTTTTTTTTAATATTAAAGTGAAAACAGTAGTGCTAAGTGATCATTTAAAAATGTTTCATTCGTAATCCTTCAAAAAGTGTGATATTGTTCGTGTTTGTGCTTTGTTTACATTTAATGGAGACTGGAAGTGTTATGGAGAAGATATGCCGGTCAAGAGGAATAAGGCGAAAGGACTACAGTGATAAAGGTAATTTCATAATAAAAATTTCTCATTCAAACTAAAAATTAACAAATGATTTTATCATTATTACAGGTAGGGTCCACTTCGTGGGTTGTGCAGCAATTCAGGTTAGTGTCAATTTCTCTCAGTGATGTAGGTAGTGAATTGTTGTGAAAAAAATGCATTTTTCTTTAAATGTGCCTACGAATTTTGGTAGGGTAAGTAAAATGTCTTTTTAAAGTCTGAAATAGTAAAAAGCTATTTCTATTTGAGTTAAATCAATTCAAAATTACTTTTCTCTGATAATTAATTCACCACTTTTATTATTTTACCACAGGCTTTTATTGTATACAATGGTAATTCATTAATTCCTGAAACCTTCACACGACCAAGAAAATATTTCTACAAAAATACTTCAAGTCAAAAAGCGCCACAGGTCCAAATATCTTGTGAAGCAGTTACCAGGTTGTTCCACTTCACTATCAACTTTGCAATCTGCATGGCAAAGGATCCTTTTTTCCACGGTTAAATAGTTTTATTTTTTATTTTCAGCAGTGGCACCCGCTCACGCAAAAATCGGCTTTCGCGAACGGGAGTTTGATGTGTCGAGTACGAATTTTTGTGGAGAAGCTTAATGAAATCTTCATTAAAATTCGCGAATCTTTTTGTTTTAATATTTTAGCGAAAAAGTTAGTGTTACTATAAAAATATTAACTCGTGATTTTTAAAAATTGTGACGTTGTTCGGGTTTGTGCGTTGCCTTACATTTAGAGAAATGGAACTATGGAGAAGCTCATGGTCAACCAAAATAAGGCAAACAGATTACAGTAATAATGGTAATATTGCAAAATTTTCCCCCTTCGAACCGAAAATTAATAAATTCTTTTCTTCATTATTACGGGTAGGGTCCACTTCGTGGGTTGTGCAGCAATTCAGATTAATGTAAATTTCTCTCCAGTGATGTAGCCAGTGAATTGTTTAATATTGTGAAAAAATGCATTTTCTTTAAATGCATGAATTATTATTATATAGCGGGGTAGGTAAATTTTTTATTACATGCTGAAGTACGAATAAAAATTATTGATCTGTTATAATTGAAGTAATTCATATCTTTTTCAGTTCTAGGTGAAATTCACGTATTTTATTTTTGTTTTGATTTCATGGCCCGACTGTTCATTATTTCATAAAATTAAATAGCGACAGTTTTCAGAAAACTCACAGTGAAAAAACATAAGAGGTGGCAGAAGAACTGCGACCACCATAAATCACTTGATTAACCAAATCGGTCAATATGAGCCAATAATTTCGTTTAGGCCTACATACATTGCCACTTGTTCATGCGAGTTATATTCTTCCTTCTGTGTTAAACCACCCATCACATCAGCATTAACTTTTTTCTTTTCAGCTAAGAGCATCAGCTTTAACAAACGCGTACGCGAAAATCGTATATCGCGAGCGGGAGTGCGTTGTGTCGAGTACGAATTTTTGTGGAGAAGCTTGATGAAAGCTTGAAAAAAATCGTGAATCAGTTTTTTTAATATTCGAGTGAAAACAGTAGTGTTACCAAATGTTCATATAAAAAATTTTCATTCGTATTTTTTAAAAAAGTGACATTGTTCGGGTTGGTGCGTTGCTTACGTTTACTGGAAACTGGAAGTGTTATGGAGAAGATATCATGGATAGAAAGGCGAAAGGACTACAGTGGTAAAGGTAATTTCATAAAAGTTTTTCTTATTAAAACTTAAAATTAATCAAAGATTTTCTTTATTGTTACAGGTAGTGTCCACTTCGTGGGTTGAGCAGCAATTCAGGTTAGTGTAAATTTCTCTCCGGTGATGTAGCCAGTGAATTGTTTAAAATTGTGAAAAAATGCATTTTTCTTTAAATGTATCTACAAGTTTTGTTAGGGTAAGTAAAGTTTTCTTTACTTTCTGAAGTGCCATTTAATTGATTTATTTTATTTTCTGTGATAACTCTGCAATTCACGATTTTATTTTTATCAGGACAGTTCATTAGTTCTTCAGACTTTGAATCGATCAATTCTGCTAATAAAAGAGATTGCTGGTTGACCGAGCCAGTGAGTGCGGTGAAAGGCTCTCTTCGGAAGGGCACCGGTCCAAACGTATGACAACAGAAGTACTGCGAAAGCAATTGCAAATGGCGTATTTGAAGTTCAGAATGGCCACTTGAGCCTGGTTTGCCGGGCCAACGCCAGTTTTCAAAAAAAATTATTTTATAAAATATTAAAAATAATAAAACGAAGAGATTTATAAAAGTAGTTATTTAGAACGGGGAAGGAACCCCTCCATTGCCCAAGGGTAGAATAATTTAAAAAATATATGAATAATTATAAGTGGAGCTTATTTCAAAATAATTAAAAAACTAGAACGATGCCATTTATAAAAGTTTACATTAACATTTAGGTAATCCCCCAGTACTAATTTTCCTATGGGGATTGGAGCTGATAACAGAAGATGCATCATTGATAAAAATCACTTGGGTTCGGGTATTCAACCCAGCTCTAATCTGTAAATTTTCACATTTCCCTCTTCTTGTTCTACCTCTGAGCTTTTACAGTCGATAGTTTTTTTCAGCATTTCAAAAGAAATTTTCCATTCGGTTTTAATGTACTTCGGCCCTTTGAGTCATAAATACAGCTTTTAATGACCGGACCATTGCATGCATCATCAACTATATTTAAATTTGGCTATTCATGCATTCCAAGGTCATATTTCCAGTAATTGACCCAATAAAAAAATTTTAAAAACAAGATGCTTTGCCAAAAAGCTTATTTTTTAACTTAAGTATTTCAAAATTTAAAAAAACTCCCGTAATCAATCAACTTGCATAGACATAACAACTTTATCGCAAATTTTCAAAAACTTGGAAGTACCGCGCAAACATGGAACGTCAAATGTATTTGACATTTCTGTTTTTCACAGCACTTTAATTTCGACCAAATACCAGTAAGAAATTTATTAAGTTTTCGTTTTAATTTATAATTTAACGTCCAAAATGCCGAGAAGAAGTGGTACTTTTAATAAAACCGCAATGCAACATTCTGTAGCAAGAAAATTGTAGGGTATGTGATAATTTTTCCTAACCTCAAAATTTATAATGAACATAGAAGAAAATCGTCTGCAAACTTTTTCTAATTGGCCATCCGATACTGTGGTAAGCCCTACTCGAATTGCGAAAGCGGGTTTCTTTTCGATTAACACCGATTTAATTGTGGAATGCTTTTCATGTGGTGTGCGAATATACCAGTGGAATTATGGGGATCAAGTTATGGCTCTCCATAGGCAGTTGAGTCCCGGCTGTAGTTTTGTATTAAATCCTTCTACCTCAGGAAATGTTCCTAGCATTAACCTAACCATATCGAAAATAGTTCTAATGTAGTGCAATCTGATGCAACGGACTCTTCGTCACCAATTTTATTGGTAAACGAAGATGCACGGTTACAAACTTTTGAGAATTGGCCCGTCCCTCATATAGTAACACCGGAGAGTTTAGCTAGGGCAGGTTTTTATTATTTAAAGCATCGAGATAAAACGAAATGTGCTTATTGTGATGGAGTTGTGGTAGCATGGGAAGTAGGTGATAATCCAGATCTGGAACACAGGCGACACTTTCCTAATTGTTGTTTTGTGAGGTCTGTTATTAATATGCGTTTACCTACTTTAGAAGGCGAAAGTGTTAACGGTGCAGCAAATCCAGTTCAGGATCCATCTTTAGCCAATTTAAGCATAGTATCACAAAATAACTTGCAAGAGTTGGGTGTTAACACTCACAGTGCACCAAAAAAACGAAAATACGCCTCGGTTGACTCACGCCTGAACACTTTTACAACATGGCCGGAAGACTTGATTCAAACTCCCGATGCACTCTCTCAAGCTGGATTTTACTACGAAGGTTCCGGCGATCAAGTGCGTTGTTTTCACTGTGATGGTGGTTTAAGGCACTGGGATCCTCAAGACGATCCTTGGACGGAGCACGCCAAATGGTTTCCTAAATGTGCGTTTGTTTTGCTGGTTAAAGGTCAAGACTTTGTCCGTGCTTGTGCTGTCGACACGAGCACCGGTGATTCGGTAAGCAAATTTAGTTTTATTTATTTATTTGATATATCATTATACCTTAAATTGTTTAACAATTTGAAACTTTTCGTTGTCGTCTTTAAAAATGTTGACTTTTAAATAGAATTTCGGTGATTTCAAATAAATAAAATAATAAAGATTTTGTTTTCTTATTAGATTTTTCTTCAGTCAAACTTTCTATTGCTGAGCGATCTAGGCCTGTCTAATTATTTTCACTTCCAAAAGTAGCCAGTTGAAATAACTCTTCCATACCGACCAGATCTCCCCGGTCTCTAATCCAATTCTCTAATGCTCTTCGATTACTCTACTGAGATGAGTTACTTAAATTTGATTTTGTAGTCTTGAATTTACTTCCAACATAAATGAATTGCATAGATCGGAGGATGTGGAACCCTCCAGTGCCCCAAAATCGGAAAACAGAATTCGAAATCTTGAATCTTTACAAAGTAAGCAGAAGCTTCATGATACTGCTATATTTATCTTGGTGGGTATTTCGTATCTCGTCCCTGCCAGACCTTCAATCAATACCTTGCTTTTTGTGTTGTTTTAAAAGTTTCTCGATTAATCAATTAATACTAAAAGCCTTAAGTTCGCAAATATATCTATTACAATTTGATTGAGGCTGGGGGGTATTCTATCCCCCAGTCCCCCGGTCTCTAGTGCTGTGTTTTCTGATTACTCTATTAGAATGAGCTGCTTAAATTTGAATTCTGTAGTCTTTAATTTACTTCTGATATAATCGAATTGCATAAACCGGGGGGTCTGGGGGGTTTGGAACACCCTCCAGTGCCTCAAAATCGGAAGGCAGAATTTGAAATCTTTAATCTTGACAAATTATGCAGAAGTTTTATGATATCACTATAATTATCTTTGGGGGTTACTTCATACCCCTTCCCCTCCAGATTCCCGATCAATACCTGCTTTTTATGTTGTTTTATACAGTTTTTGAATATAATAAGAAGCACAGAAGCACACTTGAGATAGAATGACGCTTTTTAAAATTAGGAAAAAAAAGATTACCAAGAGTAATCTTAAATCAACCAAGTTGGTTAGGTAATGTAATTATATCGGCATCATTCAGATAGCAATGTTTGTTAACATTTTCACGGACATGGCTGTAAATGCAGACACATTCGTGAACACTAACGGTGAATATGTGTGTCTGTATATGCAGACAACATCTATCAAAGTGTTAATTTAAACCAATTTTTGGCAAGATTACAGGTTAATACTTGGTTTTAATTTTTACATTTTCTCTAGAACGGAGTGTTAGCTTTCAATAATCTTCTTCGAGTGTTCGATTGCACTTTACAGTGCGTAGGCGATCAAATTAACTGAAGCCAAGCTGACCTTACTAGGGAATATAATTAATGGGATGGTTTCCCGTTACCTTTCCCACAGTCCAAAGATTGATATCGGACTTTTGATCACAGCAGCATATCTGACATGACCAAGACTTGAACTGCGGTCTCCCTTTCTAGTCGGCTGGTGTATACTTTACGTTATACTGCTGGTCAATTTATTCAGTAATATTCAACTTCAACTCAATAATATCAAACACAATTAATAAAAATTGTAGACAAAAAATTTAGCATCACGGTAGGATGTAATAGATTGTGACCATCATGACCAACGCCATGATTAGTGTTATTAAAAAATCTGGAACTCCATGATCGGGTTACACATTATCCATTGTAGGCAAAACCCGGAATGTCATTTTTGGATCTTAAAGTTCAGAAGACAACTATCTCGAATGATTAGTTCAATTTGCAGTTGACGGAACGACACAAGTCAACCCACGACTACCTTTTATAAATTTCTGATGTAGGGAATTTGGGGATTATCTGATATCAAACCGAAAGGTTTAATCAAAAACAAACTATTAATTCTGCATTTAAATTGTGACAAAAAATTTCCGCTTTTATATTACAAAGAATTCTATTAAATCTTTCTAATTATTAATTTAGTGTGAATAATTGTTTTTGATTTCTATTTTATTTATTGCAGAATTTAGAGCAGCGCGCTAGTTCACGTCCATTTCAAAGACGCGAAGTTACCGAGCGCGAAATTCAAGATCAAATGATGTCATCAGAAGTTATAGCAGCTCTGAATATTGGAATACACGTAGGGCGTATCAAAAAAGCGATAATAAACAAATTGGAACAAACAGGGACTGGATTTGCCACAGTAGATGCTGTAATAGAAGCCGCACTAAATTTGCAACACGAAGAAGATGAGGATAGCTCGGATCCAAATTTATCGCATCAAGTCAGGTATCTTTTATCTAATGCAGTTTATATGTCTTCAAATAAAAACGAAAAAGCTAAAACTGAAATGGACGCTAGCAACAATGAGTCTGAAACGAATTCTAACGATACAGCTAGTGCTTCGAGTATTGAACCCCCTGAAAAAGTGGTATCATTAGAGGAAGAAAATCGCTTACTAAAGGAAGCACGTTTATGTAAAATATGTATGGATATGGAAGTTGGTATCGTGTTTTTGCCGTGTGGACATTTAGCAACTTGTGTGAAATGTGCTTCCAATTTGCAGGATTGCCCTGTGTGCAGATCTGCAATTAAAGCAACTGTTAGAACCTTTTTATCGTAACAAATTGATTGGATATTTTTAAATGAGATTGTTTTTGATTTTTATTTTAATTTGATATTTATTTATGTTATTGCTTGGTAATTTTTTGACTTGTAATAAATTTATGTGATTACTTTTTTATTTTAGAGAAATGCCCTGTATATTTTTAATTTTGAAAGTTACTGAAAGGTATGACTTGTTTAGAAAATTACAGGGATTTTAAGGAAAACAGTTATTGTGAGTAATAAACTTTACCTTTTTATTTTTTTTTCTTATTAAAATATTCGTTTGATAATGAAAGAAAATGAATGGCTGTAATTTTATGGGATAACTGAATTAGTCAAACCATGTATAGGTTTAATCTGGTCAAATGTGGAGAGGTTATTCTAAAAACTCTGGTTTGCTTTAATTCGGTGAAGAAAAATTTCCATCCAATTGTAATTCTTTTGTAATTCATTTTAAATAAATATTTGTATTCAGTGTTTTGAATTCATTTTCATGTGGTATGCAATATTTCAAAATAAACACATTTGTATGTGTATAGTCAATACAGTCAAACCTGGATAAGCGAGAGTTCAAGGGACCGGAATATTTTTTCGCTTGGAGAGGTTTCTCACTTAATCAGAATAAATAGAATGACGGGATGTGGCAATTACTCTCACTTGCAGAGGTTTCTCACTCGTCTAGGTGTGACTGTATTTATTTGCAAATCGTGAAAATATAAGTTTTGGGTTTCCCCTCAGATTTTTGAATGGCATTGCGTAGATAAAGAATTAAAACTCCAATAAGAAATATTGCATTCAAATTTTCTTGAGGGTGGTGAAAGGTTTTTTTTTAAAATTTTCAATAATAAAGAAATCTTTATTCTCCTCGACTTAAAAATGTTATCTGTGCCATTGCTTTGGATCCCGTTTAAGTGCAATGTGTTGCCTAACATCTGATATGTATTGAGTTCAATTATGACGAAAAAATGGTAACACAACGTTATTAGGGGCGTAGAGGGTAATAAATCTTATGACTTATTTTAAATAAAATTATCTGATTCAATATGCCAACAAAAGTCACCGTATATATTCTCTGGAAATCTATAGCTTATTTTGACCATTAAGTGGAGGTAACAAATTCAAATTAAACTTCTCGGTCAGACCACAAAAGCAACGTTAATTTTTAATTATGTCATAAATTATTTAGAAATTAAATTTTAAAATTAACAAAGCTGCCTCAGGGTTCATATTGCTTTATTTTGTTGTATGAATGGTTGTATTCAAAATACAAAAGTCTTGGTCAAACGTTATCGACATTTAGTTTTATCGCCTAGGAAGTGTCTCATAAATTAGGAAAATCTTTATATAAACTGATGGAACGGAAATATAAGGTGAAACATCCGGGGTATTCTAAATACCTCCTTCAGCTAATCAAGGGAATTTCCCTAGATTGTATATGAAAGTATTCAAACCACAAATGGATTTTTGATTCATAAAAACTTCCAACTTGAAAAATTTTCCAGATTTTTATTATAGGAAAACAATGTGTGGGATGTGTCGTAATTTTTTTAGGAATTCTGCCGATTTAAAATTAATCCATTAAGCAAATACATAATTGTATTACAATACAATAAGTTTGCTCCAAACTCGCCCCTATGCAATCTATTTTAGATTAGATATTTAAGTATCTACATATTTGTTACGTTATGGCGCCAATCACGATTAGGTATTATAGATTACTTTTTCAATAAACTTTGAACGTAGACATTATCTTTCTTATAAGTTTATAGTTGATAGAAAATTAATGCAACTACAATAACAGTAAGTCACAATTTATTTATATACCGTTTCTGCATAACATTCATACCTAAATGGAAGCGCGGCCATACGAGAAGGGGGACGACAATGGAAGTAATTACTTCTCAGAGGATTCATGTAATTGTTTCTAGACTTTTTTTATTTTCTGTAACAAAGTTTAATTTCCTTTCATAAATCAACTGACCCCCCCCCCCAACAACCGAGGTTTGCCGTACATATGCCCTTATTTTGTTCTGAAATATGTTATCTTAAAATTTTATTTTAGAAGTTCATGATTTCTTCTTCTTCGCACATTCCGAAACCCACCAATGGTCAGGCTGGGCTAAAAAATGAGTCTGGTAGGCTGAAAACATTTCGAAACTGGCCTGTGACTCATGTAATAAGGCCCGAAAAGCTGGCCCAAGCCGGATTTTTCTACTTCAATAATTCTGATGCCGCCAAATGCTATTATTGCGGTGGAATTATTGAAAACTGGGAAGTTGGAGATGATCCGGACAGAGAACATTTAAAACATTTTCCGTCTTGTCCGTTTGTAAAACATGTAATTTTACCGCGCATTCAAATGCAGGATGCAATTCGAGAATCGGAAGCAATTGTTAATATGGATATCAGTAACCACACGGAGCTCAATAATTTAGGTTTAATTTCGCATCAAAATCCGTTTCACAGGAAATACGTGACGTTGGAATCGAGACTGCAAAGCTTCGAGAACTGGCCGAAGTACTTACAGCCGAACCCAACACAATTAGCAGAAGCTGGATTTTATTATAATGGTTGTGGAGATGAAGTGTTTTGCTTTTCATGTGGTGGAGGAATAAAGCATTGGGAGCCAAAAGATGATCCTTGGATCGAACACGCAAAATATTATGGAAAGTGCAACTATCTTTTACTAGCGAAAGGAACCGAATTTGTTAAAGGCATATCCGAACCCGCAGTAAGTAATTTATCTACGTACATTTTTGTTCAATTTTAAAAACTGTGGTTTTTCAACAGGTGACCAATCAAGTTAAAGAGTCAATCCAAATCGATCACGATAACACGGAACAAAATGAAAATGCCTCTTGTTGCTCCAAGAGCGATTCTAGCCAAATCGTTAAGTTAGAACAAGAAAATAAAAGACTGAAAGAATCTCGAATGTGCAAAATATGCATGGATAAAGAAGTGGGAATTTTATTTCTGCCATGTAGACATTTGGCCGTTTGCCCTTTGTGTGCTCCAAATTTAAGTAAATGCCCCGTTTGTAGGAAGTCTATAAAGGTTTTGGTAAAAACGTATTTTACCTGAAATTATATTGCATAATTTTTCAAATCGACCTTTGGTGATTCATATTGACCTTTTTCTTGGCATGGTGATTTCATTATCATCAATTAATAAATTAATTCTGAGAATAATCTTGTTTTATAATTTTCAAAATAAAAGATTCGTTCTTGAAAATTTTTATATTTATTATTACTGTTACTACTGGGTAAGAGTTGTTATTATAACGAGAGTGGGGTACAGTGGTACAATTTTTAAAATTATAACTAAGAAAGCATAAATGGTTGAAGTGAAAGTCAATAATGTAACTGATCATATCAAGTTAAAAAACAAAGAGCAATTATCAAAATAATGAACCCATTAAGAGAAAATGAATATCTAAAACTGGCACCCAACGTGGGGTATTTATCTTTAAATATGAAATTGAGTTGGAGGAAAAAATGAAATAAATTTTGAACTACAAATTTCGGAGAAGAAATAACGATGGCCTGTTTAACAGGGAGAAAAAACGATAAAATTGGAGGGGGGGTCTTGTTGCCATCACTGCTTTCGTTGACATTTGCAATCAAACGTTTATAACTTTAGTTCCAGACATCATAAATTGATTAAACAAAAAATGTTTTCTTCCATGGCATTTAAATTTTAAATTGCATTCTGCATGCATTAAATTTTGTAAAAAAACACCAAGTATGGTAATGCGCTTGCTTATAGCTATTTACAAGAAAATAGAAATTATCATATATTACAATATTATAATATCTCATTCACATGATTCATAGTTTCATTCCCTTATTTGTACTATGTATGTATACTTTGAACTTTGATTTTTTCAAAGCAATTTATTATTAAATAATGTCCACTTTTTAATCAAAAACCTTTGATATTGAAAGTTTATTGTATTGAAATTGGAAGTATTGAAATATTTTATTCGCAAATAACAGAAATACAAAGACTTTATCCGAAAGTTCAGAATTTCTCGCACTTTCGAGAGTCAAGTGAATACTTTAATGATTTTTTAGTAAAGTAACTTTTTATTCATCACAGCCCAAGGAATCCGGGAAAATGGAGACATATTTATTATTTCTTAAAGTAGCACTTTAGCCTCTTGGTGCGTAATATACTATTCCGCAATCAAAAACTATTCAGCTTTAAAAATTCAAATGAATAATCCTATGATTATGCGGTTGGACTGTGGACTTCCTTACTTTCTTAAACAAATTAATGTTGTTAAATTTTTATGAACTGAGTTAGCAAAGAACGCCGACATCAGACGTTTATTTTTAAAGTCAAATCCAGACTTTTTCAACGTTTCCCTGCAGTTCTATTTTAAATAAGTTATAATTAAACTTTCAATCAAATCAACCTACTAATTTTACGCATTATTTTTTCAAAAGATACGCATTAACTCAAAAGTTTTTATTTTTAGTTTAAACTGCGCAATTTTAGACAAATATTTTTGGTTTTAAAAATATTCAAGATCTTAGTAGAAATTTGTTTACAGACTTCCTTGTATTGATTAGAGCGACCTAAATTTCATCATTTTTGCTAGAACTTTCACAAAGAGAAATCGTATCCTAATAGTAGCTCAAGCAAACTTGCGAATTACTTTTACAGTGCAAACTGTAAACTTTATAATGTTGTTATTATTTTTTGTTGTTTGTTTATAATATAAAATGATAAGGAAATGCATATAGAGCAGTACTTCGAGGGGAAAGTAAAGAGTAAAAACAAATACTGCGTCATAAAAACTATTGACCTAAATTTAGCTTACCTGTTATATAATAGCACATGCTAATATTTTTTTGCTTAATTTTTTATTTCAAGTGTTTGCTTTCTGATAACAGCGTTTGATTACATATGAATGAAGAAGGAATATTATCGAATTTTTTAACTCTACATTCATAAATAAATGGGTTTATTGCAGCCGTACAATTGAAGAACCTAGTAATCGAGTGATGTATAATTTTGAATGCATTATTAACCTGAAAATTTAATTAATTCTAAAAATAAAGTTAAGTGAAAACTCGGCAAAAAATTATTCAATTCAGTTTATAGTAACTCGACCTGCTAGAAAATTATTGTGCGATGGTAAAGCTTCACCCAACACAAATATATAGGGTAAATACTCTTCTCGGGGAACAGGGGGTATTTTTACAGATTATGAATAATTTACAATATTTCAAATATTTTTCAAAATTTAAAAAGTACTTTAGTATTTATAGCTTGTCTTGTTGAGATTTGTTGGTTGCATAATCAGAAAAATCGCTTCGAAAATGTTTTTTCAGTTTTATTTATATTTTGCGTTTTTATTTACCTTAACTAAACCGATAACAGCTAATTACCTAACAATAAATAAAACCAATATACATAATATATTATATTGATTTTAATAATCTTATCGCTCAAAATGATTATATGTTTTTTAAAATTCTTTTAAAATTGTCACATGTGTACATTTTCTGTGGGTACCAGTATTTCGTCGGCTATCTAAAATGTAATTTTATTGTATGTACTAAGTCGATTAACAGGTTTTTGTAATAATGGTAAATTTTATCTTAACTGATTTTGCGATATAATAAGTAAATTTTTTTCTGCAAGTGAGCATGGTGCTTTCCGGTCAGTTAGGGGAAGTACAGCTACTCAAAATTTCAGACAGTAACCCTCAAGTATAAGAACTCGTGACTATTTAATGATTTTTAGTACAATCATTTCCGGGAAGTTCTGAACCCACGGCCCTATTATATTGTCTTATTGTTTCGATGACTGTTAAAGCGAAGGCGAAAGCATTTTGTTTTCGAAGACATTTTCATTGCAAAAGCCGCTATTGTCTTGACTAAACATCCATAACGTGAATGAGTAGGCAGTCACGTTTATGTGTGTAGCTGTTATTTACACCTTGAATTTAAAATTCAAATTAGAAAATTGTAATTTCTAATTAACTAACGATTTAGTTTTCTATTCCTGCTAAAACCAAACCAAAATTATAATTTAATATGCTTATTTGTAAATTTCCTTAAATAGAACTTGGTCATTTAGACTGCAAAGGTGCGAAGGATAAATCATTCATTTATTGAACCACTTTGTATTTGTTCTGGTTGACCTTTTAGGTACAAACTGTAAAAATAATAGTTTTGTTGATTCCTAGGTCAAAAAGTTTGGGGATCTCTGGGGGTTATGGGTTTGGGAGATGCCCAAACTTACTGCGACTGATATGGAATGCGTAGTAATTTTTCAATTTATTTTTAATTCAATTAAATGCAATTTTAAAAAGCTTTGCAATTAAGTAATCGTTAAAACCACATTAATTAGTTTTAATTTGATTATTATTTATCTAAAAATTTAAGTGGTCCCTTAAACGAAGAGAGAAGTGCTTTTTATTTATTTATTACTCAAGAATTCGTTTACCAAAAAAATATTTAGTTTTAGTTGCGTAATACAGCATCATTAAATTGAAGTAATAACTTGAAATACTATGTAATAACTCTAAATGCAAACTTGGAAGATTTAAATTTCGCAAATGAAGGCTCTTTTATTTAAAAAAAATTAATATTTATTGCTAATTCGGTTTCTTTGTTCTAAAAACATGAAAAACTTAATGCTTTGTTTAAGTTAACGTCCATTACAATAAAGATAAAAATTATTTTTATAGCGCCACTTAATAACATACAAATAGAGAGATGCGAGATTACCTACTTTATTTTATTTTTAATTTTTACTTTTAGTAAATGTACTATTTATTCTTTGTTGACTTTCCCTTATGTTATCGATTGGGCAGGTCATGCATTTCAAAATATTTATGGCTTTTACTTATTTTTATGTAATGCAGTTCTGGTACAATGTATAATGAAGGTTCAATTCAATGAAAATTACTCGTTGAATTTAAACTGAAAAGGAGGAGAGAAACACATTCAGTTCCGCAAGGTTTTCATCTGGGACCGATTCTTTTTATTTTTATCACCAAAAGATGTTTCAGCTAAATATAAAATTCGTTACTTTGCAGGGGAACGCAGAGGGTTAAATTTTTATAATATCCCTTTCAACACTTTTAAAATAGAATCGAGAAACCCCAACAGTGCGTGCAAGTATCTTATTTTTTGCTAAACAAATTAAATATAATCGCTATGTACTATATTTTGTGTTTCACATCGTAAATATTCGTTCAGGAAATGTTAATTTAATAGTTCAAGAGTTAGTTTCGCGTTTCGTCATAACAATGCCATGTGTTTTGGTTACATTTTTTGAAATATTAAGATTTAATGTAGGTATTAAAATTTAATGCCTGGTCCCGACCGACCCCATATCGGGATCGATTACTGTGCAATAGCTATTTATAGCAATCTTTACAAAAACATATTTTAAGTTTACCGTCTCCTTGTTTTGTCGTTTGTGTCGCCAACTTGAAAACAATGACCAAATTTAGCTTTTGGAAAAACAACACGCTGGGCTAGCGATCAGGAGGTAGTTTTTAAGCAATATCTCCACGGTCGTACTCCCTAAACATTCGACAAAAACAGTGAATGAATTTTACTTATAATTTTTGTCTTTGTCATTTTTTAGTCAGGTTTCAGAGCAATATTAGACCCAATCGTAACTATTGAAATGACTGTAATAATTTAATTTCTTTAATATTTACACACGTCAGTTGATGCCTAACACTGGAAACTATTGTGTTCTATTAATAATTGTTATGCTCTTGCTCCTTCGAGGATTCTCTTTTCTCCGTTTAAAAGTATCTGGCACCTTTTTATTTCATCTTTTCTCATCTCCACTGTGGCATTTTCAACGCCATACCAGATTTAGATTTGGTTGTCACTGGCGACTATCTATGTGTGCTAGGTGTGACAATTGCACACCTATTGAAATGTGAAGCTGAAAAAATTATTACAAAACTAAAATAATTGTAAATGTTTATTAACTTGTGAAATTGTATATTAAATAAAATAATAAAAACACTTAGCCATGCGAATTACAATAATTTGATATAGTAAATTTAAGTAAAAAATCCTAAAAGTCTAAACTAGTAAACAATGTTTCAGAGACCGGGGGTCTGGGGGAACTTCCCAGTTTAACCAGTTCAATTTTATCATAAAGTTAAAAATTATTACAAGCCACACTAAAAATATAATAGGTAAATTTGCAAAATTATGACCTCCACCATCAAAAGATCAATCGAGAAACTTTTTAAAGCAATATAAAAATGCAAGATAGTGACCGAGAGTTTGAGAAGGGGGGGGGAAATATCTTCAAATACATGTCATTGTTTTCCAGACATCTAAAGCGGTATCATAAAGCTTCTATTCAGAAATTCTAAACATTTAATATTCTGCCTTCCCATACTGCGGCACTGGAGGGTGTTCCACACCCCCCAGACCCCCCGGTTTAAACAGTTTAATTTTATCATAAAGTTAAAAATTATTACAAGATGTGGGGGAATACCGCCCAGGCACACACAAAATGCAATATAATTTGTATGTATAATTTGTCAAGATTAAAGATTTCAAATTCTGCCTTTCAATTTTGAAGTACTGGAGGGTGTTCCACACCCCCCAGACCCCCCGGTTTAAGCAGTTGATTTTTTATCAGAAAGCTGAAAAAA
The DNA here is from genome assembly GCA_036346125.1 of Lycocerus yunnanus. Taxonomy (NCBI): domain Eukaryota; kingdom Metazoa; phylum Arthropoda; class Insecta; order Coleoptera; family Cantharidae; genus Lycocerus; species Lycocerus yunnanus. The sequence continues at coordinate 1,556,749 of JARFIX010000051.1, forward strand.
TTATTACAAAATCGAAACTAAGAAATATACTTACAAATGCGAATAACAATTTAAATAACAAATCTCAAAAATTCAAATTAAAAAACTTGGTTTCAGAGACCGAGGGTCTGCAAATTGTAAATACACTCAAATTAGAATAGATAAAATTGCAAACTTATGGCACTCAATATTAAGTGATTAATTAAGAAACAATATAAAATGTAAGATAACGATTGTAAGCGGGGAGAGGGGGGTCAGTATATGTACATAATATGTCGTTATTCGCCAGAAAACTAAAGTGCCATCACAAAGCTTCTACATAATTTATAATTTTTTAATGTCCTGCCTTCCCATACTGTGGCACTGGAGGGTGTTCCACACCCCCCAGACCCCCCGATTTGACCAGTTCATTTTCATCATGAAGTTAAAAAAATATTATAAAATCGGAAATAAAAAAATATTTATAAATTCAAATAATAAATTATTTCAAATTTATGTAGCAAAACCCAAAAACTAAAATTATAAAACATGGAGTCAGAGACCTGGGGGGGAACCCCCCAGCCACACTCGAAATATAATAGGTACATTTTCAAAATTATAGCCTCCACTATCAAAAGTTCAATTGAGAAACTTTTTGAAATAACATAAAATCAAGATAGTGACCGAGCGTTTGAGAGGGAGAGAGGGGAGTATAAAATATCCCCCAGGACATGTCATTATTCTCCAGAAATCTAAGACGGTGTCACAAAGCTTTTATTCAGAAATTGTAAATATTGAATGTTCTGCCTTCCGATACTGCGGCACTGGAGGGTGTTCCACACCCCCCAGACCCCCCGGTTTAAGAAGTTTATTTTTATCAGAAGTAACTTGAGGATTTCAGCATATCCGCTTGACCATTGCTATGGTAAAGTACCATTTTTAGTCACCATTGCGATGCAATCATCGAATAAAAGTTTGAAAAACTTCGTCCACCGACTTTTGGCCAAGTAGAATTTTGTTAAATTCCAAAGGTTTCGGGGCACTCCTTCGGCTGTACCAATGGATCGTCCATGTTTAGTTATTATTTTAGATGATAATGATAGCACCAAGTTAATTATTTTTATACTAAAATATGTCAAAAAGGGCACTTTTAGTGGTAAAATTAACCAGCAGTACAGCGTGAAGTATACACAGGTCGACTAAGAAGTGTAAGGGGACGTCCATTAATTACGTGAGGTGTTTTTTAAATTTGACCCCCCCCCCATATAAGATTTACCCTACAATTTTTACCATACCTAACCCTCCCCCCATTTTGAGCTCACGTAATTAATGGACGTCCCTTAAGCTTGCGGTTCGAACCCTTCTCGCGTTAGATACACTGCTGTGATCAAAAAGTCCAATAATAATAAAAAAATGATACAAAAAAACTATTTAATCTTAGCATTGAAAGTGTTGCTTAAGAATATAGAACATAATTAACAAAAATTGCTAGCAATTGCTGCAATTCAGTAGGCTGCAGTGGCGTAGCCAGGTTTATTTTGGGGTTGGAAGGAGTGTTTTAGAGTAAGGAACTTGCTGTTTAATTTTGTAATAAAACTGTATATTATATTTTACATTTTTTCTCGCCAAAGAATATAGAAAAAGTCGTCATAAACAGTGAGCTTGCACCCCCTCATACCTGACTACGGCACTGTTTGAAGATCACATTGGAGGACTTGTGCCGCCTACGTGTCAAGTCTAGTGAAATTTGCGACGATAAAGTGGAAATGTCGTTTGGATTGATGTGGAAACAAAGTTTACCCATCATTATCATTCATTTGCTTATCAGTTATCATAATATATTGTGGCCCTACAGACAAATATTAGTAAAAAATTATTATAATCTAATCTTGAGATAGCTTTTTGAAGCCGACCTGTCATGCTTTCTACATGTGGGTGTAAAAAAATATTAGTGCAAAATTCAACCATAATATTATTAATCACTTTTTCTTTTTTTAGTACGCGGTTACCCCGATAGTAGAACCAACATCAAACAGTCCAGGGTTAGATCTATAGAAGGGGGGGGGGTATTATGATACTTCCATAGGTTAAAAATAATTCAAACGAAATTCACTTATATTACATAGAAATTCTAAAATATTAAAAAATGATTTTATGTTATTGAATTTATCCCCCCCCCTAAGGTTTTGTAGAGTAGGAAATACATAGCAATACATAGCAAAAAAAAGTGTTTGTTTGCACAAAGACAGATTGCAATGTCTTAAGTAGGTAATCGAAAGAGTACAGTTAGCCAATCTAATTGTGTTATTGTAATCGATCATGTCAAAGCGGAAGTCTTCGTTCTTACATTTAAATAGAAACCACTTGAATCGTAAAGACATTCTTCGGTCAAAAAATAAGATCATCGCATTTATGGACATCGGGTCGTTGCAGATGTTTTACCACCTGGTGCAGATACTTTTCTATACACCTGCCTACCATCACCATCTGCCTTTTTAATTTCCAAAGATTCTTCAGTGCCCGGAAGATAATCACAGTTTATACTATATTATGTATGTACAAAATGTTCATAATAAAAAGCGCCATATAAATAAACGACAAAAGATTTTATTATTGCAAGGTAACCTAAACGTGAGATTTCTTGAGTTTAGGAGATTTCCAGTCGCATTCTTGAAATATTTTTCTTTCTATTGTTGTCAAAAAATAACTCGAATTGGGATCATCGTAAAAATTCAATCGATGAGGTGGTCCCCACCTTGTTCGATTAATCTCCCACACGTAAATGCATAAATCAAAATTATTACTCGAGATAAACCCACATAGTTTATCTTTTGTTGCACACTCAAAATTTTTAATTAATTTTTCTTTGTGTCCTAAACTCAAAATATACCAGCGGTCGAAATCTAAAAAAATTTCAAAATAATTGTAAAACCCAGTGGCGGCGCCAGGTGTGGGCCGGGGAGGTAGACCACTCTAAAAAAAGAAGACCAATCGATTTATATTTTGATCATTTTTGGATGAAATTGCTTAAGGAGGTTAAACATTAATTGAATAGTGACCACAACCCTTGCTACAGTGAAAATTTCCTGCCACTGGCAAGACCGATCAAAAACTAGCCAATTAACGTTATTTACAAATAAGCACGTAATTTTTTTCGCAACAGTAATTCCAGTTTAACTAGAAATTTAATTATGTAGTAGGTACCTGCTTATGTGGTACATTTATAGCCTTGTTCTAGTTGCAAATAATTTTATTATTTAAAAATAAAAGAGTTTCAACATTGCAATGTTACTATTACATTAGCAATTAATTTTTTAGGTTTTAGTTACGGTGACCGTGTTTCAAGGGCAATATCGTAAAAATTAATCGATGAGGTGGGTCCACCTTGTTCGATTAATCTACGTAAATGCATATCAAAAGTCTACCGTCGACACTATTCTAACAATTTAAATTACAATTACTCCGTTTTTACCATTATTTTTGTTATGAAATATGATAAAATATAAATATTGACATTCATACGTTAGTTTTAAGAAAATTTTTAAAAATTTACTAAAATCGTCTGTAAGCAAGAAAAATTTAAACAAACTGCCATAATCTGTCTATAAAAAGTCTCCGTACATGATGCATATAGAAAATGTTTCCTTTGTAGACGCACGATAAGCACTTTTATTTTTAAATTGCAACGTTTTACAATACATTGCAATGTTACTATTACATTACGCAATTAATTTTTTAGGTTTTAGTTACGGTGACCGTGTTTCAAGGGCAATAACAAAAATAAGCAAAGAAATTTTCTTCGAGGTGCGACAAACAATAATTAAATTGTTTGTGAAGGCATATCAATGCGCGAGATCGGGAAAATTATGGAAACCTAATTTAAGTGTTCAATACATCATTAAAAATTATGAAAACAAAGGTTTCTTGAAAAGTAAGCCCTTTCTGGACGCCCCAAGATACTAAATAATATTATGAATCGTGCTATTATATGCGAAGTGAAGAAAACCCCAGAATAAGTGCTACAAAATTGGGGATGAAGTACGTAATAAACTTTATATTAGTGTTTCGGACCAGACAATCAGAAATTTGCTCAGAAAAGACAATTTTAATGACCGGGTTGAAGATGTAGCCTCTAATTTCAAAAGTTAATAAAAGTAAAAGATTCAAATTTGCAATAGAACACAGAAACAAAGAAAAAATAAAGAAAAAAAATGAAAAAGTTCTGAAATTGAGTGATTTTTACAGACGAGAGTAAGTTTAATATTTTCGGTTCTGATGGAAGAAAAAATTGTGACGAAAACAAACGAAGCGCTTAATATGAAAAACGTTATTCCCACAGTAAAACATGGTGGTAGAAGTGTTTTATTTGGGTCTATTGCAGCGTCGGGTGTGGGAAAATTATATTTTATTGATTCCATAATGGACAAGTGGGTATATTTAGATATTTTAAACACTAATTTAAAATACAGCCCAATCAATTAAGCTTTCTAAACAATTTTATCTTCCAACAAGACCAAGTTCGTATACATACGTCAATGATTGTTAAAGAATAGTCCTTTTATGTGCCCAAATAGTTGCATTCACCCCCAAAGTCCCTACTTGAATCCCATCGAGCACCTGTGGGATGAATTAAACCGCAGAATTCGTAAACACGATATTACGAACAAAAATACTCTTAAGAGGGTATTACAGGAAGAATGGGACAAAATTGGGTCAGATATGACAACAAATTTAGTGGAGTCAATGCCAAGACGTGTGGGGCAGTGATTAAAGCTAAAGGGTTTTGTACAAAATATTAAATATTAACATAAACATTTCTATGCCTATTTTTAAGTACCGTACGGAGACTTTTAGTAGATTTTGTAGATAGATTATGGCAGTTTGTTTAATTTTTCTTTCTTACGAACGGATTTTCGTAAATTGTTTAAAAATTTTTAAACTAAGGTGAATGTACATATTTATATTTTATCGAATTTCATAAAAAAATAATATTAAAAACGGAGTAATTGTCATTTAAATTGCTAGAATGGTATCGTACGGAGACTTTTAGTCACTGTAAATCAAAATTATTACTCGAGATAAACCCACATAGTTTATCTTTTGTTGCACACTCAAAATTTTTAATTAATTTTTCTTTGTGTCCTAAACTCAAAATATACCAGCGGTCGAAATCTAAAAAAATTTCAAAATAATTGTAAAACCCAGTGGCGGCGCCAGGTGTGGGCCGGGGAGGTAGACCACTCTAAAAAAAGAAGACCAATCGATTTATATTTTGATCATTTTTGGATGAAATTGTTTAAGGAGGTTAAACATTAATTGAACAGTGACCACAACCCTTGGTACAGTGAAAATTTCCTGCCACTGGCAAGACCGATCAAAAACTAGCCAATTAACGTTATTTACAAATAAGCACGTAATTTTTTTCGCAACAGTAATTCCAGTTTAACTAGAAATTTAATTATGTAGTAGGTACCTGCTTATGTGGTACATTTATAGCCTTGTTCTAGTTGCAAATAATTTCATTATTTAAAAATAAAAGAGTTTCATATTTAAAGCGCAATTAAAAAAATAGTGAGACGTAATTAAGAAACTCATAATTTTTTGTAATAAAAATAACGAAAAAAGTAATAAAAAAGCACATACACAGTCGTAAATGTTATCGAAATACTGAGCTATGGTTATTAATTTTTCTTTACGCTTCATCAATCGCTAAATTTCCGTATAATAAATATTTAAGTGCAAACAAATTTTATGAGACGTTACAACATCGAAAATTATTTGGAAGGGCAATTTTTAGATTTCTCACTCCATGAATTATAATTTTAAACAGTCCGGGCAAAATACAATTTTGTATGACGTATTCGTTGCATAAATTGGGGACATTAACATGTTATCGATTAGGGAAGTGGACTCAATCAATTTGTTTACCATACCGTAACCAAATCACAGAATGAATTTTTAATTGCTTTGTAATATTGTCCCCGCATCCCCTATCCAAACCTATGATTCAAGATTAAAGTTGACCCACGTACAATAATTATCTCTCTTCTCTGGAACTTGTTTTGTTATTTCGCCCACTAGAGATGCAAATTCAAAACAATGGTTGCATCATCGTTCCAAATAATTCTGAATTTGTGCATTTAAAAATAAAACTAAATCGTCCCACATCCTAAAAATATTTAATTAATAATATAATTTTATATATTAAGTAGTAGATACGGGTAGAACTTCAATACATACAAGGACGATTGATCTAGGCCGTAGTCGCAAGTCCCCGATAATTATTATAGTCAAGGGACACTTTACGTTTCATTGCAATAATTAATTGAGGTTACATTAAATAGGTACAAGTTTTATTATCGAATGCATAGTGTTTCAATTTTAATATTATTTGTTCATAAGTATCTGTATTGGAAATTCAGCCATTTTGTAGCCGCCATTTTGTATTTTAATATTTAAACCTACGTTGCGGTATTAGTGACTTTGAAACCCCTAGCCTAGACAATTGTTTACAGAATATTCAATTGATAAGTAGCAAGCAAGACCGACGACGATCATGGTCCAAACCAAACCGAAATTTACCCGATTCGAGCCCGGGCAGAGTAAACAAATTTATTCTGACCGTCCTCCTCGGAAGAAAGTGGCTACCCACCGAGGTAATTAGCCCAGAGAGCCCCTTATAGGGAGAGGGTCCACAATACTCGGAATCGAGAGAAAAAAGTGGCGGATCGTGACTTTTTGTGAGGTTAAAAGATAAAAACACAGAGGAAAAATATAATTTGCAATTTTACTTATACAGAAAATCCATCTTCCTGGCCTTACTATTAGAAAATATTTCAATCACTTTATTGTCAAAATTTGGAATTCTCTGAACAAATTTCCTTTCAATCGAGAGCACTGCGAGCGCATTTAGCCTATCACTGCTGTCTTCTGCCATGGTACTTCTTAAAAATGTCTTAATTCGCTTTAAAGTGGAGAAACATCTTTCGCTGTCGCTTGTTGACATGGGCGTGGTACAAATAATATCCAATAGTTTGTAAGTTTCGGATAAAAAATCTATGAGGTTGTCAGCAATAAACATTAAAAATGATGAAATGCTACTGATGTTGTGCATATCTTCACGACTGTACAGTACAGAGAGTTCGCTTTTTAATTTATCAGCATTTAAAACAGAATACGACTTGACTGTCGCATCAAAATAGTCTGTCGGGAATGTTTTGGTATAACTTTTAAAGCTTTTGGAATCGAGTAGTTTTGCTGCACAAAGGTGCTCCTTAAAATCGAATCGGTCTTTAATTTGTGTCAAGATAGTGTCGCAAACTTCTTTGGCAACAGCACTTCTACTATCCACTGTACATGATAATTTCTGTTTCTTCCTTAGAGGTTCGTCTTCGTCGGGCGCTACAAAATTATCCGTCAAATTTCTAACTTTTATTATGTACTCTTCAAAATGTTCCACAGCTGTCTGTACATGTGAATTATCAATTCCGCACGTTTGCACCGTATTGAAAAGTATTTCCAAATGTGGCATAATGAAATGAAAAATTTTCAACCAATACAGAAAGTCCTGACAATTTAGGCTGTTGAGAAGGCCATTCGCTTCATTTAATGTTTTCGAGTCCACTCCATCGCTGTCCATAATTTTCTCCAAGCACTCTTTAAAGGATTCTCTATATTCGTGTAAAGTATTTACCGTCCTACTTTCAAAATTCCACCGAGTGGGAACCGCCCGAGGCGTTTTTCCCTTCACAATTTCATCAAGAATGCAGGTCCTTTTGGGCGATCGAGAGAAAAACGAAGAAAAAGCTTGTAAGTTAGCAAAAAATACTCGAACTTTTTTGTTGCACTGTGCAGCTCGTTCCATAATTAGGTAAAATTCATGAGCGTAACAATGCACGAAATAGGCATTTGGATAATATGTTTTCCTGATTATGGCCTGAACACCGCCAGTTCTATCGCTCATAATTGGCGCGCCGTCATAGCTTTGCGAAATTAACCTCTCTGGCGAAATATTTAATTTGTTTTTCAGTTCGTTTAATAAGAGATTTGATAAAATCTGCGCCGTATAACCGGATGGTTTAACGAAAGACCAGAAGCGTTCACAAATTTGTCCTGCAAACACGTAACGAAATATTACAACCAACTGTCGTTGATTGGAAGAGTCGGTCGTTTCGTCTGCTTCGATTGCAATAAAATTTGCCGAAGCTATTTGCTTTGTAACTTCGCTTGTGTAAACTGCAAGCATTGCGTCCAAAAGTTCGTCTTGCATTGTCTTTGAAGAACCTTTAAATACGTTTGCTTCTTGTATGTGTCCCGCAAGAACCGAATCTAATTCGGCGGCAAAGTCAATTAAACCCAAATAAACGCCTCGATTGCCCGACGATGAAAACTCTTCATCGTGACCCCCCAATGCCAGTTCAAAAGTTCCACAAAACTTTATACACATTATGAGACGGCGCAGGATGTGCCTCCTCTTGTCAACATTTTCGTTGTGTTTTTGTTTGTTCAACAAGTACGCACTACTCAATTGGTCCCGTATGTCGGATGTGCCTAAAACAGTATAGTCGACACATGCGTTGATATGGCCTGGCGAATTTTCGTGTTTTTTGGCCCTCTCCGCTATATGTTTTAAATCGGAAACTCCACTCTTGGTCCACGGGGTGGATTCTTTCTTTACCAACAGGCAGAAAAAACAGAACAGTCTATTGGTCACTTCGCAACCACAAAGCCACTTGTATTTATCATAAATGTTGCTATTAAATTGTCTTTTATAAATTCGTGTCGCACTGGTTGATACAAAATGAATTTCTAAGTTCGGGGTTGGTCTGCCCTTTTGTTTTATCAAAAGCTTTTCTTCATATTTTAATTTATGGTTTTTAATATTTTCGACCGAGTTTATATCGGGAACAATGTTCATTTTTAAACATTAATACCACGAACAAAATAAATAAATAGTAACGAAATACCGACAAACACTATTACATGTTGACTGAATGCGGGGTGTGGGAACAGACAGTTTAGTTCCCGCCCGAGAGTTCAACGATCGTGATGCTCGGGTCCTCGTGCGGTAAATCGGAGTTAATCTCACAATCAATACGCTCCATTTGAAACGCGACTCCGCGGACAAGCTTTTTAGTGTTCCCCTAATAGATAATAATATTGTCACGTATGTACTTCTATATCCCGGTACCTAGGATGTACATATTTTAAATTAGATCACAAAATTATGTAATTATAGGAAATAAATGAAACATAAATCGTCACTGATGAGATCTAATAAGATTGAAACACGTATCACATATCGGCTGTTGAGCCGGTCGAAATAACTTTTATTTTGGAGTAAATTGAATGTAAATTGAGTAAATGGAGTAAAAAAACAAAAGCAATATTATTTGAATTTTAACTTTAACCCCATCCCCATCAGCTTCCTTACTTCCAAAGTTTAAATACCTTCTTCTACCTTGCGATACGTCATTTTGAAGGTAGAAAAAATCTTCGTTCATCCACGTTAAAAAAATTGAATTGAGTGGATCCGCTTATGAGTTGGAGGTAATAATAACTGAAAGATAAAACAAACAAAAATATTCAAAAATTTTGAATAATGCATTTTTTGCCCCCCCTCTTCAAAATTAATCGTAAAGGCTATAGAGTTCTAAATAGTTTAGACCAAGAAAAAATAAAAGAATTTTTACTTTAAATTTTATATTATGTAGTAAAAAATTTACTATATTTATAATATTGTATTTTTTTACTTTTTTTTTTGATTCTTGAATAAAAATTTTTCTAGCGACAATTAGGATAATTTTTTTCAAAATTTAACCAAGATTCAAATGGATTTTTCATAAGTTGTAATTAAACGCAATTGCTTTCATCTACACGATATTTTAACCAACTTAATTTTACAACAGAAATTTTATAAATTTTATTTGTTTAAAGATGATTGTAAAGGTTATAAACTTCTTTTTAATGAAAATAATATACGTCATTTCATTTATGTCCTGAAAAGGTACAAGAAATGGTACACACATCTTTTAGTCAGAATTCAATTTCTTTTATGCGGTTTTTATATCTTAAATTGTTTATGTGCGATATTTATATCTTTTTTGGGCGATATATCATAAAATATAATATTTTTATGCGGTACCTATCCCCCGCGCACAAAAACAGGGTTGAGTGTATTAGCAATTTTAATTTTAAATTTAAGACTAAGAGAAAAAGCTTCAATATTAGGGAATTAAAATACCTTTCAACTTTGTGTTTAATATCTTTTTTTTGGACTTCTATCTTTCGAACAAATCGCGAAAAACGCGAAATTGACTTTTACCGGGGTGGGGGGGGTGAAAAAGATCAACATCTAAAAAATAATAATTTATCAAACGAAAGAAAACATTAATACAAGACTATTTAGGTGAGGTAGAAGTTGATCGGTCCTATATTAATCTCACAATTCAATTTTAAAGTTCACGAATTTACTATAAGAAACACAACATGTAAGGAATTATTGCGCAAATATTGCCTCATAATTAAATTAATTTTGGTTACAGTCCGTGCGTCGTGCCTGTTCTGTTGCATCAACAGAAGCTCAGCGATTTTTTTTTAAATTAAAAATATATGAAAATTATAAAATTTAATATTTTAATTTTTGATGGACGGAGTTTACAGTTTGACTAGAGCCAATAAGAAACCGCATTTCAAAATAACTTTTAGAGCCGCTTTTCTCCAAAATGTGTGGATTAATTTTTTTATGCGTATACTGCATAATTTTCTTTCATAATTGCTTAAAAAAATTATGAAAGTTGTAACCTAGGTTAATCGACTCTCGCCAAAGATCTCTTGTAATTTAATTAAATTAGTAGTTTTAATTATTTCTAAAAAAAGTGATTTCGACCACATTTATGCCGAGTTTCGTTGATCCCCAATTTTTTTCCTAAATGACAAAAATATATTTAATTTTTACTGTATTAAAAGGGTTTTACAGATGATTATCTCATACACGTCAACCTAATTTTTTTAATTGCACAATTTTTCCCTCGATTTTTCGATATTTTTCAAATTGCAACCCATACTTTTCTTTGCGGATTTGGATAGAAAATATTTTTTGTGTTAGAAAATATGAAATTCAAAAAAATGACCACGAAGAGAAAAATTGACGAAATAATCCTCAAGTTTCAAAAAGAGGTTATTAGAATAAACAATAATGTCAATTTTCAAACGCGGTTTTTTGGCGCGCTTTTTCGATAATTTGTAATTGGTTCTTCCAGAGCTGGAGTCAGGGGCAAGTGAAACAAAAGAAAATAAGTTAAATTAAAAATATTAATACAACTCCGAAATACCGGGCATTGCATGGGAGACCTAACCTAAATATAATTAAAAAAAAAATTTAGTGACTTCAAGATTTCATTTGCTCCAAACGTCAAGAAAAGTTGACTTCGTCATTAGTACAGTCAATAGAGACATTTTATCTTGCAAAAGGTCAGGGAAAGTTCTAATTTGGAAAACTTGTAGACGCCTTGCCAAAAGGTACCGAAAAGCAGTTTTTCGTATATATCTCCTTTCCGTTGCGATATAAACTGAGAATAGTTATTAAAAGAATTGTAGAAAACAAAATAGCCTACAACTTTTGTCTAAAACTTTTTCCCCTCATAAATAGTTCATGAGTTACAGCAAAGTAAAGCAGAGCAAATTTTTGTTAAAAATTTGCGAAAACTCTTCACTTTTCATCGAAATTTCAGTTAATTTGTATTGATTATTACATAATTTCATTTTTTACTTATTTCCACACCATCATGGGGTACAGTAAGCGGCGCGTTTTTTATGTGGTATCCCCAGTAGGCCTAATCCACAACTTGGTCTTAACTTATGCCTTCTAGTTCTTTTAGATATCCTAGATGGTCCAGGCTGACTAATGTCAGCATCTTCTTGAGAAAATTTGCTCCACCTTACTTCGCTGTAACTCATGAACTATTCACCTGGGTTAAAAAGTTTTAGATAAAAATTGTAGGCAATTTTGTTTTCTACAATTTTTCTAATAACTATTTTTAGCCTCCATAATAGCGGAGAGGAGATATATACGAAAAACTGCTTTTCGGTACCTTTTTGACAAGATGGCGGCGCGAGCGGAACCTATTCAAGGTCTCAAACTTAGTATGATGATCAGAACATGTGACTTTACAAGGTTGCCAAATTAGAACTTTCGCTGACCTTTCCCAAGGTAAGTTCTAATGACCGGACCACATGTCAAACTTCAAGTTTCACTTTATTATCGGCAAGAGTCGATTAACCCTGACTCGAAAGTACATTTTTTTTATAGAAATGGCTTCATCAAACGAAAGATGACATTTTAACAATATTTTAAGGTGAGAATGAATTTGGTGGGTCCTATAAGAAGCCCATAATTCAAATTTAAATATCTATTACTGTACAATTAATATTGCATAATTTGTCGCCATCTTGAAAAGGATCTTCCCACATCTATATATTGCATAATACTTTAATTTATTTTGCTGCCAGGCCCTGCATTCTGGGTGGGTTCTCCTACTCATCTCCCGGCAAAGTTCCAAGCATTCGTCGCGTCAAGGGCTCATAATTTCGAGTAGGACTGCATTCTAGGGATGTATTTTTATAAAGGCGCCGCCGCAGGCGGCGGTAATTTTCAGCACATAAATTTTAGTACATATAAAATACACTAAAATTTTATTTTTATAGGCGGAGTTAATTGTGAAAAGGCGAGTTAAAAGTGAAATGAGGGCACCAATAAAATGATCGCATTTCTTTATTGCCGTTTTTATTTCAAAAATTTTATTTTTTTATTTGTCTATTGGGTAACGGTTAAGATTCCCGGATCGCGATTTTTACCATTTTTGAAGTGGATTATGAAAGATAAGGGTCCCAATAGCATACATATTAAAAAATAAAATTTGCGGTCGATTCACATACAGTAAAGCTCCTTATCCGCGGTTCCGTTATTCGCGGTTTCAGTATTCGCGGAAGAAAAATTGAGACCACTTTCTGTATTCGCGGCCGAAAATTTCATTATTCGCGGATTAATAATTTACGATTTTGAATATTATAATTTATATTCAAAACTCAAAATTAAATAATAATATTTAAACGAAAAAATTTAGACTTCAAGGAGGTTCTTGTTTTGGACAATGCTCCGGGTCACCCTTGTGAGCTTGAAACTATGCATCCGAATATTAAGGTGATATTTTGCCTCCGAACACGACGACTTTACTTCAACCAATGAACCAGGGAATAATTCAAGCTTTGAAGTTCTTTTACATTAGGCGAACCTTTAAAATCATTCTGGATATCATGGAATGTGATTCTGACGTGAGTTTTATGGAATTCTGGAAAAATTTAACATAGCAATGTGCATTGTTAACATAAAGGAATCGTTACAAGAGCTCAAGCATTGCATACACATTGCAATCATATTGGAAAAACTATAGGTTGATCTAACAGTCTGTGAAAGTGAGGATTTAAACAAATTAAAACATTAACTGACACAATTGTACAAATTGCTAATGGAATAGGACATGATGGTTTTGAACAGATAGATTCGAGTGACGTTCAAGAGCTGCTTCAATCACACGATGAAGATTTAAGTGAAGCCGACTTGCAGGAAATGTTAAAACCCTTCAAGCTTCAACATCTTACAATGATACGATGACAATCACCTTAAAAACCAGACCGCAGGTTTCAAATGGCAAATGAACTGTGAGATCACTTCATTAAAATTGACCTGTTTTTGAAAGAAACCTTCCTTTAAAAGGAAAATTGAAGTTGCCACAGCTGAATACCATGCGGAATTAAAAGGCATTTTAAAGACGGCAAAGCAAGAAAAATTACTAAATATTTTAAACCAAATAATTCAAACAATAATAATTAATAATAATGATAGGTATGTGATTAAACTGATTTTATTTTTATCTATTTTATTTTATTTTCGTACCTTGGAACCCAACCCTTGCATTTCCATACAAATCACTATTCCATATTCACGGTTTCCTTATTCGCGGCATAATTTTGGAACGTATACCCCGCGAATAAGGAGCTTACTGTAATTTAAAAACAGCTTTAAAGTTAATTTGGAATGCAATTTTATCATTGGCTCTTTTGAACTGTAACCCCGCCTCCAAAATTGAAATAGGTTGTGGCGTCAGTAAATAAATATACCATAATCTCGGTTTTCACGACAAATTATGATAGATAATAGTGTAATTAGCTAATAAAAAGAATTAAATTTGTGATCGGACAACAAATTTTCGAAAAACAATCACTTTTTGTGCGAATTCGTTTCTGATTTAGTTGCGCTGCCAAAACTTATTAAAAACATCCCTTTAGCGGCTCCAACTCGAAAAGTTTGAAAGTTGACGCGGCGGAGGTATAACTTTACTCGGAAGAGCGGGTAGAAAATTCTCAATCTTGCGTGCAGCGGCATTGGTCTACTTTAATAACTTTCATACATTTTTGAAATTTTGGCGTTGATTATTCCGAAAACTTTCTATTGATATTTTCGTACTCAGAAAAATTTGTTTTATCAAAATCCGTCACGAAAGCTAAAGTACTATTTAAAAAATCGCCGGTGATGTCACAGCTCAAAACAAACCCCGATCAAAAAATGTGTAATTTCCCTTTTCTTCTGTAATAGCTTTCTAAAAAATGATTTGTCGAATTTATGTCGCACTTTTTGAGCTCACTGTATGAAATTTCATTCTGTTTGTATGTCAGTCCGCCGATATTTGATCAAAGATAGCGTCATGGTCATTCGAGATGTATTGAAGTTATGAAAAATCGACAGAAATGAATCACTGGCTAGCAATAATAATTATTGGAATAATTGTAGATGAATACATAATTAATTAGCTGCATTTCCATGCATTCCAGTCGAGAAAACGAAAACCGCAACAGCAATTGATTAACTTGAATCGTTTTGAAAGCGTACCTGTTGGAAGATGGTACCCCCACACAGTGCCGTAGAAATATTTTAGCCAGTCCGAAGGTTGGGGGGGGGGATTAAGTTCCAAAATTTATTAGGACAACCAACAATAAATATTTGCTGCGGAAAAAATATATTTTTTGTATTTTTACAATAAATACAGTAGATTCTTGAAATAAATAATTAAAATTAATATTACGTCTTTTTGTATATTTTATTCTCTTTTATTTAGTGGGCGGTTTCGCCTAAGGCTTAATCGGACTAAACATAAAAACAAATAGTACAGAACATGCGAAGTTCTAACTTAGTGCAACTCTAGTAAATTTATTTTTTTATAAATTTTACTAATCGTAAAATAACATTAAAAAATAAGTCAAATCTCTCCCGATTGAAAGGGGAGGGTTATTTCTTCTCTCGAGTCAGGGGGAAAAAATTCACTCCTACGGTATTTTTAACTGCACAATTGCTTTATTTCAAATTTTATTGTTTCCATCTCTAAATAGCGTTATAAAATTATAACCATGAGTAAACCGCTTTTTCCAAGATTTTCATTTTCTTTTTTTACAAGCGGAATTGCGTAGCGAGTATGCAAATGTAAAGGCGGTATCTATAGGTGCAACGTCAAATGTTTACATCAAAATTTATGCGCTTTATTTTTAATTCGCTACAATGTAGTACATTCTATTGCGCCTGTATTTCAAAAAGGTATCTCCATAATTTAATGATGGCATTCAATTATATGCAAATTAAACATACTGCAAAGCGGTGACTATTAGATGGCGACATTAATGCAGACCGGAAATGTATACTAATTTTGTGTAATTTTACGAGCGGATATCGTTAAATCAAATGCTCTCGTTTTCTTTCAAAAAATTTTATCAGATATGTATTCATGAGACGATACCAGCGACTTGGGTTTGTTTCGAAAGTTTTAAAAATTGCTCTACTTTAAATTCTAACGCATTAACATAAAACAAATTGACTATGTAGATAAGGACCTTGGACATCCTCGTAACATAAACTTTACGTCGCTTAACGATAGGTTCCCACACTTAAATTTGAGAAATATTTATGTTTTCAAAATTATTCGTAAAAGCTCGAGGAACCGTACCGTTTTCGATTATACGGGCTGCATTTATTACTTACAAATTAGTCGAGTTTATTTTTAGTTCCCACTTTTTCGATTAATTAAGGAATGACGTATCGAAGCTTAATTAATAATTAAGAACCACTTGTCGTTTCATCACCTTAAGTAGTATCTCATGTTGTTTGTATTGTCTAAAATGTGGTCATCATACCGAAAATTGTGCGCATTTTATATTGCGCGAGTTACAGGTAGGTAGGTAATATTTTGGCGGTCACACGAAAATGGGAGATTATTTGTTTACTATTTTTAGCCCACCTTAAAACAGAATACAAAACTTTGTTTTGGTATTTATTACCTACACATGTGTAGGTAATAAATAAGGCATCTTGAAAATTTTCGAGAGGCTCAAAAGTGAGTGGTATTCATCATAGGTCATCAAGGGCGCTAATGGATACTTCTAATATTACGTCAATAATAATATTTATTTTAATTCTCGTCATGCATATACAGAGATTATTATTATTATAAATATGTCACATAATTATTTTTAACATTGTTGAAACAAATTAGTTTTGTATCATAATACTTGGAGAAAACCTGATTAATGTCGAGGTTGAAGAAAACTGCTTCATCCCACAAAGTTTTTTTTTGAATTCGGCGATTAAGGCAGTTTTTTATTATTCTTCTTGGGATGATGGTTTGGTGACGTTTTAATGCGTGGGAAAGTATTCTAGGGCTCATTTTCTGTTTATAAATTATAATATTATACTTCCCTCACATAAATGTCAACTAGATGACACAACCACCATGTCTGTCATATTTTGATCAACAAGGGTAGAAGGGAGTAAACATTTTTAAATGCTTCAATTGAAAAAATAAATAACTTACAAAATAGCTATTTATACGCCAAGTTTCGAAACAAGCTCTTTTAAGTACGAGGCGAATCATAACAATTTAGCATAGTTAGAGTTTGAGAATGATTATTAAATTTTTTAAAAGTAATAAATTATTTTCTAACTACATGGTGACAGATTTAAATGATGGATTAACGAAATTACATAATTCGTTTGTTTTGTTGTTGATTATGATTTTTATCTTTGTTAATTTGCAAAACAGGTGGTGTGGCAAAGAGAACCAAATTGGTTATCTTCTCTAATGCATTTGTTTACGGAATTATTGCAATATTAAAATCACATAATACTGAAATTAAAATACACTCGTGGCTTTTTAAACATTTTTTATTATTACATTAAATGTTTTATTGATAGGGGTTTGCAGAAGATAAGAGCTAAACAGGAGGTTAATATAATATGTATCGAAGTTCAAAAACCTGAGATAAGCGACCATTACTACCATAAAAATAATTGTTACAAAAATATAACTTGCATAGCTTTAACCATACATTATATTTTGCAACATAGTACTACATATTTTTCTTCATCTTCGAATTCATATGACATTTTATTTTGATGTTTAAGCCATTGCGGGGTCTCCAATTTTTCAGAACTTCAATTCGAACAGTAATTTTTGAATATAGCCAATCGTGGTTTATGAAACAAATTAATAGTATCGACATGTTTTTCTTAATTTGTCATTGATATTTAACTTTCAAACTATGAAAAATATACAGTGACTAATGGTAATGCAATTGTTAATAAAAATTTCCAATATTACTTCATTAGTTTTTAATAGTTACCACTTCTTGGAATTATTATTATATAATGTATTGCTAACTTATTGATATATAAATGTTTATTAACTTGTGAAAGTATTAATTGAATTTAACAATTAGCGAAGTTTTTCCACACTTACTAATTCGACCCATTGATCACTACTAAACTTTTTGGTTCAACAATATTACTTCCTTCTTCTTCTCTTCTCTTCTTCTCAAGAAGAAGAATATTTTTCTGACATTTAATAATAAGATATCAAGTGGGTCGGTAAAAACTTTTGTAAAAAATCAAATAATAATTAATTCATCAACACTTCGGTTAATTTTTTCCATAATTTACGTTTTAAAATTCAATTATCAATCCAGGTCCATCTGATGAGTTTCCTATAGCACGAAATATAAGTGATCATCTATAAGTTAGTGTGGAAAAAATTCACCAAACGTCAAATTTCATTAAACTTGTAATAATTACATTAATAATAATAATAACAGCGATACAAGGTCTGGTACAGGAATGGAAAGGAAGTGTTGATGAAGGACTGGTGACGATCGTAGTTTTCCTCGACCTGAAGAGGGCATTCGAAACAATAGACAAGGAAGTGTTGGTGGAAAAGCTGAAGGCATATTATGGTGTGAGGGGAAATGTGATTAAATGGATTGTCAGTTATTTAACGAATAGAGGACAGAAAGTGAAATATGGAACAGGGAGGTCAAACGAGAGAAAAGTAATATATGGAATTCCGCAAGGAAGTGTGCTAGGCCGCTATTATTTATATTGTTCATAAATGATATAAGTAGATTATTCAAGTGGGCAAAATTTCACCTGTTTGCAGATGATACCATCGTTTATGTGTCAGGCAAAGATTGTAGAAGTACGATCAAAAGTATGAACCAAGAAATGGAAAAATTGTATAAATGGCTCAATGGTAGTAGGTTGAAAATTAATGTAGCAAAGACAAAGGCTATGATGTTGGGAAAAAAAGAAATTTAGAGAAGAGCTAACATTGTTGAAAGAGGGTATATCAATTGGTGGCAGTGAAATAGAAATGGTAAATGAAATTAAATATTTGGGGTTGAACGTGGATTGTCACCTAAATTTTAAAAGTCATTTGAATTGGATGTGCAAGAAGATTTCGAGTAAATTAGGAGTACTGGGAAGGTGCAGTGATTTTATTTCGAAAAGAACAAGGCTGACGATTTTTAATACTATAGTGTTGCCTCACTTTACATATATCGGAACAGTACTATACATGGCGAGCAAAACTGACATCGATAGGTTGCAGATCTTACAAAACAGGGCCATGCGAATAATATTAAAAAAGGGACAGGTACTGCAAGATCAGTGTGATGCTTAATGAGCTGCAATGGTTGGATGTAATGGCATTAGCGGAATATCAGGCCTTGGTATTCATACACAAGACTGTTTTAGGTTTAATGCCAGTATATTTGAGACGGAACGTGTCGACATTTGCCAGTAGTCACAACTATGAAACAAGGGGCAGAGAAAGTTTAAGATTGCAAGGATCGAGTACGGCTTTTGCTCACAACTCTGTTTTTGTCAAAGGTGCTGTGGCTTATAATCAATTGCCTAGGATGCTGAAGAGTCAGGATCTCGGACGGTTTAAGAAGGAACTAAAGAGCTATCTAGCAAGACTAAATGAGTGATATTGGTTGGCTCCAGAATTATTGCGACTTCTATTTCCGTACAAGTGGTTATGTTTATTGATTGTATGGCTATTTGTTCTTCTTTGTTCTTATGTTAAAATGTAGTTTGTGTATAAATTGTAAATTGTATAGTCTACTATGACTAAATAAACGTATATTATTATTATTATTATAATTATTGTTAATAACTTATTGAAAGTTTATTATTGCAAGCATCGTGGTATGGAAAATCTCAAAATCGTTTTTCGTTTTGCAATAAAAAAAAAATCTCGAACGAGGAAAACCTAACCGAGTTGGATGTGTTCATCAAACCTTTTATTATTAGAAATATCAATTTTAATAACAATGACAAATTGCCATTCCGTTTTTGAACCTTGTTTCCTTTGGATGGCGTCAACGTACTTCAACAACACGGAAATTGGCACATACAGTCCCGTGTTTAAAATAAAACTGCTTATTACCTACTACCAATAGTTGGAAGAAAAATTTAATAATTGGAAATATCACCAAGTAAACGTTAAACAAAGATTTTGTTGTTCCACCTCTTTCCCATGAGACGATTTCTCGAACAGCTTATTGTTCTATTGTTCTGAATCTTTCTCCCAAAGCGTTCCGGCACCATGGAACACCGAACACGCTGAATAATTAAATTTAACGACAAAAGATTGTTACGTGGTAGTTTGGCAATGGTGGAGCGACCATAACAAAATAAAAAATTCTAGATCGCAAGTCACCAATATTGTTGTAGTTCGCGAATACCTGTGTATTTAGTTACCTAGGCAAATGCTTATTATTATTTGGTATATAATTACACGTTATTTAAAACGCGCGTGACGTACATACATAGGGGGGCGCCAAGCCGATTCATGCAAAGGAAACAAGCCAAGGCTGTGCCCCCACTTGTAAATTTGAATGCAGACAGTCGCTCTGTGATGCGGGTATACTAAGTTGTTCGTTTTCGTGAAATGGATTAAATTGCCCAAACTTCAATCAAATAATATAAAGTAAGTTACTTTTCCTGTAACCTTAAATTATTTTAAGTTGCTTTGGCTTGTTTGTTGTCAAAAAAAAAAAAAACTCGGACGCTTTTTCAAACTTTGCACAACAAAACGTGACTGCTGCTTACACGCGATACCACGCGAAGAATTTTTGAAAGTTCACCAAATTTTGAACATTTTGAAATATCACGGACATTTGAAGGTCGCTTTGAAGTAATTAATGGAAATTCGATGATTTAATCAAGGCCGACACGCTCTCGTACCAACCAAAAACAAGCGGGTTCCATTTTTGATTTTTTAATTTATTCAATTTCGCGATCGCGTTTTTTTGAAAAAATAAAGAATATTGCGAAAAATCGTTATGTTTAGGTCGATTCTGTTTGCCATACACTACCTTTTTCGACACGGGGGAGTTATTATAGTAATGATAACCTGGAATTTTGGTAAACAAAATATTAGTATGCATCGACAGAATTATCGTAATGAAATGTAGATACGTTGATTAACGTATTTTTAGCATTTGATAAGAGTAATTTATTAATCGCTTTTCATGGGAATTCTATTTTAACATTCCGGATTCTGGTTTTTTTTTAATAGTTCATACTCACGTGGGCATTTAATTTTACAACAATGTTTTCCTTCGGGGATTATAAATAAAATTGATATTTCACTCTTTGGTGATATTCATTGAGTTAATCAAATAAAAAAAAAATGGAGGATTTTCGAAGTGCCAGGTTAATAATTAATGTTTTTTAATGTTATTAAAATTCGGGTCATTAAAAATGACCCGAATTTGAACTAGACAGTTTAGGTTTCATTGAATCAAAAAATTAAAAAACAATTTCGATTTGGAAATTTTCAGAATTAGACGTTTCGTCACACTTTGATCTCCTCAGAAGTGAGCTGTATTACAAATCTTGGATTTAAAATTTTTCTTCCTTCGGCTTCGATAGTTTGACGTTACCTGTGTAGCTTATTTCACTTTCCAATCTAAAGAAGCTATGGAATTTCTCCTAACATTCTTGCAGGTATCACGGTTCTAGGAAGTTACCTGCCAAAGGAACCGTTTTGAAATATTAAATTGCCCTCTTTGATAAATAAGCCGAAGTCCACTAATTCGTCTTCATGAATCTTTCAGCGTGTGAAGAATTTATAATTTTCACTTTCTGCGTTTTTTAAATGCGATTTATGACAGTTTTTGATGTTGAACTTCCTTTATTGCTCTTGATGTGCAGTTGCTCGTTAATTAATTTTTCGTTAATGTTCGGTTCATGGAACTAACAACAAACATGAGAATTTTTGAATTCTTGCCATGACGTAAACGGTTTCTCACCTTGAGTAAAACATTATCTTTTGATTTTTCATCGAATTCATTTTGCTACATTTTCAGCTTTACAATTGAATATGTGTGAAATGTTTAAGTATAACCGAAAGTTGTGCGGCCCAAAGACCGCATTTAGGGAAATAAAATTGAATGTGCGTTTGAATTCGATACATAGGCTAAAAGCTTTTAGGAGATTTTCTAGACGAGTGGGAATCTTGTTCTACATTTTATTTTTAAATTTACCAAATACCGAGAAGTAAGGGAAAACTATCATGAAAATCGGGAGAAGTCGGAGAATTTGTTTTGAGAAGTTCAGTGGGAACCCTGTTTAATTTGTTATGGATGGAAAACGCTTTCCTGTCAGGATGGTAGCGTGGTTCTTTTTAAGTCGGAAAATAAATAAAACGACTTGCTCGACGATTATGGATTTAGTTTATTTCGTATTATAACTACACTTATTATAACTTATCTTAAAAAACACAAATCGCTAACGCACCAACGCAGCTTCAAACTTGAAATTGGACTAACTCTTTTACGAAAAGAAGGCTTTATATATATGGGGTGGCCAGAATACATTCCTGCAGCAAAAGAGAAATTTTATTTATACAAAGGATATTTCGAGAAAGTGACTACTTCCAGCTGCGATTCTGGACCTAACCCTTAAAAGAGAAACTATTGCTATAAAGCTGCGGGAGATTTACAATCGCCCGAAGAACATATTAGGGTACTACACATTGTACTTCTTAAATCTATGTTAGTTACGCTAAACTATAAAAAAGGGTATTATTCTTAGAATAATGCAAGAGGACATATTGAAGTATATTATAAAACTTAAATCTATGTTAGTTACGCTTAACTATTAAAGAGAAAATGTAATATTCTTGGAAGAATATAACAAATTGTTTTTGTTTATTAATTCAATTTTTTAGTAAAACAATACAATTTTCCGTGATCAACAACTCAACTGTTTCTGTACCATTGGATCGGATTTTTTAACAATTCTACTGTTTTTGTCAAAAATTTTACTGTTTTTAACAACAACTCTACTATTTTGTTTAAAAATACAAATGTTTTGTTCAATAATTCTGTTGTTTTGTTCAACATTTCAATTATTATTTTTTATTTAATAATTTGATTGCTTTTGGTTTAACAATTCAATTGTCGAATTATCCTGGATTCAGTAATTCAACTGTTTTTATAACAATGTAACAGCTGTCTCAACAATTCTACTGTTTTTTTTCAACAATTCTACTGTTTCGCTCAATAATTCTCTTGTTTTGTTTTGTTCTTGCTTTGTTTAACATTTAAATTTAATAATTCAATTGTTTTTAGTACAACAACACAATTATCTTTGATTCAACAACACAATTCCCGTGATTCAATAACTCAACTGCTTTTTCATCATTTTTCATCAATTCAACTGTTTTATGCAAACAGCTACTACTTTGTTCAAAAATACAACTGTTTTGTTCAATAATTTACATGCTTTGTTCAACATTTTAATTTTATTTAACAATTCAATTGTTTTTGCAAACAATTGCAAAAATGCAAATGTTTTGTTAAATAAATCAACTCTTTTGTTTAATTATCTGCAATGTGTTGAATTATTTAGTTCAATTGTTATGTTCAACAATTCAACTATTAATCCATGTTTTATTTTTGTTTACCAAGTTTTGAAAGATCAGGGAAAATTATCAATTTGAATCGGGAAAACTTGAAAATGTCAGGGAATTTGTTTTAGAACATTCGCTGGGAACCCTGTGGAATGAGTCCAATTACAGAAAGCACCCAGCTGAAACCAGTGGTTTGGAATTATACTTCATTTGTTTTAAGAATAAACCTTGACTTTTGAACTAATATATACGTAATCTTGAAGCGTGATTGGTTGGTTTCAAATTTCTGACATTGGAACTAAAATGTTGCCAAATTTGTGAAAACCAACCAATCACGTTTCAAGATTATATTTTAGTTCAAAACTTAAGATTTATTCTTAAAATTCTTATTCTTAAAATAAGCTGTGCAGTATTAGAATTGAATCTCAATGTCAAATTATTGACATCTAATTCTGCATCAATAATATTATATTGCCTGGGAGAGATAGAATATTGGGTATTTATATATTCCCAGAGAGTGAAAAAAAAGATTCTCGTAAACTTTGAGTCGTCAGCACTATAAATCACTTTAGTGTCGCCTTTAGACGACAATTGCTTTTGGAAGAAACTTAAATAACCCAAATTTTCTTGACCTTTGAAGGAAACAAAGTTTTGTCAGTCAATTATGAAGTCAATAAATTTTTCTTCAAAATCATAATTATTGTATTAGAAATAATATTAATTTGATTAATAGCAGCGCCAAAATTTGAATTTGGAAAAATTAAAAATTATGTATAAATAAATTTTAAAATATTAATTTTTCTATATTAATTTGTATTATGTATTTATTTACTAGTTTGGGATTATATTAATACCTTATAATTTAATTTGCTTAACGATTTTGTCGGAGAAAGTAGTCGTTTTCCCCTAGCGCCGGCCCTGTTCAAAGGTACCTACTTTCATTTTTTTAAACGAACCAAACGGCTAATTTCGAATTAGAGATAACAATTGAAGTGTCCAATGGAAATCTATAATTTTATTTTAAAGGCGTGGCTAAAACAAAATGTTTGCTTTTAATTGGTTAGTTTAAACTCGGACTTGATTAGGCTATAAATTTACTACTTCCACACTGAAAGCCGATCCTGTTTGTTTGCTTGTTCTGGAAAACGTGACTTCCATGCATTCCTCTGTCGATACAGTTTTAGCATATCCGTGCGAGGCTGCTGGGTAGGACGGTACAGTTAGATTAGAATAGATAGGCTTCGAGGCTTTGATCATCTAAAGAACATGCCGAATAGAATCTCGTAATCAGGTATTCTACCATCCAACGTTAATTTATCAAGACCACACGTTTTCAATGTAGGGCTCCCAATTCTCCAATCTGGTCAGACGTGTATTGTAAAGAACCACAATATCTGTTGATCGCAAACACTAAAAACTTTTTTTAATTCAAGACATCTTCCTGGAAGCATAACAATCTGTGGGAAAATCTTTTTACGCCTTCGCGTTTATGAGCTCAATAACTTTTAGTACTTGCCGCCTAATAAACACATTGACATCCCAGGAACAAAGCCGTAACTCACTTTTACCTATTTTTCAGGAGCGCAATTTGAAAGTTTAAAAATTCTCAAGGATTTAATCTAAAAGTAAAATAATTGTTTTATTTTTGTTCAAATTGTTCAAATTCATTTTGTTCAAATTAAATTTTGTTCAAATTCAAATTGTTGAATTTTTAAACTTTCAAATTGCGCTCCTGAAAAAAAGGTAAAAGTGAGTTACGGCTTTGTTCCTTGGGAGTGTCGATTTAATACCAAGTGTTATTACGTCTATGTACCTACTACTACACATAATGAAATTTTTGGTTTTTTCAAATTTTCCTCTTAATAATTTGCTATCGATTTATCAGTCAAGTGGGTTTGATAATATCGACCATCATAAGCTAGGGGATATAATGTGGGCTTTATGGAATCGTAAAATTTGCCCAAAAATTGTAATTGCGTAATGGTACAACAAAATTGTGCGTACGTTACCAGACAGGGTTTACTATTTATCGTAAATAATCAATGGTTCTAGTAAATTCCCTTTCTTGCCCTACCCTACCTACCCTTTATTGATTTTCCTGTGCGATGTTGTGAAATGTAAACTCTCACAGCTGACACGTGATCGACCCTTATCTAAACTTCTCAACGCAACTTCCTGCTACTTCGTATAATAATTTTCATTCATGAGATGAGAACATTTTTAAAAATTACATCGTTATTTTAATAGCGGTAATTTTTATTCGCGAGAATGTTATACTGCTATGTTCTCACAGTTTGGACGTTACGCTTGACGTTCCACTTCTCCACGAATTTTCCATTATCGATTGTAGGCTATAGAAGAATTAACTTTTGTTCGATAATAGTAATTATTGCAATAACAACTTGGAGGAGAGAAACGTTAATAAAAAGATTGAATTCCATTCGTGAGGTCAGGTCTTCTTTGAAATGCGGTTGCGCCCGCCCTTCCAGTCATATATGTGGCAACGTAGCCAACATTCTGTCCGCTTTCAGCTTTCTCACGGTTTGAAAGCTGCACGGGGCCCAGTTTCAAATTTTACATTAAAAATGGTGATAAGTGGTCAAATTTAAACTGTTTATATAAACCGCCAAGGTTAGTACTCGTTTGTTTATCGTTCTGTTGTTTTTGATTTGCAAAATACGGGATTTGATTGGACCATATGTCGGTCGCCTAACCCGAATTTCGCTATTATACAGGGATTTTTATTTTCGATTGTTTATATTTTTGTTAATATTATTGTTTCTCGATGTGTGGGAATCGCCGAACGCGAACGTCGGGTAGGGTCTGGAATGTGAGCTGAGGGCTTTTTTTTTTGTATCCGGCGCGCTCGGTCATTGATGTGCTCTTGAAAGAATGTGGTAGGGCTGGATGGTTACGGGGATCGGGGAACGGTACAGAAAGGAATGCTGGAAATAGTGAATGGCTCTGAAACTTCACGTCTGCAGTCTTTGAATGTCGCTTTTTGCTGCTAGGCGCCTGATAACGGGATCGACGCGACGGCACTTTTTTTTTAATAAATTTTATTTTACGTTTGCACCTTTTAAAATTGTGCTTTTATTACAGAAAAATCAAGCACTTAAAGTAATTTAAAAATGGCACTAATTCTTGAACATAGAAATTTAACACATTTTGATAGATGTGTACTCATAGAGACGCGAGACCAACCCGATGATGGTGGAAGTATTATGAAACAGGAAATAAATCGACTGGTTTCGTACAGAAATTGGCCGGTCAGGTTTATGGACCCAACCAAACTCGCGAAAGCTGGATTTTATTACACCAAACAGGACGACAGTGTGTGTTGTGCCTTCTGTAATATCGTGCTAAATCAGTGGCAGGAAGGCGACGATCCTATGGAAGATCACAAGAAACATTCGGCCAATTGTCCATTTGTGCAAGGCCGTGATTGCAGAAATGTTCCAAGTACTCTCGATTCGGTCCCCCGGACAGAAGGCCACGATGTGTGTGGAAGATTTGCATTCCAAATAATGCCAAATTCTCTACCAGAACAGGAAACTGCCAGGTTACCTTCCGCCAGAAGTTATGGACTTCCACATCGTGGTGGACCCATGTATCCAGAGTAAGAAAATTTTTGTTTCTTTTATCGCATTTTCTAATTTTTTTTTTCGCAGTTTTGCCACACTGGATCAAAGGTTAAAATCGTTTAGAAATTGGCCTAGTGACCATAAGTTAACGCCGGAACAGCTGGCAGCTGCTGGTTTCTTCTACCAGGGTGAGCACGATAAGACCGTGTGCTTTTACTGTCGGGGTGGTTTGAACAATTGGGAAGACGACGACGACGCGTGGGAACAACACGCAAAATGGTTCCCAAAATGTAATTTTGTGTTGCTGCAGAAAGGTGAACAGTTTATTTCGGAGGTTCGCGATAAATTCGGCGATGCGGTGCTTAGTAAAGCCGAAGCGGTGACATTAGAAGTTCCTAGTGATGCGAAGACGAGTTTTAAAGAAGGACCGAGTACGGTGGTAATGAAACCTAAAGAAGTTAAAACCAAAGATCTATCAGCGGAAGACCGCCACAATCCTTCCGATTGTAAATGTAAAATGTGTAAAATATGTTATTTGAAAGAAGTAGGAGTGGCGTTTATACCGTGTGGACATAACGTGGCTTGTGTTGACTGTGCTTTGGCGCTTAGTTCTTGTCCCTTCTGTCGGGAACCAATTCATGCTACGATGAGAGTCTTCACATGTTAAATATTTACAAATTGGCACTTTTTATAAATTTGGCCTGCTTTGGTGTTTTTTTTTATAAAAGAAACAAACGGATGGCTTCTTCGAAGTTTGCAAAATGAATTTCTCTTCAAATTTGTGTCAGCCGGTCACACAAATAAAAGAATTGGACCAGTATTATTTTTTCACATTGAAAAGTTTTGTACCAAGTTTGTTTTTGTAACAGAAAATTACCAAATCGGGTTAAATATGGAGGGAAAGACCAAAATTTTTATATTTTATTATTTCTCTACCGCAAGGATGTACACTACAAAATTATATTTTTTATAAGAAGTAGTTTCTAAATCGTGCACTCCATAGTGGAACAAGAGTTAAGTTTTTATTTTATTGGACGCAAATTTAATAGTACAAATTATTTAGAATGTCTGTGTGTCGTGAATTAATTGAGAGAACGAGAGAAAAAAAATATATTAAAGAATTTGTGACGTTGGTTTTATTGTGTCAAGATTACGCTTTTTAGTTGTTCGCTAAGTCTTTTTAGTACCTTAAATCTTAAAGCTGTACACACACTTTTAGCTTCAAGAAGATTTACGCTTATTAATCTTAAATAATTGTGCAACATACCTTACAAGAAACCAACCGACTGACACTTGCAGTTCTATACACAATAATTAAAAAACCAAGTGATATATGTTGATTTAGTCACCACTTTTGAGTTAAGGGTACCTGTTGGATGTTCTGGAGTGCAAGCAGTATAAATGTGTTGTTTTTGCTTTCAATTTATTGCTTTTAGCTTCTTTTGAACTTAAGTCGTACCTCAAATAAATTATATCGACCACAAATATCAATACAAAGTGGTCATCATTAAAATTGTAACAAATTTTGGAAACAAAATGGTTCTCTATTTAAAATAGAAAAACTAGATTTATGTATTTATTAAATAAAAATATTTTAAATCCCTGTTGTGTTTTTCCTACAAATTTTTCTTATCTCCTCGAAGGATTGTATAATCTTATCCTTTTCAAGCTAGGTTACGCATTTTTTGAATTCTTTATGTCTAGACTTGTTTGTTAGTATAGCAAATAGTAAGTTTTGAAGTGGATTGGTAAGATAAATTCATATTCAATGGTGATTGAACCTATGAATATAATGCAGCGACAGGGATCCTAAATTATTTAAAATGGGAGTCAAGTATGCAGTTCAGCTAGGACCGGATCGGATCAATTTTTTCAAAATGCAGTTTAAAAGAATTTAGTAGAGCCATCTGGTGCTAATCTATTAAACCACACAATTTCATAGCGCAGGATGCCTGTGGTTGAATGAGGAGGAGGAGCCATGTGTTTGATTTATGGTGGCGACAATGCCAAGCTTCCGCGGTTTAGATTTCACGTTAACAATGTAGATTCACTGCTTATTTGGTATTCATGGCGTATGTAACTTTTTTCTTGAGTTCCATTCTTGGGACGAAGGAGCTATGCAGCTAAGTTATGTCCTATTACTCGACATAGCCACGATGACCAGGTCATCAATCACATCATAACTAAAAGTAAAATTAATAGAATTTTGGGACTAAAATCTGCTGTTTGCAAAATTTTTGAAGTAAATGTACTAAAAGGCCCCTACTTTCTCCTATTCTTTTCTTTATTTTTTATACTCGCGACCTCTTCTCACGAATATAACGAAAAAAACTGCACTGCAATTTCAAACATTACTGCAGTCGGAGAAGAAACCTTAAAAATGACAATAGGTACACCTGACTGGAGGGTAGTATGAGATTCCATTCTCCCCCCCCTGCAGTATTGAGAGTCGCTCTAAATATCACTTGCATGATAAATTAGCAAGATAGAAGATAAGATTCACCATCTTTTTTTCCATTACCCTGCAGATCCTTTCATCGCTCAGCATCACAAGTATAATAGTTTCAACCGTAATTCAGGCTCGGGCACGCACATCAGTCCATTTAGCCGTAGAGAAGGAGATGGCGTGTTCTACGCCCACAGGAACAATCATGCTTTGATTGCCAATCATCTTCCAGTTTTAGTTTAATGGCAATTCTTATTATCGAGAAAAGCCTTCAGGTTCTGACAGTTCATTTTCTTCCATGACTACCAATTTGTGGTCGTTAGCGGTTTAAGTCTTAATCACACTTATTATATCGTGTCCAAGCTGGAACTGAAATTCCTTCTTTCAAATTTCTGGGAGCTTCCTTCATTACATACCACGAGATTGGTTCCAGTCAGAAATTCCATGGAGTGCCCAGACCTCTTCTGTCTGCTGACTCGGCGCCCCATCCCGGCATATTTGCATAGAGATCACTTCCAACCAGCAGTAGTTTCGAATGTCTGCGTGCGTTATCTTTTAGGCCGACCGGGCCTTCCGAAGCTCTCCAGGTTGTCATTTGGTGAAAAGCAGCAGGAGTACGCTCCCGAATTATCCTAAGATATGATCCCATCAATTTTAATTATTTTTTGTGACCAATAATCTGAAAACAAATTTGATCCATAAACATCAGAATTATAGGTAAACAAAACTTCTTCTGTTTTCTGTGTAACCAACGCCAACTTCAGACGGGCCTATGGCGCCCACAGACTAAAATGAAAATGACATTATCTTACCAAGTCATCTAAAAATTATTAGATGTTTTTAATTTATTTCGTCCTTATTATCGAAAAAGTAATTAATTAAAGAGTTCAATTTAATTTAAATTTTAAACCACCGCTGCTCTGACAGTTCGGAACATTTCGTAAATCTTCGTCATATTTAAATACAAAGATGTGAGTTCAACTTTTTGTTGTCCCATAAACTGGTTTTTTTTCAGATTAATTGAATTATTTTTTACAATTGTACTTATTCAAGATGTGGAATAATTAATTCTGCGCCCGAATTACATGCAAGATGCTGTTGTATTAGGTAGTTGTTCAATTTTATTAAAATAATTCTGCATTCACATATTTCTAACCCAACTTTTTCTCAATACTTAAAAATTTCAGGCAGAAATTGCCATGGAAGCACAGAAAAGTTTACTGTCCGCTAGAGAAAGAGCCGAAAATGATTGTTTCTGTGAAGAATGGTCGGACGGTTCAAGCTGTTCCTCATACTATTCAGATTCCGACAGGTAAAGAAACATTTGAATCCCTAAACCGTGACAAGTCACTTTCTATTTTTAATGTTTAGTAGTGAGATACCCGAATGGGAGTCGTCCATTGATTCGAACGGTGAGGTGCTATTTATCGATTGTGATCCGGTAGTTCACACAAATGCAGACCAAGATCAAGACAAAACCAACATTAAACACGACATCTCGGTACGGCGTAGCACCCGGAGTAAATTTTTAAAATTATTACGTCGGCGTGACAGCAAGCGTCGTAGTAAACGACACCCTAAAGGTCACGACTCGTCTTCCAATGCACAAGATACAAGTAAAGTTAAGTTTCAAGACTATGAAGAAGGAGAAGTACGAGAAGTTTTATTAAAAATTGATCATGAGCAACAACGTAAATTGGGACGTAGAGGAACCCGGTGGAATCCTTCTTAGGGATAACCGTAAGCACTCTATTAGATGGTAACCGAGTTATGGTGGCCGGTTTCATTCCAGACAGTGAAGCGGCAAAACAAAAGTATATTAAAATTGGCGATTGGCTTAAAAGCATCAACAACATTGAAGTAGATTACCAAAATTTAAACCAAACTTTGGAACAGTTTAATTTAGCCAGCGAAGTTATTTTACGATTACAAAGGGTTGCCGGTGTTGAAGTCACTAAAAATCCTCCTATTAATGAACTCAGTAATCAGTCAAACTTTGTGCGACATTTAACCAATTCGAAACAAGAAGAGTTGATTATTTTGAGTTCACTTTTATGTGAACACCCCGTTGGAATCATTTACATCAATATGGACTCTCTTAGCGAAATTGGATCCGAATATGAAGGAATTTTGTATTGTTATCCAAAACCATACGAGAAGAACTACCTTTGCATTTCACGAGGAGTGTTCATAACTCTTAACCATCTACTCAAAAGCATCACAAAGTCGCAACCAAAATTAACTTCGGTTTTCTGTAACAAACAGTTGGCTCATGTGGTTTACTCAAACTTTGGAAACAATTTGCTGCTTTTTATGTTACCAGATAATCGTGCAACTGCAAAGGAAACGATTTTGATCAGCGATGAGGTAGTTTCAATGTTGCAGTTTATGTATGGAACGGTGAACGAGTGTTTCGAGAATAATTGTCAGCAGTTGGATCACTTTTCTCTCGGTTTTTTGTTCGACAGCTAAGCAGTGGTTTGTGGCCGAAAGCCGAACAGAGCGTCGAACTTAACAAACTTAAAACTAAAGCGCAAGAGCAGGGTCCAAAACAGTTTGAAAGTGTTTTATCCGTTGCTCATTTGTTAAATTTGCCA
This sequence comes from Lycocerus yunnanus, assembly GCA_036346125.1. Lineage (NCBI taxonomy): Eukaryota > Metazoa > Arthropoda > Insecta > Coleoptera > Cantharidae > Lycocerus > Lycocerus yunnanus. Next base: position 1,588,634 of record JARFIX010000051.1, read on the forward strand.
AATGAAGCTCAAGTTGAAATAGATAGCGCCTTGACCGATCTGGAAGCCAGCGATTATAGAGAATGGGTAAGTTTTATTACTACTTTATTTTGCATTTTGAAAATATGCTTTATTTTTAGAATGATGATCCGTTAGACTGTCAGAGACTTTTCACTATCTTGGGTAGTGCTCTTTATCATTCCGGTTATTTATTAGCATCTCATTTGGTCGACGGCGATCTCATAGATGTAAATGCTTACTGTCGCCAACAAGGTCTATTTCACTTATCGAGAACTGAACCTGTGCGCAGTTTGGTCTTGTGGCGTGAAGTTTTCCCTATTTCTTGTAACAGAAATCTCGTCTTAAAAAATAGTCCATTCGAGGCCCCTAATGGACGAAGATATCTCCTCATCGTTGGAAGTGGAAAGGTAAATAGTAGTTGCAACTTTAAATAGTTAGGTCATCTAGCCTTTAGGTTTATGTTTACATTTAGTTGGTAAAGCAACCACTGCCGAATTGTAATTTGAACTCATAGGTTTATCGTCATTGTAAAATGGTTAATCAAACTCCTCTCTATTTTTTAAAAGAAAGAATATATTTGTCGTGTCTGTATGCCATGCAGACTCTTTCCAAAAAGAGTTTAAATTGTTACAATAGTTATCTCGATGTATTTTTTCAAAATTTCCATCAGGACCTCTTCTTGTTTATTCCTTATTCTTTTCTATTTAATTCAAAATTATTTCTGAAAATTTTGGTAGTTAAATGTAATCATTAACAAAGCTGAGATCTCATTTTAGGACATTCTGGCAGTTTTGATGGAAGCTGGTGGCTGTACGGAACCGCCTGAAGATAATATGGGACCAGATGCCTTCTATGTCGAAGAAGCCCAAGCCACTTTGGCTCATTTACAAGATATAGGTATCTCGAATCTTGCAGATCAGTGGATTGTGACAAACTCCGAACTTCAGGTTACTCTTCCGGAAATTCCCATAAGACGCAAAATGGATTTTTTAGGAAATATAACGTTTTCTAAGTCAATTTCTCCGAGCACATCAAAAGATGGGTCCACACACAATCAAAGGAAGACGGAAGTTACATCGATATTGAAACGTCGTACTCCAGATTATTTTACACCAGTAGAAGATAATTATGATGTAAACTCTGAAGATTCGATGAGTCAAAGTTGTTATAGTGAAAGAAGTGAAGTCAGCGATGAACCAGTGTTAGGCAGAAGAGCTATTCGTGAGAGACGGACAGAATCGGATGATGATGACTCAGATGTCGATGATTATCGGGTATGTTTTCAAAAAATTTGAGAAACCACATAATTTTCGTTTTGTGCTTTGCAATAATTTTTCCTAAGTTTTATGAAGAAAAAAATTAAAATGCTGTTAAATATTAAAATTACAGTAATCAATGAGAATCTCAAGTTTTATTTTAGAGATGAGCTTAAAATAATACTGTTGATTTTCATTGGTTAGTTAGAACTAACTACACATAAAAAGTAAAAACAGTAAAATTTAAGTATTATTTTAGGACGGAAGTAACAGCAGTTACGATTTAAGTGAATTGAGGCAATCTTTACTCACTGAAAGTGCAGAAACAAAGCTGCTTCCTCTAACAGTTGGGCCTGAAAACGTTTTATTCCATTACATTGAACTGGATGCAACAGAAGGTATTTTATTATGTCCTTCTGAAAGCAAGATCAATTCCAACACTTTTGAAGTCATTTTAAACAGTTTTAGAATAGCTGCACAAGACATCCACGCCCTTTTTCAAAATACTTTGAGATTTAAGGTAAAAAATTAAGTTTTATAATTATCGTAAATTTGAAAACTATTTTTTAGAACTTGTTGGCTCAAGACATGACTAAATCTGTGGTTAATAAGAGTCTCATTGCAATTAAAGAGTATGGAACGCTGTTTGAGTGTTCTTTTGTGGAAGATTCTGCAAGGAAGTTTGGGAAGTTGACTTATTGGGTTGTGGGGTTCGTAATGTAATTTTTTTTTTTAGAACAAAATTAAGTTCTTTATTTCAGGAGATTGTTTTACACCCCACATCCACGTGAAGTTTATATTTGTTATCAGGATACGATTCCTCAAAACGTGATCGAAATTGCTTTTAAATTGGGAGTCTCGAGCCATTAAATCATGAAAGTGATAAGTGCCAAGTTAGATTAAGTAATTTTCCGTCCATTTTATTTATACAAATAATTTAATTATACTTACTTTTGAAATTCATTTTAGCTTTATTTATCAACCAAAGTACGAAATATAAACAGCACAGATATAAATTTTTAGAAAAATTCAGTTAAATAAAAATGCACTTCAGTGATAACATTAAATATATTTTTAGGAGAAAATAGATAATTTATTATCATTCCATCTGATTAATCACAATTTTTAACAATAAATAATCACAATTTGCAGTTAAGAAATTAAATTGCATAGTTCAAGTTTTTTGAACTTTCTGGGTTAAAAACAATTTTTAACATTTTTTTAAAGCTTGCACTACAATACACAAGTACATTGCATGTGAAGCATTTGTGCTAAACTTATAACAAAAAAAAAATTGCTCGTTGGCGGCAATAATTATAAAATCGATTATTATTCGTCAAGCTCTTCTTCCATTTCGTAATCTCCTCCAAAGTCAACAAAGCGATAATAATGTGGAAATAAATTGTTAGCATGATCTACATCTGTAATTCCGTTGCTAACAAATTTAATTTCTTTGAATGTTTTAGGAATAACTTGATCGTTGTCGTCGACCAGTAAAGGTTCGATAGTTTCGAAGAGAAATTCAAGAACTCCCCCTGCCATTTTGCTACCATAATGTCCCGCCCAAAATTGAGTATCTCGTCCTTCGTGTTCAAAAATAACTTCATCTATTTCTTCTGGATACTCGGTGACGGTTAATTCAATCTGAAATCAGAAATCAAAGGTAACTAATAAGGCAAAGTAAAATATTTAAATTTGGATTATGGTAGGGTCTTTATTGATTGGTAGGAATCATTTTACTAATTTTAAATAAATGGAAGTTCCACAAAAACAAGGATATATACCAACATGGTCACCTTTGCGATGTCATGGATAGTTTAGGGAGTTGTCTAAAATAGCGGAGTTTGAGATTCTACTAAATGCATATTGATAAAAATCTATACAGACAAAACACGTTTAGGGTTATTACCCCTTTTTTTTAAAACAGTAAATTAAGAATAACTGCATAATTTAATTTTAATTTGCTTTGTTTGTTAATTTGCGATTTAGCACTTGAAAATGGGCCAATAACCCAAAACATGTCGCGCCTGCATTGATTTTAATCAATATACATAATAAATAAAAGTGGAGGATTTTTATTGTTTACAAGATGAGATCTACAAGATTCAGAATTGACAAAATTTTCTATTATTTAAGAACAAATTTTGAATAGTTTCTCACCTTTTTCCAAGGCCTTCCATTCCATTGCTCTACTTGATGAATTGCAAAGGGTGATTCGGTGCCAATGATCTCGTCCTTTTTCTTAAACTTGCAACTTAATTTGTAAACACACCCACAATCAAATCTGCCTGCAGTCCATTCGCTTAAATGTATGTGGGGTTTGTAATTATCTAAAATGTACCTAAAAAGTTTGTTTTTACCCACAGCCACAATCTGTTTTTTACAACAATTTGTGTAAGAAGTGGCAAAACAACTCGTTTCTCCTCGAAACTCAGGCACTCCGATGGGTAAAAGGTCGGCACCTTGGGGGGTGCTTTCAATTTTAAATCTATCGCCGCCATTCGATTGAATAGACCAGTTTTCGTATTTATTTTGACCGTTTCCATTTACAATTAAATTTGTATTAAAATAATTTGTCGATAACAACGAATAGTACAAATACCAGGGCAATATCTTTGCTTTACGGTGATACTTTTTTCTATAAATGGTGGACCAAAATGTATACGATTTGATCAGTTTGTTCCAGTTACGACAAACGAGAGTATATTTGAGTACATCTTTTGGCTCGATGAATGTTAAAATATGTAGTAGAACCTCTTCCGGTATATAAATGTTATTCAAATATAAACCATTTGTGAGGTTGGTTTCGTCGTCGTAGTCCATATCGTCTGATATGAAGGAAGGTAAACCGGACGAGGAATTTTCAGTCATTGCACCAAATCCTGTAAAAAGATTATCAGATTAATATGTTTCTTCTTGTCACAACGAAATTACTTACCTATAAGTTTTTTAACGTTTCCAATGTAATCTATTAAAGTTTGTTTATTAAAAGTAGACATTAATATAGTTTTTCCTGACTACCAAGGTCGAGAATAAATCAACATAACCTAAATAATATTGCACAATATGAGTCACTTGACAGCTTCAAAACGTCGTGGAAGTTAGCTTCACATTGGAGATTCCTGTCTTTATAATCGACCAGACAATTAGGAACCTTCGTAGGCCCAATATAATTCATGTTGTAAAATTTTCGAAATACGTAAATTATCTGTCCTGAAGTAAGGCGTAAATACGGGTAATTAGAAAGCGGAAAATTGCAGTTCAATTTGTTTACAATACTCTTTTTTCTATCTTTAATTGTTTGGTCGACTGGAAAAATTCTGAGGTTACCTAACTTCACGAAGTGCTTAAACGTCAGCACAGAAAATAAGATTACAAAACGTCAGTGTCAAAAGTTTAAATATGACACTTTATATGTTTTTAGGTTAGGTTCAACATGACGGCACTTGAACAAAACGAAATTGAAACTTTAAGGGAAGAAATTAACAAGCTAAAATTGGAATTAAAAGTGAAAGAAGATCGTTTGCACAATATTCTCTTTCAAAAGGTACCTTTCAATCTTATTTCATGTAGTTATACTTTAATCGTAAAGTTTTGTAGGACAAAAGAAATGCATACAGTTCTCAACTAACAACGGAAGAAATCTCCCGGTACAGTCGTCAGATGTTGATACCCGATGTAGGAGTTACCGGACAAGTAGCTTTAAAAAATAGCAGAGTTTTGGTTGTCGGCACCGGTGGTTTGGGATGTCCGGCTGCACTTTATTTAGCGGCCGCTGGAATCGGTGAAATTACTTTGGTTGACAATGACGAAGTCGAGATTACGAATCTACACAGACAAGTTTTACATTCTGAGGCTGATTTGGGTGTAGCAAAGGTTCAGTCTGGTTATTATAAGTTAACACGGTAAGCTTTAATTGCCTTGTGATTATTAGCATTGATTTATTTCTTTCCAGTTTAAATAGCAATATCAAAGTTATTCCGTGCATATGCATGCAACTAGCGCCACTTTGTCGAAATTGGTGAATGAAAATAAGTACGATGTCGTCGTTGACGGAACTGATAATGTACCGACACGTTATTTATTAAATGACATTTGTGTTTTTAATAAAATTCCTTTAGTTATGGGTAGTGCTCTACAATTGGACGGGCAGCTGACTGTTTATAATTACAAAGATGGACCATGCTATCGATGCGTTTTTCCTGTACCTCCGTCACCTGAAACTGTAACCAGTTGTGGTGATGGTGGTGTTTTGGGTGTCGGTAAGTTCTAAGGTTATATTGGAAACTTGTTGTATTGTTAAGTTTGTTGGAAACTAAGATCACTGCCTGGTCCTACTTGTGAACTGTATACTGCCAATCCTACCTATGTATTGCCAGATTTTGCCTATGTACTTCCAGGTCCTACCTGTGTACTGCCGACTTCTACCTTTGTTTATTTGTAAAAGTTTTAGGAATATTAAAATATCAATAATGAAGATTTGCACATAAAACACAAACATTCACAAGTTAGTTTAGAGCTTTTCAAATGCTTGTGTCGGGCGGTTGAAAAAATTAAGAAATTCTTAAATAATACAGTATTTTATAGTATAAAGAAAAGTAGAAGGTGTGGGATGGCATTTGAATAAAATTAAAATTTTTGTTACAGTTCCCGGTGTTATAGGGGTGTTGCAAGCTTTAGAAGCAATTAAAATTATTGTTGGAATGCCAGACGTCCTGTCAAGTCGTCTTCTGTTATTTGATGCTACATCAACAACGTTTCGCAACATTAAATTGAGAGGGAAAAGTTCTTACTGCAAAGTTTGCAGTGAATCACCGAGTATTACCTCACCAATTGATTACGAAGAATTTTGTAGTGCAAAATCGGACGACAAAGTAAAATCAACAATAAATTTAGTGACTTGAAAGGTTTTTAATGTTGTTTTTTAGGTGCATAATATTAATATTTTGGCAACAGATGAAAATATCAGCGTGGTGGAATTTTTTAATAATTTTAAGAACAATCAGGCACTAATTGATGTGCGACCTAAGTTGGAGTACCAGATGTGTCACATTCCAAACTCTTTGAATGTTCCGTATGAAGATATTGAGAAAGGAAAAGATTGTGAAGGTTTGAAGACTTCAATTTGCAGTAAATGTAATCATGAAGATTCAAAAGGTACGACTCTAGTGGTTCACAATAACTTTTCAGTTTGTTTCTTTTTGTTAGTATTTTTTTTATAAAAACATTTTTGTTGTAGTATATGTGATTTGCAGACGAGGAAACGATTCGCAAAGAGCGATTTCTAAACTTAAGGAAACATTCGGAGATTCACTGTTTAGATTCGTTAATATTAAAGGAGGTCTTCATGCGTATTCCAAATTTATCGACTCTTCTTTTCCTGTTTATTAATTTTTTAAGGAGAGATATGTTTTATATTTTACCAAATAAAAGTTATAGTGAAAATGCTCCTTTTTACCCCAATGTATTGAATTGCTCCCAAGTTTTAATCGACCTTAGGAATAATCGGAAAGTTTCTTGCTGTAATTGATTGTGATTTAATTATTTGAAGCAATGAACTTTATCTTATTAATTTATTATATTTTAATTGGTACATTGTTGCGCATAGAATATGCAATTTAATTTTTATTACAAGGAATTATTGCGATTTAAATGCATTGAACCTGTGCATTGATAATTTTTGAACTGACAATCGTAAATTGTCAATTCACGAATTATTTTTTGTAAAATTTTGTGGTGAATTTATAAAATTTTTATTACTGTATTCTTGGTTAAGATGGACTATAGGGATATTCCAGATCGTCCAGTTTATTTTCTTCAAAAGTAATTAGAAGATTTCTGTTACAAAGTTCTCATTATTCTGGAATACTTGAAAAAGTTGGCGAATTCAGAATTGAATAAATTTTGTCATGGAAAGTCGGGGAATTTTTGTGCAAAAGTGAAAAAATTCTTTGAAATTTGAAAAAGTTTCAAAAGTTTGAGAAAATTATGAATTTTAATCGGGAAAATCTGGAAAAGTCGGAATTTAATTTAGAAAATTAGGCTTAAATAATATAATCGCAGTTGAAGTGTTTGTGAAATCGGGCATTAATGATTTGACCAGCAGTTTAGCATGAAGCATACACGAGTCGACTACGGCGTATGCTCGTGGTTCGAACCTAGTTCGCGTTAGATATACTGCTGCGATCAAAAGTCCAATATCGATCTGTGGACTATGGGGAAGGCAACGGAAACCACCTCATGAATTATACTCCTGGTAAATTCATCTTAGCTTGACCAAGTTGAATCGCCAACGTCCGGGAGACCGGATATGGCACATGAAGAAGAAGTTTATGTGTTTGTGAAATCGGGCATTAGTGATTAACTGATAATAATAGAAAGTTATCCCTATTTTGAAAAACTTGACGCTCCATTTTTCAGCAAGTGGAAATTGTACCATGGAATGAGTCCAAAGAGGAGTATAATGATTAGAGAAAGCATGCAGCTCAAATTTATAGTGACAGGGGGTGTCTGGGTATTATGGAATACCTTCCCTTCTTTTCAGATTATAATGTACAATGATAATGGCGTGGTAGCAGTGAAAATACCTCTTATTCGCCCCACGTTGAGGCAGACAATGCTTGTATTATTTCTGTTTTGCTGCTTGTTCAAAACATATCCTTTTGGAAGCGGAATACTTACATTATGAGACAAGAACTTGAATTGTATGCAATAAATTCAGACAAATTTTACGCTCAAAAGTATATGCTAAATGCTTTCGGTAGCACCTACCACAAGGTTTATGTATGGAATGTCCTTTCTCTGCAATTCTTTCAAAATCAGATTAAAATTGGTGATTCTTTATTATCTTCAAAATTACTAACTAATTTTTTAGTAAAATGGAAACGCGAAAATTTTGCTTAGCTATACAAAATCCTATGGAAGCTTGGGTTATCCAGATTTGGATAATACGAAGTACAGAAGACGTACCAACTAAAAATTCCACTGCTTTTTGACTCGATGTGGGTCATAAAAGTTTTAGTACCTCAGTTCGATGAAAAGTAAGTAAAAAACTTTGCTATTATTTAAAAAAATGATGAAATGACCAATTACTGAAACGACTGAATTAAATAACACAAGATTCACTGCCCAACATCAATGAAGAAGAGATCGAACGTTTTAAGAAATAAATTTTGAATTTTATATTTTGAAAAGAATGTGCCTGTAAAAAACAACTTTTTATATTTACACGTTTCACTCTGGCACCTATCACGCGTAAAAAGAGCTTCTTATCAATCGTTATCGTGTGGTGACCTTCGCTCTCTTGTTGTCTGCATTCTCGATCAATTTTTAAATGACGTTAGGATGTGTGATGTGTATTAAAATACTACACCGTGCATTTTTAAAACAAATTTTGCGACCAGTAATGTGTACATAGTAAAATGGGGAACTCTGATTATCGTATCGTGTCTATTTCGAACTGGGAAACGTTCACGCTTAGATTTTTCTCAGTATGGATTGGAATGTGGATTTTAACCAAAAGACTTTTCAAATGGTTATTTCGTCCGAACTCTTTGCATATCGAAACTCGTGATAATCCACCCTCGTGTTTGGTCGATTCAACCCTTGGACAACACAAATACGTAAAATTGAAGGTACGATTTTTTTTATTTACAAAATGTTTTGCCTATTTTTAGTAGTCAAAAACAGCACTCGAAAGATTACCCAAATTGTTACTATTATTATTATTATTGTGATCATAGTTCAAAATATCATCAGATTTATTGTGACAAATCGAAGGGTTACTTATAATATTTGGTTATTTTAGTGCGTATGAAAGTTTTTCGCCCATATTGATACTACTATTTTTTTTTTAGATAAAATTATCATTTATTGTGAAATGAGATGTTTTAGTTCGTTGTCGTTCAGAAGTAGTTTTTCCAAACCTTGAGTTTTGGTGTTAAACCTATAATTTTTTTGTAATCGTGCGAAAAATGTTGTTTTTACCACGCTGTTATTTCAAGTTCAAACAAAATGGAGTTTAAGAAACCAGTACCGTGACGTTGAATTTAGTGTTGTAAATTGCCCCCAGTTGAAATCCATTTCGACCCCTTTATTTTTTTCTCAAACTTTGGAGATCAGATGTTCAGGTTTCTCAAAGTTCATCTTATTAGTCACTCATTATAGGTAATCGCGATTGTTATCATTTGGACTGTTCAAAATTTGAAAAGTTTATTTTAACCATAACACTTTTGGTTTAAAAATAGTATATTATGCATCAAGGGACTGAAGCGACAGAAACGAATAATACCCCACATAAAAGTTACATTGACGTGGAAAAGTACTTCATCTAACATTTATCCGGGTGTTTTACATAATATAAACTAATATTTAATTTTGAATTTAAAATAAAACTAACAATTAAAAAAAGCAGCGCTCTAATAGCTACCTCGATCCTATTAATCGTTCCTTCTAATATTTCTGTAAATAAATTTAACAACAAATCAAACCCAGAGAGATTGATTGACTTGAACTAATTTATCATCGTTAATCTCGAAACTATTAATTTCCTCGGTAAATTGAGCACTTAAACACTTCATAATATTCATCGTCTGCTTTACAAGTATCCATTATTTCATTATTATGTAATCTTCAAGTGCCAACGTCAAAGTGTTCGTTAAAACAGGATTTCGTTTTATTTTCTAATTTAGTATTCCCTGTTCCTCTAATAGACCTATTAATGGGGCGACAGTTATAATTTTATATTACCTAACAAGAATAGAAGCACGTAGATTTTAATATTTAAATCTCTCTCTCGACTAGAAAATGTTACCCTCTGCCAGTTTCATTCGAGTAAAATTTTTAATTGTTTTAGGGAACGAAGTTTCATTACGTAGAAGCCGGTTCTCGCGACCAACCGGTGATTATCCTCCTCCATGGTTTTCCAGATTGTTGGCTAAGTTGGCGCTACCAAATCCCAATCTTAGCGACATACTTCCGAGTGATAGCAATCGACTTGAAAGGATTTGGCGATACCGAAAAACCAATGTGGCGTGGAAGTTACAAAATAGATAAGCTCTTAAAGGAACTCAAGCAATTCGTTGCAGTTTTAGGCGTGACGCGCTGTTCCATCATCGGGCACGATTTGGGAGCTCTGTTGGGTTGGTTTCTGGTCTACGATTCGCCAGAACTGATATCGAAATTTGTGTCCGTTTCTTGTACCCATCCCAACATATACTGGTCAAATTTAACCTCCCAAAGTTTCCTAAATTCGAATTGGGTGAGTTTCGCCCAACTGCCTTATCTACCAGAGACGGAAGCATTAAACGAAGACTTGAAAGATAATAAACGATGTGTATCAGCACTTGGAACCGAAGGACGATAAGGACGAATATTTGGAGTCTTACAAGTATTCTTTTCGCGAAAAGATGATTGGGTTGGACCGATAAATTACTATCGGACGTTACCGTTTGTGAGAATATGCGAAAATTCCGAACAGGTACGGGTGAATACGTTATTGGTTCAGGGAGAGAAGGATTTCAATGTAAGTTTGGAAGGCGTGGTGCGATCGACCGAATATTGCGAAAAATTCTGTCTTAAAATAATACAAGGTGCTGCACATTTTCCTCACCAAGAAAATCCCGATGTATTTAATAACGTGATTTTAAAGTTTTTGAAAAAGGAAGTGTGCGATAGAACGGACAGAAGTCAGTCCAAAGGTAGTATTATGAATCGTATGTTTGGAGCTGTTTCCTCGACCGTTAAATATGGAAATTCCATGTTGGATACGGTGCAAAAGAAAACTCTAAATGGTATGGCTGGTAATATTCCTGCTATTGGACTGAGCTTAGCGCAAGAGTCGCTCTTGTAGAAAACCAAAGACTGACTTATGTAAGTTTCATCCCTTGTTGTTCATGGGAAACGATGAACTTTTGTTATCCAACTTGGTTGGTTTTAGATGTGTTAACGATGATACTCTTGTTAATTTGTTTTGTATCCTATTAGATTGCGGTGCATGTTTTTAAATAATCTTGTTACGAATTTTTTGTTTAAATATAATATTTTTTAGGATTTACTAATAAAATTGTTACAATATGTTTTATTTGTTTATTAAGGTCGGTTGCACGATATTCGACCAGTTAGTGCTAGAACAGAATCGGTGACGGACAAGTGGTGATGTCCCCATGTTAGTTTTTTACGAAATCTATTAATATTAATATATTTTGTTAGTTTAAATAATTAAAATTACTTACATGATTTTAATTCAATTATATTGGTTAAATTTTCCTTTTACTTTTCTCGAGTTTTTTATAACATTTTTTATGCCAAAAAAATGCAATCTTTTTTTAAATTAAATTATTATTTGAAAATAATATTCCCGATATTACAGGTTTTTCCTGATTTATCGACGTTTTCATAGGCACCGAGTACAGGCAAATAAAAGTAAACTCGGTTTTATTGTTTTCGACGCCATTGTTTGCTAAATAATTATTTTGAAAATAATTTTTACTAAATATTCTGTATCAAAACTTAAATTTTCTTTCGACGTTTTAAAGCTTCGATAGTTTCTATTTTTTTTACATATTGGGCTTATGCCATTAAGCTTTCAAGATTCAAAAGAAAATTAAATTTTGATATAGGAAATTTAGAAAAAAGTATTTTCTACAATTAACAGAAAACATTCATGAGGTATATTTTATTTTCCACTTTTGGGTTCACTTTTATAAATATTTTAACTGAAAACTTTTTTTTGATGATTTCTTCCCTGCTTAATTTCGAAAAAAAATTAATTTTTAATCAGTAATAATCTAACAATTTTTAAATTGTAATTAGAAATGTTACAATTTTTGCATTGAGGGGGAAATCTTCAAAAGACACCATCCCAATCTAGGGTGATAGTATAGTAATCTTATAGACAAAAACCTTCTCTCAGAGTTTTCTGTCGCTGTGATTATAAATCCAGAATCAGGATTCGCCTTCAGGCATTCTTTCCGAAACAGTTTGGACGTCCCATTTCGGGTTTCTTCTTGTTTTACGACGGTACCACCAGTCTTTTCGGGACTTTTCTTTTTCCTTCTAAAGTTTTCTCTTATCGATGCCATATCTAAACAGGGTTTCTTCTATGATCGCTACACTTCGAAAGTGCAATTGTCTGCCGCCCACCCTGTGTTTCTTTTTTTTGTAATCCATGCAGAAGGATTTCGCCATGTGTTCTTCCCCGCAACAGTTCTACCATTTTTTGGATTCGTTTTCCTGTTTGCACAGATGTAAGTGATGGTCAGCAGCCTAGATCTGTAACATTTGTATTGTTCCATCTTTAGGACTTTCTTTGCTGATTTTTGGATTGGCCAACAACACCAACCAAAGCATCAATTTTTGGGAACGCAGAATTAAAAGCCTTCTGGTTCTTGCGTTTTGTCTCATCAATCGCATCGATTTCGCTAATCCGAATGTTGATAGTCTTGATCGAATTTCTTACTTTCGTGTTTGTGGTACTCTGAATCTCGTCTTTGAGAAGCTTCTTCCATTTTCATCTCTACTATGACGTCTCTTTTCGGGTAATTTTGACGCTGGTTACAATTGCCCAGATTTTGTGGTCTCAACAGTTCCTCATCTGCTTGTGGAGTTTATCTTTTTTTCTGTTTTCTTATACGTGGCTTTACAACCTGCAAGTTTTCCTCTGGTCTTTTCTGGTTTGTTACTGGATGTTCCTCCTTCGTCTAATTTTCGTACAGGGCATTTGTTCAAGTCTCATTTATGCCCGATTTCTTCACCTATAGATAATCTATCTATTAGTTAAATGAACGAAGTAACCAATCAGACAGCAGCAAAACAAAACAATCAGAAATACGATTGGCTACTTCGTTAATTTATCTTATAGATAGATTATCTTATAAGGGGAGACCGGCAACTTCCTCTCACCGAATTGATTCATTTTCATTGTGCGTGTAGGTCTTGTATTGGATTTCAACAGGTGCCAGTATAAGGGCACGCTTCTTTGCCAATTTTAAGAAAATTGAATTTGAATAATTATATATTACTGATGAACTGCATAAAAATTAACATAAATTTGGTAAGTTGTTAATGGAATTGCGTAAGATTGCAAAAGAACATACGCAAAGGGTACTGGGATCGCATCCAGCTCCTGCCAATTTTTTTATTTATTTGATTATTAATTCCCCAGTATAATATGTCATCGTTCGCAAGAAACCAAAGCGCTATAATAAACTCTACTCATAATCTGTAAACATTGAATGTTTTACCTTATAGCAGGAGGCACTGGAGGGTGTTCCACACCCCCAGACCCCCGGTCTTTACAACTGTGGCTTATTGAGATATTAGTTACTTGAGTGTGACTTGTTAAAGTTAGGATTCATTAGTATTTCTAGAGATTTTTCTAGATTGGTTATGCTGATATCTTTAATTTATTACTAATAAAAAATAAACTGCACAAACCGGGGGGTCTGGGGGGTGTGGAACACCCTCCAGTGCCTCACTGCTGAAAGGTAAAATATTCAATGTTTACAGATTATGATTAGGGTTTATTATAGCGCTTTGGTTTTCTTGAGAACGATGACATATTATATTGGGAGAATTCATAACCTGTCCCCCTTCCGATTCTCACTGCTTTATATTTTTGTGCTAAAACTTTCACCATTATCGCTTAATACTGAAGACCATAAGTTTGCAAATTTATCTATCACAGTTTTAGTGTTCCTGGGGGGTGCTCCACACCCCCCAGACCCCCCGGTCTCTACAACTTTGGTTTATAATTTGGGCTAATTGGGATATTAGTTACTTGATTGTGACTTGTTAAAGTTAGGAATAATTAGTATTTTTAGAGATTTTTTAGATCGGTTATGCTGATCTCTTCAATTTATTACTAATAAAAAATAAACTGCATAAACTGGGGGTCTGGGGGTGGAACACCCTCCAGTGCCTCACTGCTAAAAGGTAAAACATTCAATGTTTACAGATTATGAGTAGGGTTTATTATAGCGCTTTGGTTTTCTTGAGAACGATGACATATGATACTGGGGAGAATTAATAATAAAAAAAAAAAATTGGTACGAGCTGGATGCGATCCCAGTACCCTTTGCATATGTTTATATTTTTTTGCAAACTTACGCAATTCTATTAACAACTTACCAAATTTAAGTTAATTTTTATGCAGCTCATCAGTAATATATAATTATTCAAATTCAATTTTTTCAAAATTTGGTAAAGAAGCGTGCCCTTATACTTGCACCTGTGGAAGTCCAATACAAGACCTACACGCACAATGAAAATGAATCAATTCAGTGAGGGGAAGTTGCCGGTCTCCCCTTGTTAGAGATATCTCTAAGAAGAAAAATAAAAAAAGAAAAGATAATTATTTTGTTTTAACGTCTAATTTAAGGATTATTGTTATGTACCTAGTTACGCCAATGGTTCTTGTTGTTAACTGGTAAACGTCGAGATGGCGTAACTAACGCATTATAAAATTTAATCGATTTTGCTCCAAGACCAAGTATTTCAAAAACTTTGTATGTATAAAAATAGTTTCACTTGTAAAAAATTGTATAAAAAAATGTATTTCACATATAATTATAAAAAATGCATTTCACATTACACGCGAATAAATTTCCTCGTTGGTAGCGTGGCCGAGCGGTCTAAGGCGCTGGTTTAAGGCACCAGTCTCTTCGGAGGCGTGGGTTCGAATCCCACCGCTGCCACTCTTTTTTTAAATTTTGCAATATCATTTTATTCCACCAAAGAATGCATTATTGCCACTATGTGAACTATAATTTCAAGCCCAAGCTTTTCATTTACTTACATTTTAAGGAAAATTTAATTTGAATAATTTTCTTTTTCAATCTATCGCTCTCTGGAAAGTTTTCCGCCCTTAACTTGAAATGGGTTGTGTACCAAGTTGACGTAATAATTTCCAATCCATGTTTCCTGTCTTTGAACTTGGACATTGAAAAGTTTTTCCATGACATGCCATATGTCAGAGAAAGCAATAATCGAAGTGTTGCGAGTTAACTTCCTTTCACCAACTTGGAGAAGTAAGTGTCGAAACTTGTCGCCATTGTTCCCGAATTAACAAAACCGTGATGATTGGAAGAGATAAACATTACTGGAAAGTTTCAGTTTTGATCACAGCGGTGGTTTGGAAAATCTTCTCATTAGACAAATTGCGACGATGTATATTTATAATTTTTCAATCAAATTGAGTACTTAGAGCTTTCAGGATTATTCGAAAATATTTTAATCATGGAAATGTTGTATTTTATATTCTTGTTTTGCACCGCCGTTATGGCGGTTGTAACCAATCAGAATTTAGTAAGGCAATGTATTGTTATTGTGATGAAAGGAGCCCTCGTATTGTGTCGACCCTTTTGTGATCCAGATTATTCTATAGCTTTTTTTATTTCATTTTAATGGAGATCGGGAGGGAGCGTAAGCAGGCGTGTTGATTGAAGTACTATTTGTTAAAACATGGCTCTGGGGAACAAAATTCAATTTTTTTAATTAGCATTCCCGACGGTGCCACTTTTTAGCCTCACAAATTTACATTTCATTTAGAATTCCGACAATATTACTGATGTCATTTTTCAACCAAGAAAATCGGATTTAAATGTAAATCGGAAACCTTTTCTAAAATGTTTCGATAATAAATAGTGCTACGGGGGACGTGCAGAAAATTGATCACTATTGCGGGTCAAAAATGGGAATTCGTCATAAACAAGGAGGCAGGATAATTTAATTTTTATTTTGTCTGCAATTAAAAATAACTTGAAACGAATCGATCGGATTGGATAGCTAGCAACAGCTATAAAATAATTTCCTCTTGAGTTATATTCACATTTTAGTCACGTTTCTCGATGACATATACAAAATTGAGCTTGGAGAATAGAGTATGAAATTTGCCTTCCCTTCCAGTTGATGGCGGACCATTTGCACCCTTATAGGACCCTTCCTGAGGGATTCATTGTGCTTGTGCAACTACATAACGATATAACGTAGATGGATAGGGTCGTGAGATATATCGAAACTGTTGCTTTTGTATGCTTTACAAGGTGTGAAGTAAATGAAAAGATTTTACCATTATTATGTGGGTAGGTATTAGAATAGGTGACGCTTTGTGTCATAGTTACAATATTATTTGTTAAAGTGTCGCGTTACATTACTTCCAATTTTTATTATTCGAAACCATTACAAAGCTCTTGTTACTTTTCAAACGAGATTACAAGATTTTAGGTTTGCTATTGCGATTATAAATTACCACACATATATCAAATTCAATTTGCTTTTCTCGGGTGGTTAGGTAATTTGCAACTTTTCCTGATGATGGGTTATACTTTGATAGGCGATGTACAGAAACGTACATATGTGCATTTTATAGAAAAAAGTTTAAAATTTATTATTTAACTTGAAAAAATATCAGTAAAATAAGACCAGAAAGGCTATAATCTGTTGAGTTTTGTAGAAGTTATTGCCGTTTGATCGGTTCAATGTGATGTAATAAAAAACCGTGGTTTATTATTTTTAAATAAATTAATGTTTATTTTCTGTCAAAATATCTTTTATTATGTCGCAAACATATTTTTTTTGTTTGGATTAATGGTACTTTCGGTGTTTTTGTTTTCAACGCTTTTGTTTTTCGTTATTTTTGTGTTCGAAAAACACCGAAAAACCAAAACACCGAAGTCAAAATGCCGGAAACAAAAAACACCAAAAACAAAAACTCCGAAATCAAAATCACCAAAAGTACCTCTAATCTAAACAAGATCTTTCTAAAACTTAAATATGTTTGCGATATAATAAAAAATATTTTGACTAAAAATAAAGAACTAATAAATTTATTTAAAAATAATAGTTGCCCTTTAGTACCTTTAGGTATCAGTACAGGGCAGGCATCGCTCAATCCGACAAAAAAGTCAAAATAAATGCTTGGTTTATGTTTATGTTCTGTTCCTTCATGGAGCGATCTTCTAATGATTTTATTTTTTTGACAAATCCGAGCATTGGTACTATTTACCAATCTTTTGTTCTTTTATTATGTCGCAAACATAGTATTTTACTCTATAAGAGACATCTTGTTTAGATTAGTGGTACTTTCGCTGTTTTGACTTTGACGTTTTTGTTTTCGGCATTTTGACTTCGATATTTTTATTTTCGAAGTTTTCGTTGCTTATATTTTTTGTCGTTTTTGGTTTTTCGGTGTTTTTGTTTTTGGGTATTTTTGTTTTCGTCGTTTTGACGTATTACCGTGTGCAGTAGATTTTTTAGTTTTTAGCAGATTTTTTCTATAAAAGAAGTTGTATTTTTAATTTTATTAATTATATTTCCCTGATGATGGAGATATTTTTAAAACATTTTTTTTGCAAAAACGAGAGCTGTGAAATTATTTTTTTTTATTTAAAAAATTGCCTCCCAGAACCCGTCAACATCTTCTTTTTAATTCAAAGTGTCGAATTTATAATTTAGAAATAATTATTAAGTTAAAAATCGCACACAACGTAAGTTAGGGAAAGGGGGGGGGGCATAGAAAATGTTATAGCTTAATTGCTTATTGCCTTAAGTTTTTAAACTATTTTTTTCTGATTGGTTAATTTTATAAATAGTAATTCGTATTTACATACGTAAAGAGAAAAATGACTTCTTCGTTTGAAATTAGACTTCGGGGATTCCCAAATTCTCAAAACTATATTCAAATGTATTTGCATAAAGAGATGTTGGATCGCGAAGAACTAGCGATGATTTAAATGCCGTAAAGCACGACTTACTCACTGCAGTTATACAGGACGTTCATTCCGAAAGTAGCCATTAGTCGAAATAACTTTTGTTTGAAAAAATAACAAACACGTCAATTTAATGGCGAGGGGACGTTCAAAACCTAATATTTAAATTTTAAGTTTAACCCCCTCCTCGCCAGCTAATTAAAAAAAAATAAAAATCAAAAGAATTTTCGAATGAAATTGTTTCTTGTTTCTAACTCTTGTCTCTAACACATAAATTCAATTTATGTATCGCAAGGTAGGGAGTGCTGTTTAAAATTTCAAAGTAGGGGTCTGGTGAGGAGGAGGTTAAATTTAAACAAAATTTAAATAAACGACGTTTTTTTTTCTCAAATTTGCTAAAAAAAATTATTTCGGCTGGCTACTATTGAAATGAACGCCCGGTATCAAATAAAGTTGATCGGTTAAAATGTATGCTAAACAAAGTTGTTAGCTTTTTCAGTAAGGGTTTAGTGTTCTCCACGCCAGGTTTGGACTATGGTATGTAATTTAAAAGTTCGTAAAACACTGCTTTACGCACTTAAATCACAATATAGCATTTTGTAATAATTTACTTCTAGGTAAACATTACGGACGTCAATAGTTTTAGAGAAGATAAGACGATGGGAAACTGTACAAAAAATGTTCATTGTCTTTTGACACTTTTTTATTCACAACTCATCATTGAATAATTAATTAAATAAGTAACATTATTTTGTAATCTTACACTTTTATATGAAAATTATAAAATCAAACACTCAAAAAAATCCGTTCTTAACAGTTAGAAAATCGTTTTTGAAATTGACCCAATCATCCAACGTTCTTAAATTGAAGAAAATTTAAGAATGTCGTACTTAACTATCACTGCAGAAAGCAATCGATAATTTGATATGCGACATTAAGATTTTTTTTTAATTTAAGAATGTTGACATGATTGGGTCGATTTCAAGAACGGTGAGAATTCATTTCTTACACTAATATTTTGTCTGTTAGAATGTCATGGGGGATTTAGTGTTTAGATGATTTTTTGTGTTTTCGGTTTTCCAGTTTTTTGTAAACTTAAGTGGTTAAATTTTGCGAAGAGTGTTCGTTTCTTGTCCGCTGATCCTTGATCTACTCAAATCTGTTTTTATGCGAGAGATAGGGACCGCATAAAAAAAGGAAAAATTGCTCATGAGCAATTTCCCATATAAAAACCGCATAAAAACGGATTTAACTGTACACTAAAGTGATTAAACGGTTCCATGATAGAACAGAATATAATAGAACAGAACATGAAAAAATTGAACATGAAGGAATAGAACATGATAGAACAGATCAGTGAAAAAACAGAACAAAAAAAACAGAACTTTGACAAAAGAGAACACTGAAAAATGATAGCATAGGAATGAAGTTTTGTCAATTGTTTGCATAAATTTTGATTATATAGTTTTGAGTTTTAAGGACGTGTTACACAAAAAACGTATTTAACAATTTTTTTGATCCAGACGACACGTATGTGTAAGAGAATGCTGTAATTTATATAAAATATTGAATAGTTGACATTCAAAGAACTGTCATTAAAAAATATAATGTAGCGTATATTTTTAGAGTGAATTCGAGATTTGCCGTTGTTACGTTAGTCAAAACCGACCCTCCGCAGCCTCCGCTCCGGCCGTTACGGGCCGTTTTGACAAACACTTTAATAATTAAAAATATACCCTTAGACTGGTTCTATTGGACAAAGTGTGAACATGTGGAACGCCTTCTGTATACGTGGAGAAGAAATATTGCGATATTTTTCATTTTTCAGTGTTCTTTTTTGTCAAAATTCTGTTATTTTAGTGTTCTCTTTTGTCAATGTTTTGTTTTTTTATTGTTTTGTTTTATTGTTGTTCTGTTTTTTCATTGTTCTGTTTCTTCGTTGTTTTGTTTTTGTTCACTGTTTTGTTTTTTCATGTTCTCTTATGTCAATGTTTTGTTTTTTCATTGTTTTGTTTTATCGTTGTTTTGTTTTTTCATGTTCTGTTCTGTCTGATTACCGATTAAACAAATGCTCATGGAGGTTTACAAAATTTTTGTGAAAGGGAGGATTAAATTTAAAAAAACTGTTAGGAACCTTAATAAAGGCTTACATTTTTAAAACGAAATATATATAACTTGGTAAGCAGGCTCACTGGGCATTAAAGGCACCACAACCTAGCCTGTTGTATCTCTCTCCAAAACGAATACAATTTTTTGGTTATTTCTCTGAAATAAATGTCAAATAGATCCGTCAGTAATTTTCAAAAATACAATTGTTTGAAAGTCATCGAGAAGGTTTTCTAAAGGCAAATTTTCGAAACAGATGATAGTAAAATTTACGTTAGAATCATCACATTATCATTGTTTGTCAAACAAAACAAAAAATTTGAAAGATAGTGAGAAAGAAAACGCGATATAAATTTTTTGTTTTAAATATTTCAGTCTTCAGTCTTAAATTTCTTGACAGACATTTTCACAATAAATTATTAACTGGAAGAGAAGGTAATTGAGTTTATGAATTTGCCAAGAGCTTGTTAGACGAGGGATAAGATTTTGGCAACACGGATGATGATGCAAGTGCTGCACTTGGACACAAAAAATACAGAAAAAATCTGAAAAAAAACAATCGAATTAATCATGATGAACTCTTCTGAAATGAGTTTCCCATCCAATCAAGTTAGGTAGAACTCTTGGTTGCCTGTAGACCGATAAGGATGGGTTTGTAAAAGCTTCCGTGGTCTTCCTTTTCAATTCGCTAATGCAAATGCTTATTAGAACAGTAAATAACGAGTTTCGAGGAATTTTATCATTTCACGATTAATACAGCATTTTTCGTACTCTTATGGGAGCGACTATACATTGCTTCTCAAAGGGGGGGATCGTTTTAACAGTTCAAGAATTGAAATTTAATGCACAGTTTCCACTGGAGTCATTTTAATACTCCTATAATATTATATTTTTAAAATAAAAGCAAGCCATCGTAGTTTTTTAAATAAAGTTAAAAATAATATTGAGCAGCCAATTTCGGATAAAAAATGGAACCATCAGATTATTAAAAAAATCGGCAATTATACAGAATGACTGTCCGCGACACGCTACAATTCTGGTTCAAAACAACTTTTAAGTTATTTACACACAAATAACCATAAACATATTATTAAAATCGCTTAAATATAGACATTATAAGCCAGCACTGAAATTAATTTCTAATTTTTTCTATTAAATTATGTACTTTTCTAACGCGCGAGGTGAATTACTTTACCGTTTTACCAGCAATTAAAATTAACATCACGGAGTAGTTATTAGACTGTAAAATATATTTTTTAAAGTAATATACAGGGTGTTGCATCGTTCGTAAGAGATCCCTTCCAGATTAGATTTTCAACATTGAGGAAGTAAACAAAAAAGCAATTGGATTTCATTTTGTTAAAAAATATTCAAAATGAATGACCATCACCATGCATCATTGTATCAGCGAAGAAAAGATTAACACAAAGATAAATAATTTCAGACAAAAGTTTTATGCGAAAGATTCGAAAGTGTGCAGAATGTCGAATTTACTTGATGAAATAATTATTGTAGTTTTCAAAATAATTAGATATTATTTTCTCGAGTGGCGACAGACGGACAGATGTTTTATCAGCTTTGTTAAATTTATTTTTTAATAATTGTTAGGTAACCTAGATTTGCATCAGATTATTTTCTTAAAGCAGTAAATTATCTTCCAAATTACTTCACAATATCGAAATTCGTGAAGTATCCGGTATATTTAAAAGTTTTAAGTAAAGGGAGGAATCCAAAAATGATAAAAACACGCGATAATTATTTAATTTTTTCGTATTTTGCATTTTTAAGTTGGTATTTTGATTATTGTCTTCGCGACCGTAGGAACTCCTGAGACACTTTTCTAAGAGAAAAAATTAAATTACAATTTTTGTCTAAAATCGAAATCCTTAGAATATAACTCTCTTTAGAGCAATTTCTACTTTTAAACGGCCATAATACTAAAACTGTTGATTTTTTATTGTTAATGGATTAACGATTTTTTAAAGAGCATTCGCTTATCTACAAACCAGATTATGATCCTTTATCGTCTAAAATTAACAGATTTCGAGTTATGAAGAAAAGTAAAAGAAAAAATGTTAAAAAATTCCAATTTTATTTCTAAATTTTTCTTTCTTTCTTGTTTCTTCTAAATGAAATATCTACAAAAAAACCTATTCGGGTAAAAAAAACAAAGCAAGGATTCGATTGACCTGGACTCTTTTTTCTTCAAGTATTCCGTTATAATAACAAGGATAAAACTAAATTTATTTTAAAAATTAGAAAGCTTTTATATTTTATCTGGCAAAATCAAACTTAAAACTTGTTTTTCTCGAAACCACAACATATTTCGTGATTGTTTACACAATTGTTTTTTTCGTAAATTCAACAGATTTAGAATTTAGAGAATGAGCTTAAATTTTCAAAAAATACGTTTCCGAACATTCAGAAGTCATTTTTTTCGCAATCCCTCGTAACATTTCAAAAACGAAAAGTAAGCAACAATCAATTAAAAGGCAATGGAGGTAACAAAACTTCGTTTATTTATCGTTTTCCTATGTCATCAACGCAACGATTGTACAATTTTGTTGTTTATTTGCACAATGAACCAGTAATTTCGTTAAACACGGATTTAATTGCTTATATAGCGGCCAAGAGTCGCGCTAGCGTAGATTTTCAATTTTTGATGCGATGAAAATGGAAAACTAAACAAAAATACTTTTTTGGATTTCACTTTTTTTTGACGTGCGTTCACACAAAGTATCGATTATTTAAAATAAACTCTTCTATTACATTCGGGGGTATGTTAGCGTTGATAGCAGATTATATTGCTCGTGACAGACGCGTTTTCATTTACTCTCCCCTATGTAATATGCTCTAAAAACCCTGTCGACACTCCCCTTTAGACTGTACCTACTCATTGTGAACAAAGAAAAGCACTGATGCATCATAAGCGGCCATCTTGTTGATTTATGTCACACAATCCGTGAAATGAATTGTAAGATTTGGTCGTTATATTGCTTAATTGTCTGTAATCACTTTATCATTAAACCCAATGAGAATTTACAGCAGTTGTTTCCAACCAAACATCGATTTGTAATGGAGTTCGTTCTCAATCAGTTTCAAGACGAAATTATTATTAAAATCCGAGATGTTTATATTTAATTTGAGACGACTCGGTGTCGAATTATGCATTTTAAAATTTTCATTCACAAAGAAACCACGAAACCATAAGGAATTCTGTGTGAGATACCTGAAAGCTCTGAAATCAATAGGATTAATATCAAATTTCATTTACACTTTATTCACAAATTTAACAATATCAACGTCGCCACAACACATCAGATAAGAAACTTGTAAAACTTGAACAATTTAGTTTATAAAGTCCTTTATTGCTTCATAATTCTTTTTCTATGGATTTGTATGGGCCACCAAGGTCCTTTCTACTAGTATATTTAATTAATTAAAATATTTAAATTATTAACTTCTGCAAGCATTAAACTACAATTTAAAAATTAACAAGATAAACATTTAAACGTCTGTTTTAAATTGTTTATTTTTAATTTAATTAAAAAGTTATGACTATTTGTTGTTAAAAAGTGACTGTATTTCTGTGATAGTGAATTATTAGATCGATATTACATCAAACCTAAATGATGGATTTATTAAAATAAAAATGTTTCCTACTTTTTGCTGTATTCAAAAAGAAAAATTATTTTAAACCGAAATTTTGTTGTGAAAATAATTTCTTAACAGTTTTCAGGGTCATAAATTATAAATCTCAGGTTATAAAAATAAAAATACAAAATGGCGGCTTTAAAATGGTCGAATTTAATATAAAATTTATGGAGTTTCAATAAGATTTCAATAATATCTCTCAAATGATGTAACATGTGGGTTTTCGTATAAGTCATCGGCTATTATTTAACCTTAAAGATTCAAAATAAAAAATGGCGGACTCAAAATGGCTACATTTAAGAAAAAGTCATGCAAATTTCATTAAAGATTCGGAATTTTTCTTATTTAGATTATAAATTATTTTTCTTAAAAACCACTGGTCGACCGATACATTTTTAATTAAAATAATATTTAGATTTTCACGAAAATGTACTTTTTCAAAAACAAATAGCTATTAATTGGTTTAATCTTTCGTGGAAAAAAAAACTAAATTACAGGGGTAATTTCATTATTTTTATTTATTCTTATAATAATATTAACATTTTTTATGTTTTTTTAAACATTTATAATTATAGTTTTTTATAGGACCATTACTTATCTTTTGAACAAATTTTGAAAAACGCACATTTGCAAGCTGGTGATATAATACAAAACACTTAAAAAATCATGTTTCGGTCGATTTTTTACCAAATAATCGAAGTTTATTTAAAAAGAGAGATAGATACTATCGTCAGCTTCAATTTGTAAGTTTAAAATTTAAGAAATCTTCATGTATTAAAATTTTATTTGCAGAAAACATAATTTCTAATCAATTTTGCTGTCTTCGTGAGAGAGACAAGGTCGGAAAGAATTGGTCGAGAATCGAACCCATGACTGCGGAATAATAATCAACCACTCGAATACTAACAATAAATTTTAATAAAGAAAATTAATTTTGTATGCTTTGTAACGGCAAAAATAAATTAGATATGTAAATGTCGAAAATTAGCCATGGAATTGACACTAAACATAATTCTATGTAAACCAATAATGTGTTTGTCATTTTAATTAATTTAATTTGAAATATTCTGGTGTTTTCTTAATTGTGATAACCACCCAAACGCTTCTAGTCATCCACAAATATTGGTTCAAAATTTACAATATAGCGACAACATAGTGATGTGGACAATTGGCAATATTGTGGCAATGTAGTAAAAATAAGAAAATATTGATTTCCAATACATCACCAATATGGAATATTTTGAAATATTGATTTACAATTTAGCAATCTAAACATTTCTCAATATTGCAGCAACGTAGTTAAAACTTAACGAGGCAATATTGATTTCCAATATAGGAAAGTGTCTTACAAAATATATACATACATCAGATAACCTAAATTTATTTCATTCTTTGTAACGCTAATTTAGAGTGAAATTTAAAATTACTTTCATCAGTGCGGCCTTTAGGCCGCACAACCTTGACCTTCTAGCAGTTAAATTCAACATGTTATAGCGTAAATAACGGGTCTAAAAAGCATACCAGTATTATAATCCATGGACTAAAAGGAATTCCTTTTTTTGCAAAATCCACCTAAAAGGTCGCGGTTTATGAACGCACTTTTCTTTACGTTGTGCAACTATATTATTTTAATGTTGACATATAATTTCAATACTGCATAGATTATATCGGGCTTCATACCATTCACCCCCCCCCCCCAGACTTTTGGTCTGAATACTTCTTCTAATTTAATAATATACTTGGAGGAATAAGTATGATTCACATTTGCTGAAAAAGCTAGTGGGTGGAGTTTTTCTAAATTATGAAAGACTTTCTATTGTTTAACGATTTTACCGTAATGTGACAAAAATGTCACATCACCATAGCAACGAACAAGGTTTTCCTCTCATCTTCAATTCGTTTTTGATAAAAATGAACAGCATAGACCCATAGATGCTCCAATCGGAAAGCAGGAAATGAAATGTTTACAAACTACGCACAGAAGTTTTATGACACCGCTTTAGATTTCTGGGAAACAACGACACATACCGGGAGATATTTTATACCCCCCCCCTCCTCGCCCCTTCGAACTCCCGGTTACTATCTTGCATTTAATGTTGTTTTAAAAGTTTCTCAATTGATCACTTGATGCAAAAAGCCATAAGTTTTAAATTTTCCTATTACAATTTGGGTGTAGCTAGGGGGAGGGGGGGGGTATGGAATACCCCCAGACCCCCCGGTCTTTAAATCCATGTTTACTAATTTTGGGTCTTTAGGATTTGTTACTTACTAATTTATTAATTACATTTTCTTACTTTTGATTTTGTAACAATTTTTTTAACTTTCTGATAAATATGAACTTTTCAAACCGGGGGGTCTGGGGGGTGTGGAACACCCTCCAGTGCACCAGTATCGAAAGGCAGAGAACATTAAATGTTTACAAATTATGTAGGTATAAAAAATTTATGATACTGCTGGTTCACCCCAGTGTCGGAAAAAAAGCATTGAATATTTAAACATTATCCAGATGGTCTATCCCCCCTCGTTCAGATCCCCAGTTTTGTTTTTTATTTTATTTTGTTGTTAGTTCCATAAAATATTTGAATTATTTTTGAAATAGCCTTAACTGCTAATTAATTCTATTTTGCCAGCCCTATGATATTGTTCTCATGGGTGGGGAACTCTACCAGTTTATAAAATCTTTTTTTTTACTTACTGGGAAGATAAAAATAGGTACCTAATATTGCTTGGGTCTATTTTAAAACAGTTGATTTGGGAGGAGGGTACGTGTTTTAAATGAAAATGACACAGGGCTCTCCCAGTTCCCCCCAAATCTCTCTCTAAAGAATTGGTTTGGTTCTCCTGAGAGGTTCTGGCAGTTATATCGGTACATGAAAAAACTTGGGAGGTGGGCCAGAAAAATATGCTTCAGACTCCATTAAAAGCGTAATCCGGTCCTGCGTTGAACCTAGGAAATAGAAAAGGCGGAAAATGTTGTCATATTATTTTTACTGTTATCTTATCTTAGCGGTTTAGGCAAGAAACTGTCTAAAACTACCAAATGTCTTCTTATTAACTCTTTACATCTTTGCAGACTTCCTTCGTTTGACAACTACCATTAGTTAATTTTGTCAAAAAAACTATTCACAAGCTGTTTCACAATAAAAACAAATAAATTCTGTTTAAAGACTTCAGTCCAATCGTCCTCTCTCAGCCGAGTTCAAATTGTGGCGTTCAAACGTCCTGCTCCCGAAAAAATAGCTTAGAATAAGGACTATTTTGCACCACCTTGTAAAAATTTGAAACCTAAAACTGTGTCGTCTTCTTCTCGCAACTTTCAATATACATAAATGTTGCAGTGTATTTTTTCACCCATGCAAATGACGGATTCGGGAATTTAAGCCAAGATGTTCCAAGAGCAACTGATTTGCCCGCTGAATCAAAATTTTTATTTTGGAGACAACTCCAAAACACAATACAGGATTAAGGATTTAGTAACTCTCATGTTCTGTCGACATAATATTAATATCTAAATAAATTTGATTGTCGTCAGTGGAAACTAATACCCAAATTAATTTGATTTCACAACATTTCAATTAAATTGGTGGGCTTATAAACTTCTCGGGCGTCTCGCGCATTCCGCACGAATGCAAATTTAAAATTGAACATGAACTTAATCCTGATTATCCTGATTTTTGTATTCATTAAAGTGTGTTTTGTGATATGAAAAATGCGAAAATCGTGTTGGCGAGAGTCGATATTTTATACTTAAATTTTTTTTTATTATACAATGTGTACAAATAATATCGGATTATAATACAGGATAATATAGTGGTAGTGACGTATCTCAGCATCTGGTCTTATATGTAACAAGATCATTTGACAGGTTAACAAAGAAGTTGGATTGATAGGTAAGCCACACCTTTTCAAAATATATTAAACACCAACACATTCAATTAATCCTAATGGTATCGACTAATCGATGGATAAATAACCATAAGATAATGTAAAAAAAGTTAAGTAGATTATAATTTTAGTGAACCACATTCCATCGACGATTAATCTGAACTGAATTGTCATTTTTTGTTACGTATCGGGAGCACTTTAAAATTTTCGAGTTTAACAAAAACCATTTTCGAAATGTCATTAAAAATCAATCAAGTTAGTTTATTGTAGAGATTTCAAGAGATAGGGGTGAGTTGATATTAAAGTCGGAACAGCAAATTCATCAAACAAACGATAGTCACGTTTCGAGGGCTCTTCATGTAGTCAAGGGTGGTGGAGGGTTTCTAAAACTTGGTCGGACTCAAAATGACAACGAGATTTCAAGATAAAATTGTTATACTAACTTTTTTTTTTAAATAATTTAAAAATAACAATTAAGTATGTCACTTTAGTTCATACTATCCGATCGATTAACACTTTAGAAAATGTAATTAAAATTAATACATCGGAAAATTATTATTGAATTACTTCTTTGTCAATTACCATAAGTAATTGAAATGGCAGTTAAGAAAAAAATGTTTTAATTAAATAATGTGCCCAAATATTAAATAATTGTGCGTTTAATAAATTAAACATTTGGGGCTATTGCATCGGTAATACATTTGGGGGAAATGTAATTGTATGAAATGAAATGCAACGCTTTTTGGTTTGGACTTTTATTATTGATATTTGAAAGCAGAAATTTTATCCGGATTGTTCCTGGAGTTGTTAGGTGTCAGCTGCCACTCACTTCAACTCTAAGGACCGTACGGAATTTGAGATTTTGCCAGATATAATTTAAACAAGTTTTTAATAATAATTTATACGACAACATAAGAACCTGTTTGACTTTTTACTAAAATTAATAAAATACAACTTATTAGTATTGATTTGTAATTATTAAAGGCAGGGTTTTACTGATGAGACAGACATCGGCTGGCAAAATAAGCAGAATTTTTGGGTAAATTGGATCGAAAAATGTTAATATTACGTTTAATAATCGACTATTGATGAAAGCACATAATAATTGTGTATTCACATCACGAATTAGAGAATTGACGCATTATCGCCCCTGGAGACCATGACGAAACAGTCATGTACTTTAGGGGATGATTTTCTCTTTTGTTACTACAGACGTAACTCAACTTTTACAGCGGCACATAAAAGAAACCGTTTTTTAGCGAAACAATTTCTTCAATTTCCTACCTAGTTTAAGTTTGTCTACTTACGCGTCTGAGGGTTGCTAATTAAAAAAATTCCTTATCGATTTTTAGTTTAAGTAGATTGGAAAATAAAAAAGGAAATTTCTATGTTACAAAATACAAAAGGGGCTAAGTAACGAGAAAACATTTTGTGTGGGGTTTAATAATATTATTATGTATAATAATGGAGTCAACGGCTATATGCTGCATCATGAGGGTTTGAAAAGTATATAGATCAGGGTTGCAATTGCAAAAGAACCCTTATAAAGTCAAGGGCGGAACTGAGGATTGATTGGCCCGACGTTGCCAGGGGTGTCGTTATCTAACGGCCCTTTATGTGACATGTTAGCTTAAGCTAACAACACATGCTATAGCTTCAATTTATTTTCGATTTATTGTATTTCTCTTTTTCAAAACTTAATGTAGTAATGCAAATGTTGCAATATGAAAGTGTACATAATATATTTTATCAAATTAAATGCCATACACATGCCGTTTGCATGAAAGACCCGACAAATTAAATTAACGTGATTACAAAATGGAATAAGGGGGTTTACTCGAAATTAGCGAACTAAGGGTGAAATAATGGTTTACTAATATCATCGTTCGTTTGCATTACGCGATATTTTCAAATATGCCATTAGAGAAAATCGCACTTGAAGTTTTTTTATTATGCATCTGCATATGCAAAACTTCCAAAATTTTAATTTGGTTTCTATAGGTTTTTCACGTTTAAACTACTTTAAGGACACGACCACGTCAGCGAATTTGGTTTATTTCAATCTTTGGATTACCTTAATCTACATTCAGATGGCAACTGTCGTCGCGAAAGCAAAAATTATTTAAAAAACAGACTCACAGAGACTACAGTTTCGAAATCCGAGTAGTCGGGAGGGCGGGGGTGCAAAATACTTCCCAAATATAAGTAAACAACACTTAAATTTTTTTTAAATTGAAACAAAATTAATTTTAATCCATCACAGGTTCTGGTAAATATTAAATTCTCCTCAGTTTAAGATAAATCAGGATTAAATTCTACACCCCTAGGACCCCGGTTTCCAGTTCAAAATCTGATTGTATTATTTCATTTCCTTACACGTTCCATTTTGGTATACTTTGTTTATTACTATTCAAGAAAGAATCATAAAGTCTCTCATGATTTTGATTTTCAAATTTTTGAAAATACTTCATGGTATACAAAGCCGCAGCCAGATTTTACCGCTACAAGTAAGACCATAATGTGCCCCCCCCCCCAGGTCAAGAGAAAATAGCACAAGGTTACCATGCGTCTTTAAAACCTGAATTATCCGAAAAGTCGAGGAATTTTTCATTGTTAAATAAATCAAGGAAATCAATACTTTGGAAAATTCTTTCAAATTTCAAAAATATAAATATTTAATAAAAAGAATTATAAAAATTATGATTTTGATTTATTCTTTTAACATTTGAATTAATAAGTTGTTTTTAACATTTACCGCGGATACATGTGGTCGTTAGTTCGAACTAAGTCAGCTCGACCTAGCTAGTCCTTACATGTGTACACTTAGATAAAGCGACCTAATCCGCTGAATCGACCTTAGTTAGTTCGAGCTATATCCATGCTTTCAGTTTGAACTAAAAAAACATGTATACACCTGTGCAATAAAATTTAAAGCAAACTAGCTTAGATCGAACTAAGGTTAGTTCGAACTAACGACCGCATGTATCCGCAGTAATTGTAATCTTAGGATATATTATTTGGTACACTGGATCCATATGAAATTTTTAAAATTTACCAAATTAATATCAAAAAATTAGGAAAAATTATCAATTTTATCCGTAAAAAACTTGAGAGGAGAGAAGAACTCGGAGAATTTGTTTTAAGAAGTTTGGTGAAAACCCTGTTTAATTGTTTTTGGTTTAATAATTCAAACGTTTTTTGGTTTTTTTATGTTTTGTCAAAATGCAACTGTTTTGTCAAAATTCAACTGTTTTGTTTAGCATTTAATTATTTTACGTTTAATGATTTAATTGTTTTTTGTTGAATAATTCAATTGTTTTTGGTTCAACAATTCAATTATCTCTGACTCAACAATTTAATTTTCCGTGATTTAACACTTCAATACAGTTTTTTTTAACAATTTAACAGCTTTTCCAAAATTTTTTCTTTTATTTTCAACAATTAAACTGTTTTATGCTAAAAACTACCTTGCAAAATAATGCAACTGTTTTGTTAAATAAATTCAGCTGTTTTGTTTAATAAATTCAGCTATTTTCGGAAAAATTGTGCTGATTGGTTTAATAATTTAACTGCTTTGTTTAATGTTTCAATTATTTTTAGTTTAAGTTCATTTGTTTTTTATTGAGTAATTCAATGGCTTCTGGTTCAACAATTCAGTTATTATCCATGATTTAACAATTCAACTGTTTCTTAAAAAATTCAATAGATTTTTCAACAATTTCACTGTGTTTTTCAACAATTCAATTGTTTTAGTTAAGCTATTACTTTGTTAAAATGCAATGTTGGTTTAACAAATTTGCTGTTGTGTTCATAAATTCAGTTGTTGATTATGCCGATTTCATTCACCGTAGTTTCTTGAAGTTACGAATTCGGATTTTGCAATAGCAATTCACATGTTGATTATTTGTGTTTCCAATTCATTATTTTGTCAAATTTAACCTGTTAATCAAGTTTGTCTAACAATCTGTTTAAGCATAAATTATTGGTTGAAGAAATCCTAGATTTATTTATTTTAGTTAGTCGAATCATTTGTCAATTAACATTTCTAGAAATACAATTTAAAAATCGCATTTTATTTAACTTTTCAACATTCATTATTTTAAAATTAATTTTGGTTTAACAATTCAATAGATTTCTCAGGCATTACACAGTTTTTTTCAACAATCCACTGCGGCACTTTCTGTTTTCACGTTTTTGCCGAGACAAACACTTGGCTTATTTCTCTTCGCCAAAATATTTCATTTTTGTTTATTAAGATCCGAATAGTTACAGAAAATTATCAATTTTAATTAGGGAAACTGAGTATAGAAGTTTGGTGATACCGCTTTAGATTTCTTGGGATCAATGTCATACTGGGGAATGGGGAATATTTTTGCCCCTTACTCCCGGTTACTAACTTTCATTAAATGTTGTTTTAAAAAGTTTCTCAATTGATCACTTGATGCTAAAAGCCATAAGTTTCAAATTTTCCAATTACAATTTAGATGTCGCTTGGGGGTATTCCATACCCCGCAGACCCCCCGGGCGTTACTAATTTTGGTTCTTTGAGATTTGTCACTTAAATTTTAATTAATTTATTATTTGCATTTTCTTATTTTTGATTTTGTAATAATTTTTTCAGCTTTCTGATAATATGAACTCCTCAAACCGGGGGGTCTGGGGGGTGTGGAACACCCTCCAGTGCTCCAGTATCAAAAGACAAAACATTAAATGTTTACAAATTATGTATAGAAAATTTATGATACTGCTGGTACACCCCAGTGTCGGTGAAAAAACATTGAATGTTTAAAAGTTGTCCAGATGATCTACTCTCCTCCCTCCCCGTCCAAATCTCGCAGTTTCTGTTTTAATTATAATTTAATTATTTCTTCTCGTCAAAATATTTGATTTTTGATTTTTACAGAAAATTATCAAATTTAATTAGGGGAAACCTGAGAAAGAGTAGAAAATTCGGAGAAAACCCTACAGCAGACTTGAGGTTTGAGATCAAACAGTTCTTAATCAAATATTTTTTTTCATATTGCGCATTTTTCTTTTTAATAATTCTGTCTAATCTAAAAATGCTTTTTTACGAGTAACATTTTTTTGAATTTTTTTTTTATTCCATAGATGATTTTGTTGCCCTTAATTTTTGCACTGGGGGGTCTAAATGATAAAACTTTTCTTCAAGAGAAAGAAGCTAAGTTTTAAAAAATTAACAAGTTTTAAAAAGAAGACATTCATAATAAATTTTTTGAAAAAAGTTCTTTTAGAGCCTAAGCGTCGAGAGTCGCGTCGAACGTTGAGAACAAACCAGAGTACATGCATAGTGCCGCATTGAACGCAACTCTTTGTAAATATTGCATGTGTAAATACGCAGAAAATGTAATATATAAATAAAAAAATATGTGTATATAGAACCTTTCAGTAGCCCATTACAGCATAGGGCAACTAGAGTTTTAAGAACTCAAAATTGCTTAAGCATATTGATTTTATAAAAAGTTGGAGTGGGGAGGGGGGGGATTAGTTGGACGTTTTAATCCGCTAGCCACTTGAAGTTCGTATTAATTTTATACTCTATTCAAAATCTTAAAATTTGGAAATTAAAAAATCTTTGTTCAATATCCCTTAAAATGTGAAAAAAGGTGAATAAGATCAGGTTCGGACTGGCAATAATTTAATTACCGGGAAGAGATCCCAAAATTTTATTGAGGTGGAAAGAATTCACGAAAATATTGTCTTTAACATTAATTTTGTAAAAGTTTTCGAATTCACTTTTGAAAAACTTTGCAGCGACCTTTGAACCAGAATCAAAATTCTGAACTTTTTGAAAAAAAAATAAAAAAAAAATGTATAAACACAGAATACAAAATTCAAGATGAACGAAATGGAAGTTAACAGATTAAAATATTAATTTATTTTATTAGACAGCTAATCGGACATACATGAGTAACCTTTATTGAACATTTTTAATAAATAATACCCCCCCTTTGATTTAACAAGAAAACACTCTCGCCCATTTGAAAATATCCAAAATTCTCTAAATTTTAAACAACAAACAAACTTTCTCCC
Organism: Lycocerus yunnanus; assembly: GCA_036346125.1. NCBI lineage: Eukaryota > Metazoa > Arthropoda > Insecta > Coleoptera > Cantharidae > Lycocerus > Lycocerus yunnanus. The sequence continues at coordinate 1,622,292 of JARFIX010000051.1, forward strand.
TCTTCTTCTTGAATGACATTTAAACAGATTTTCTCTTCAATTTCAGTTCAATTCATTGTCTGATGATGGTAAAAACGTCTGTATAGGGTCTACAGCCTAAAAAATTCGTAAGATTCTCTTCTAAGAAAAACTTTTCTAAGATACATTAAAAAAAATTCTTATTGCCTTTTTTCGTACTGACCTTGTTCATTATTTTCGGATTTTCTGTAAAATCGGTTGGTTTTCCAAAAAAATTTATTAGAGAAAAGTTGTAACCCGTCAAATTTGCTATCCAAATTGGGCTGTTTGTTTTCTTAAGACCTTTCTTTTAAAAGGTACCGGGTTCGCAAGAAAACAAAAAAACGTAAAACTTATAAGTTTTTAACATTTCTTCTGTTAATTTAATTCTTAATTCGAAATCGGTTGATTTTAATCTATAAAGTGTTATAATGTAGTTTGTAGATAAGTAAGTGTTTTTTCAAAATCACTAATCTATTAAACTAAAATATCGATAGTTTCGGCGATATGGCCGTTTGAAGGTGGAAATTCTAAATATTGCTTTAAAGAGTGCTTCCACAGAGATTTTCCACGGTCGCGGGGACACCCTGTATCATCAATTTCTATTCCGAAATTTTTGTTGAGCTTGATATTTTAATTTGTTAATTTAATCGGCTAATTGCCGTAATCCCCAAAATTTTGAAAATGTTTTTGTTCATACAAATTTCTGGGTTCCAAATGTCATAACTCGCTCAGAAATATGTACAACAAAATTTTCAAAATTTTGAAAGTTATGCCAATTGACCGATTAAATGTCGAATTAATTATTCTATTTTGATCGGTTAAACCAACTGATTAAAATTTGATTAGACAAAATTATTTTTCGAAAGTTTCTAGCATAATTAAGTATTAAAAAATGTCGTATTGTAAATTTGAAGAAATTCAAATTGCTTACCATTACTCCCATATTTTTGCTCAAATAACTGACATCCATAAATAACTTAAATTGGATTAATTAAAGTAAATGCAAACATTGCAATTACTTATTTTGTAACAACATCTGCCTTAAATTGCATTTCAATTTTTTTGGTCCAAAAAGTTTTCGAGGACAGCGATTAATTGCAGTGACATCAATTTTTCTTGGTATGTTAATAATAAATGTGTAGTTTAAACGGGAACACGATCACTTATTATTAATTAACAAAAGGACTACAGTTTTTGCCGATTAATTAATCTAATAATTTAAATTGCACATATAATGACGAATGTGAAACTGATGGACGATGATCTTTGTCACCGTAAAATGTTGTGCCTACTATGCAAGGAGTATTATAACGGATACGGATGACGACGACGATGATGATGATGATGATTTGAGGTCACCACATCCTATTTTCTCGTAAGAAATCTCACGACCTTTTTGTGTATCGCTTTAACGAATGTTAATTTGAGGGGTCAAAATTTTGGAAGCTCTTGATAAATAAAAATTCCTAGCAAATCGATGTTCGATAAATTAATATCGGGGTATTATTTATTTACTTAAGTGTCTAAATATTTGCTTGAATTTTAATGGCTAATTTTGGGTTTAAAATTATTTTAAAATAAAAGTTGTCGAGTCAGTGGTCATAACGAGATGTGTTTGAATGGTAAAGTTTTCTTTTGTTTTGTAATTAGCTACAATCTATGCTGTTACGCTGTTCTCCTCCTCGCGTTTTGTCTTTTTTCGAGAATTACATTTGCGGTCGAAAAGAGAAAAAATTAACAGTGTAGGTAGGTAAGATGCAGAAGGTGGAAGACGATGGCGTCTGCTGCCACTTGAGACTACCAAAGCTGTCATTATGTTGTTATTGCTTTTATACGAGAAAACCATACCTTTGATCGTGCATTTGTTGCTTTTTCAGGAAATGAGATATTATCGCATTTTTTGTTTCTTCTTTTGCTACCGTTGGACAGTTTCGATTCGGATGCGATTCTTAAATGTCATTCTACTTTATTGTTTTAATTATACACCAACACGATCTTCGAGGGACCAATTTTAAATCTGAGATCGACTACCAAAACGGTGTTCCAAGTGTTTCCACAACCAGAGCCGGACTGTTGTCGCTAAATTAAAAAAAGAATAATCATCTAATAAGTACGTCAGTGTTTTTAAAAACCCCCCATTATTTAATTGAAAAAAAAAGATTTAAAGTGATTTAATTAATCGAACTATCGAATTAATCAATCCTATGATCGACTCCATGAGTTTTACTTTTCAAGTTCTGCTTTTAGTATATTATTGTCGAATGCATGTGAAATAAAACAAGCAATTGGAATTGATGGTTAATTTGTACTTTGAGTATTATTTTACATTTCGATATTTCGTTCAGTTTCAGGGGATACTCGTGTGAAATTTCAGATCCAACCCCTTTGCGACGCGCATGAATGAATTAACGAAATTCTTCGCAAACCGCACATTTTTATTTAATATCTCTCTAATTCGCTGATAGATCCGCTGGTATGCTTCTTAAATAGTTCAGGCTTGCGCATAATTGCTTTGAATTCTGGGTAACGTTTATGGAGACCTTTTCTGACTGAGAAGATCAAAATAAAAGAGAAGATTAAAAACAGTTGATTTTGGAAACGAAAAATAGCTTCTATTTCTCCCTCTCTAGCTACGGGGATAAGTTCTAGGGAGAAGAGAGACGGATTATAAGAGAAGTTGACAAGTATTAGGTTCAACTCTGAGCGAAGATTATTTCTGACCGTTTCCATTTGAAAGGCAATGGCAAACCACTGAGGTGTAATTTCTCTAGTAATCCTAACTGTAAACAGTAAAAAGTCTCCTATGTATGTGATAACACTTCGCACGCACATTACACACATAAACAGTAGCAGATCTAGCACTGAGGGGCGTCGATGCAAAAACCATTCATCATGGGTCCTAATTTATAAGTACTTTTGGTTCCATGATAAAACAAAACATTATAGAACAGAACATGAAAAAACATAACACGAAAGAACAGAACAAGTGAAAAAACAGAACAGTGAAAAAACAGAACAACGATAAAACAAAACAAGGAAAAAACAGAACATTTACGAAAGAGAATAATGAAAAATAAAAACATCGGGATAAAGTTTTGTCAATTGTTTGCATGAGTTTTGATTATTTAGTTTTGAGTTTTAAGGACGTATTACACCGAAAGTAACAATGTTTTTGATCCAACCGACACGTATTTGTAAGAGCATGCTGTAATTTGTATAAAATATTGAATAGCGGAGTTCTAAGAACTATTATTAAAAATATATAATGTAGCGTTTGTTTTTAGGGTGAATCCGAGATTTGTCGTGGATGCGTTAGCCAAAACCGACCCTAAGCAGCCTCCGCTCCAGCCGCTACGGGCCATTTTGACTGACGCTTTACTAACTAAAAATATCCCCCTAGACCGCTCCTACTCGGCAAAGTGTGAAAAGCCCTCTATAGATGTGGAGAAGAAATATGTCAACACGTCATTGTAGCAATCATCATCGGAAAATGTTGCAGCAAGGTCGTTAAATACGGAACGGACTTTAAGTGTTGGACGTCAGCTTCAATTTGACATCAACAAGCATTTTCAAACAAGCTCTGGTGATTTTTCTTAACAAACTTTGACACAAATAGAAGTAGCAATCTTTAATTTCCGCTTCCAAGAAAACTGTTTGAACAGCAGAAATTCATGATTTTTCAAAATCCATAAAAATCTTCTAGGGTGCGATATTGGGCACCAATTAAATAATCAAAAGTCATAACTAAATAATAAAAACTCATGCGAATAATTGACAAAACTTTATTCCGTTATTCTCATTTTTCAGTGTTCTTTTTTGTCAATGTTCTGTTTTTTTTTGTTGTTCAGTTTTTTCACTGTTTTGTTTTTCACTGTTCTGTTTGTTCCTTATTCTGTTTTATCGTTGTTTTGTTTTTTCACTGTTTTGTTTTTTTACTGTTCTGTTTTTTACTGTTCTGTTTTTCGTTATTCTGTTTTATCGTTGTTTTGTTTTTTCATTGTTCTGTTTTTTCGTTGATTTGTTTTTTCACTGTTTTGTTTGTCTTTATTCTGTTTTATCATTGTTCTGTTTTTTCATTGTTCTGTTTTTTCGTCGTTGTTTTTTCATTGTTTTGTTTTTTCACTGTTCTGTTTCTTACTTATTCTGTTTTATCGTTGTTTTGTTTTTTCATTATTCTGTTTTTTTGTTGGTCTGTTTTTTCACTCTTTTGTTTTTCCTTATTCTGTTTTATCGTTGTTCTGTTCTTTCATGTTGTTTTTTCATGTTCTGTTCTGTCCGGTCACCGTATTTTTAAAACCTAAAGAATATTATTTATGCTAATTTTTCAAAATAAACTCGTCTTTTATATGAGTGTATTTCTTTATTTAAGAGGTTACTGGCACTCAGCTAGGTAAATCGGAGTACTTTTTGTGATTTTTGTTTCAGAGAATTAACGATACATTTAATTGTCTTAAAATTAAAGTTTACTTTGATAATAAAACAAAAAGTGTATAAGAAAATGAAAAAGCTTTCGATCAGAGATCCCGCTATTTTGTGTACAAAAGAAGTGTTTACAATTTCAGAGCTATACATTGAGTCGTATTTTAGCAATCCTGTTTACCGATTTGAAAAATGTTGTTTCGAGAAAAACGCTTTTCAAGTTTTAATTTTTCAAAATTGCTTTGCTAACTTACATTAACTCTTACTTTTAGAAAATACCAAAATTGAAAAATCAATTTTTTCAAATTACTGAGTGCCAATAACTCCTTACACAGCACTAATAGCAGACAATAACATAAATTTGAAATTTTTGGAGTTCGGGTATCGTTTACAAAAATTTGAAGGCTCAGGTTCTACCATGGGCCTTCAAACTCATGGACTCCCGGGGTTTGGCTTTGGCCACACATAGAAGACTGTTGAATAAACGTAGGGGAAATAAAATTGAGCACAACGCGTAGTACTTATCCTAAAAACATTTGACAAAAATATGTCATAATTGACGACGGTCGTGACCTTGAAACAAATCCGGGGAGAGTCTAGCTTTATTATCGCCGTCTCTGTGCTTCGGAGGGCACGTAAAGCCGTCGGTCTCGCGTATTGACGATTGCCACCAATAACATTAAAAAATAGAGTCACAGGTACATTTTCCAATCCGGTATAAGCAGCTAAGGGGTCTTTATGCTGTATCTTTTCTGACTGTGCCTTTATAAGTTTTCAATGGAAAATCGAATTCTCTGTCGGAAGTGTTTTTGAGTATTTGTGCTTCATTTTTGAATTATCAACATCGAAAAGTTGGCGTAAAGAAAAGTACGGAGCAGTGCGGTCTTCAGACCGCACAACCATATCAATCTGAAGCCTACCCTTAATTTATTTAGCCCATAGAGATGAATTCAAAATTACTTCCCTCGAGCCACTCAAATTCGGAAATCTACGATTTTTTTTATTTTACTTTTAAATAGGTATTTTTATTTTTTTACGATTTATTTTGAAAATAAAAATTATATTTTAGAAATAAATATGACCGATAGTTATTTATATTTAAATTAAATTAAAAAATATAATAATTTTCAATACTTAAATATCATTTAAGCAGCAATAAATTAAGTAAATAATTATTCCTATCAGTTGATGGCTTCGGTTTCTCAAATGCATTATCCGCATACTTTTAAGTTTACGTCAATTTTGAATTAATTAAAATGTATGCAGTTTTCATCATCAATCAATTTGATTGATCGAGAAACGATTTACTTAATTATAAATCTATAAAATTGAATTTGTAATCTTTCTACAAACACATTTAACGTTAAAATTTTTTCAAAAATCTCTTCTAACGATTTAGAGTTTTGATTCTTTTTTAATTAGCTGAAGGATTAAATTGGGAAGCTGTGCGATGTGAAACATTGTACATTAAAATGTTATCGCCAGTCCGCCCTTGCTACATGTTTGAAATATATGTATATGATAATTATTGTCTACTTTAGGTTTTTTAATTAATTTGACAACGAATTGACAAATTACAGGGTGTTGCAGGAAAGGTGTGTGAAAATTTATGTTACTCCTGATTGAATCCCGAATGAAAGCCATAAAAATGGATTACTCCTTTGCAACAATCGGACGAAGGGACAAAAATTGAGGGTACCAAAAGTAACTGTTTTTTATTCTGTTGATCTATGTATATCGGAGTTTTTTTATGATAAGCATAATATTTACATTTCTGTCCTATTGCGCGGGTTTTTCATTTTCGGAAAATGAAAACGGCCATAATTTTATAAATTTAATAAAAACAGTCGCCTGGTGCCTGATTTCGAATATTACCAAGAATATTAAAAAATCTAAGGAAAGTAAATGGTTATTGAAATTGATGAAATCGACAACGATAATTTTCCAATAAAAGCGTAGTAATAATTTTTCAGCATTTTCCATTTAAAATTTTTCGAAAATAAAAGTCGGAAACTTTTGTTAATTAAACCAAAGTTATTATTAAGAGCGAATTAATTTATTGGAGATTTAACTAATCTCGACGCTTCTGAGTAAATGTAAAGTAAAATTTGATCCTCTATATAGATTTCCCATGAGATCAAATTAGAAGCATTACCCGACCAAAAGCTTCAAGATAATAAGGTATCTCTTATTATCCGCTTCAATATCTGACAGTGTAGTCAGGCAGCCATTACACTTTCCTTCTAGTTAATTTTGAAGTTTATCCTCCCATTTTCCCTACCATGTTTATATTTAGGTGGAGCTTTAAATTTAGGGTCGGCTTTTCTTTAGGTACACCTACCATTTACCGAGCTTTCGGACTCTTCAATGTAGATGGCGAAAGCTTTAACTTTGTCAAAATATCAACTCATCGATTCTTCAAGTGTAGATTGTTTACCAAAAAAAGTACTCCAAATCTTAACTTTACTGTTCGATATTTTTGTATATTTATTTTTAGTCGAAATCTGCATTTTTTTCTGATTTTTAAATTGTCGAATTTTAAAAAGACAAAAAATAATTTTAATTGGACGATAGATGCAACCAGGGTTAATTATTTATTAAATATTTTAATTTTTATTGTTTAACTAGTGCATGAGTCAAAATATTCATCGATTAGGAATTATTATTCATAATTTAAAATCCTAAAAAATTTCTAATAAGCGTTTGAAATGTAATTTTCATTATATCAGCTTGGGGAATTCCCGGGATGCATATTCTTAAACTTACAGCATTTTCCTAATTCGGTTATTATTGAACGTCGAGATAAACATTTTCTGTGCCAATTTTTTGAATCTGCAGTTAAGTAGGTCTGCGTAAATAGAATTGGGTTATCATTTTTTTATCACGTTTTTCGCCATTATCGATTCTTTTTTTTTTTGCAAAATGTAACTTTGTCATTTCAAATTGTTTATTTTATCTTTAAATGAAATTTATATTACGTATTTCAAAAAACAGTGTTCAAAATTTGATGTTATCTTTTGGCAGCCGAACGCTTAAAAAGTAAAATCAAATTAACAAAATATTTTTTTTTAAATTACAATAGGAGTTCCGAGGGGTACAATCTTGAGGCACACATGTTATTTTAAATAAACCTTTGTCTAAATTATTTCAAGACATGAAAACAATTTTTTTGAATATCGCTTTTGAGAAGCACTGGAATTTAAAATGTAATAATAAAATTATCATTTATTTAGTTGGCTTGTAAAATGTGAGTGTTGTTTATCTCGGTCGTTACTTTTTATGTGGGGTTCGTACAAACGCAGGGTAGCTCTGTAGAGGGAGCCACCCTTGTTATTTCTACCAGTATACTCCGTTATCCTTACGCCGTAAATCTAATTAAAAAATATGTTTAAGATTTAAATTTTCAAATGCAAATTTTAAAATGAAAATATTCAGCGCGTTTCCTAATTTTCTGAATGGTCGGAAGCATAATTTTCAAATTCCGTTAGACTTTCGAGTAAACGTTGGAGCTTATAATGTAAAATTGGAAGTTTGTACCTAGGTATTGATTTATTTATATACAAAATAGGAGTAAATAAAGTGCACAAAACTACTGCTTTGTGCACTTCTTAAGAGCGTAAAACAGCAACAAACTTTGACATAAATCGAACCCTATATACTTCCAAGTACGGTGACTGAAAGCGCAGTCGGTGTAGGCAAAAAAACTTCTCTGTTTTCTTTTGATTGGATTTTCTTTGATATAGAAAAGTGCGGAACATGAATATTCTTCCAACTTAAATAAAACAAAATCAATCATAGCTTGGCGAGGTAATCTGAAATCACAGACGAGTTGCGCATTTTGTCCAACCAAGACCGACTGCATCCACGTAGAAAAATTTTCACAATTTTCTTTTCAACAAACTTTCAATAAAGCACTGCATCTTGTGTTATTTATTCTTTCGAGAAAAATTTAATTATAATTAAAAGTCGACCAGCCAAAGTCGACAGCCCACGTTATTCAAGCCGCAAGCAACTTGGAAAACCAAAATTTTTCTTTTATGGAGCCGGTCTTGGTTTGACATTTTAAATAAAATAATCTCGTAAAAAGAATGCGATGTGAAACTTTGATTTGATGGGACTCGCTGAAATTCGTTTTCGAAACGTCTCATGTTTGAGCGGTTGGTCGATTCATCTCCATTCCTAATTTAATCTAAAAATAAAATTGTTCTTCATAAAATTGAAACAAGAAATAGGTTTTTCAGTTTAAAGAACTCGGATTTAAAATAAGCTTTTTAATACAATAAATCGCGTTACATTAAAATAAAAATTATTTTCAACTTACCTAAAGGTCCAAAACCTGCGCCACAACGCTCATCGGATAGGTCAATTTTTGTTGCATATTATTTTCAAAACGCCAACAATTATTATCTCTTGTTCTTTCCAAAGTAATTTTATTGCTAATTTTTAATTGGAATCATACAAAACTTAAATTTGCTACATTTACAAAAAATAGATAAAAAAAAGCTACAGCATCATTTCCAAGTCGGTACACTTTTCTCTCAGATGCACATCAAATGATTTGAGAAACACAGTCAATTTATACAAAGCAATCAAAAAAATTATAACTAAAGCTACGAGCAATCCAACCGTTAAACACATGAAAAGTGTAACTTGGTTTCTGAGAGAATTGAAATCCAAATTTTCGTTATTTTCCCCAACCAACTCGGCGGCATACTTAACATTTTGCATTATTTCTTTTTCTTCCGAATTATCCGAGCGACTTTTGTTAAGTTCCACAAAAAATTCACTGTACATAAAATCTTCTTCAAAATATTTGAAAAAACTGGAATTGAAGAACGCTTGGTTGAAGTAACTCGCCAGTTTACTGTTTTCAATTTCACGATCTACAAAACTCGAGAAGTTACCTTCCCCAATATTGTACAACGTCACATTTTTACTTAAAACTTCATACAACGAACTATTTTTGAAACCGTCGTCCAAATACTTGAAAAACTCAAATTTTGAAAACCGCTGCTAAAATATTGAAAGAAGTTCAATTCTTGGAATTTTGTATTAAAAAAGTTGTAAAATGTGGAATTCATGAACAATTCGTCCATATACTTGGAAGTCCATTCCATCATCATTTCTTTTTTCCTGTCGTCGGCATAATTTTTGAATTCCACACTGGTAACCGTGGTCACCATGTTATCTTCAAAATATTTCGTCAGACCTTCCGTGGTTCTTTCTTCAACTTGACGACTAACTTGCTTGTCCCGACCTTCGGTGGTTGTCTCTTCAACTTGATCGTGCCGACAAGCAATACCATCGACGTTAAACATGTTGAACGTATTCCCCGCGTGGAAGACAACCCCATTTTTTTCAAATTCATTCTTGATGAAAACCAAATCACTGCAAACCCACTGGTTATTGTCCAACCAAATGGAACTCAGCGTTTTAACCTGCTGCTTCAGTAAACTAGCGTTAAGTCTCTCCAACCAGTTATCATTCAAATACAAAACTTGCAGATTTCGAAAAACGTGGAAAGTGTGTTCCGAAATAACTTTCAATCGGTTTTCGTTCAGCCACAATTTCTTCAAGTTACTCAAACCACTAAAGTTCCAAACTCCAATTCCACAATTCTATTATCCGACAGATCGAGAATTTCGAGTCCGTTCAAATTTTGAAACGAACCTATCGGCAAGTGTGGAATTTCGTTGCGACTTAAATTCAAACTGGTAAGATCAAACAAACCAATGAAGGTGTCTGCTTGGATACTCGCAATGGAGTTTTTGGCAAAACTCAATGTTATTAGATGACGCGAAGTGTTGAATAACGCCGATCTTAGTTCTTTAAGTTCGTTGGATTCCAAAGTTAAAGTTTTTATTTCAGAGAATCCAATTGGTTCGATTTTAAAAATTTTATTATAACTTAAATCGACTGTGTCAGCGCAGTTGAGTTTGTTCCAGTTTTTGATGACGCCGATGCTGTTGTTGTGGAGATTGAGTTGATTCAGGCCGGATGGCAAATTGTTGAAGTCGAATTCTTGGATGTAGTTGTCGGACAGTTCTATGATTTGCATTTTCATTGCGAGTTTTAATAACCGATCAGGTATATTCTGCAATTTATTGTTTGAGATGTACAGGGTTTGAATGTTGACTAAATCATCGAATGATCCGTTTTCGATAGTCGATATATGGTTGTAATCCAATTGGATACCGTTGAGCGAGGATAGAGAAGAAAATGATTTATGGAGAACGTGTGTTAGGTTGTTGTGGATTAAAACTAGGACCTTTAGAGATAACATTCCGGAAAATGCATTATCGTCGATAGTTTGTATGTTATTATAGGATAGATCTAAAAATTCCAAATTCAGTAAGGAATTTAGGGTTCCTCGTGTTATAATCTTAAGGTTGTTATGTGATAAGTCAAGTTGTTTCAATGTCTTCAATCCGCTAAATGCTCCTGGTTGTATGGTATCAATTTTGCTGTTATTCAAATAAATTTCAGAAACACTTTTCAATTTGGAGAAAACTCCAGTTGGAAGGACTTGTATTGTACTGGTGGTATATTGGATGTACTTAAGATTTTCTGATGTGGATAAACTGTTAGGATTTATGGACCTCATATTTGAGCATGTTGCATAAAAGTAGAGTGTGGGGTAGTGGTATTTGTCTTTACATCCAAAAAAGTTGCATTTATGGGAATACAATTGTCGAGTGGAACTCTTTTGCTCTTGTACCGTGCAGGTAGATTGAATTTCTCGCAATAGCTTCATCAGCAAAATCAGGAGAAACAGTTTCATGGTGAAATTATCTGAAAATATCGAATTAGTGCAAATGTAATCTTAATGCTATTTTCTGCAGTAGAAAATAGGAGAGACTGGGGCAAATTGAGATATGAAACAATGATATTTTAGCAGTATATAAATGGAATATAAAAAAAAGGTGTTGGAGGTCCTGGGTACGACCTTAAACTGCATTCCATATTCTTTACGAAGACAACAAGCACCGCCATGGTATTACTAAGATAAGATAGCAAGTAATTATCTGGGAAAGTAATACTGTGGTTCTAAATCCACGTTAAACTGTAGGTACTGTTCGATTTGTATTGCTATCCCCACAGTCCCCCCCACGATGTTTACTTTTGAGAATTTATAAAAATTTATTATTTAGCAAACTATGTTATTGATAATATTTTAAAATCAAAACGAATGCAGTTAATATATAGCCGATATGTACCCAATCGGAGCTGTAGTTGGTTCTAAGGATATCTTAGATTGGCAATAAAGGAACGAACCAATCAGATGTGTGTAATAGAATTCACTAATCGTAAAATTATAATAAATTAATTTTAAATAACTCTGATCAAATTAATAATTTATAAAAGTCGGATGTTAAATAAAAATCTGACAAGATGACAGTACAGTGGCGGAACAATCGACTAATAAGATTATTTATGGTAGAGTTTGATATTTGGTATTATAACTTGAACAGTTAAAGGTTCATTGTGCAATGTACTCACAAAATATTGATTTATTTATATTTATTTAAGGGTCTCTACCACATGTAAAGCCAGAAAATTAAGCCTAAGTAGGTTTAACACTGCTGTCATAAGCAAGAAGGCAGTAGTTGCATTTTTTTGGAAATAGAATTTTTTGTATTTTTGAAATCGGCGGAAAAAACTACATCTAAAAATACATAGAACTGAATTTCCAAAAAAATATACTTAGCAGAGTTCAAGTATTACGTAAGCAAACTTTCAATGATATTATACCCCCCTTCCCCATATAAGGAAAAATCAAAAAATTGTGACCACTTCCTCCAAAAAATAAGGCACAAGAATTTTTTCAAAATTTTTATTAATTATTAAAATTATAATTTTCATTATTTTATAATCGGCAAAAGTAAGAAACAATTGAATCCCCGCGTGCTAAACCTGCTTACGTAATACTTGAACATTCCTTACTGCTTTTTTCTTGATGACAGCAAAACAGGGTGGATAGGTTTATCGCAAAATCGGGATTTTCTCGGTAGACCAACGAAGTTGGTTACTAATCAAGCAGATATCCGAAAACCTTCAATTCATTTTTGAGAAAACCAAACTTTATAGACCGACAATAGGGAATTTTCCTCAGTAATAGCAAAAAAAGAGCTTTAGAACAGCGATACATTTTTTGCTATTTATTCATTCTGCCACAATAATGAGTCAAAATGTCACGTCATAAAAGTCAAAACTTTAATGTGTTTATGATAAAAATAAACCGCACAAACCGGGGGGTTTGGGGGGGTGGAACACCCTCCAGTGCACCAGTATCGGAAAACAGAACATGTATAGAACTTTATGATACTGCTTTAGTTTTCTGGAGATCGATGACATATACTGGGAATATTTCATTCTCCCTTTCTTTCCCACCAAACTCACGATCAATATCTTGCATTTTATGTGGTTTAAAAAAATTATTTCATTGATCACTTGATACTGAAGTCCATAAATTCGCAAATAAGTTACAATTTGAGTATTATGACTGAGGAGTATTCCATACCCTCCAAACCGTATTCCTAGGGGTGTTTTATATAGAGTCGTAGGTTCGAATCCCCGGAACCTTAATTCTTGGTGGGTGAAATTTTCTGTTATTTATTGATTCTACCATAACAATTAGAAAAAATGTTACATTATCAAAGTCAAATTTTCAATGTGCTTATGGTAAAAATAAATTGCATGGACCGGGGGGTTTGGAAAGGGGGGGTGCAACACCCTCCAGTGCACCAGTATCGGAAGGCAGAACTTTTTACATATCGTCGGTTTAGAAGTAAAACTCATTAAGTAACATAATTGATGTTATGAGATAATTGAGTTTAAAGATATTTTTACTTTAAAAATCAGTCTTGCATTCGATTGAGCTGATTTTTCGGAAAATCAATTATATAACCGTATATTTTGTATTCTTGTAAACTAAGATTATGGCCCTGATGCACTTAATGTAAAACACTCATTTTGTTCAAAATTGTCATTAGTGCCGACGAAAATATCGTCGGCTTAAAGGTAAAACTCATTAAGTAACATATTTATGTTTTACTACTCGGTGTCAATAATTCGTCGTAAGTAATAATTAAAAGTAACAATTTAATAAAAAATCGAAAATACAAATGAAAATCTTTTGAAATAATATTGAAAACATAATTAAGTATTATTATATCAAAATGAAATTAATCTTCTTCAAAATCTGTTTCATCGGCTGCTGCCTCTGGTAGTAATTCTTCTTCGAGTTCATCAGATCTAGAAGGCAGATTTCTGTACCAATTCTGTAATTCTTCAGGAATAAGACCAGTGTCACAAAGTTTAACAAGGTCCTTCTTCTTCTTTTCATGGATTGGTAGCTGATGAAAATAAGCAGGTTTCAGAATATGAGGTAGACGACGTCTACCTCTACCTGTGACGGATATTGTTTTAAATTCTGAAAATGACTATACTTATAGGAAATAACATTTGGGTTCTTTTTTCATATCTTAAACATTTAATTTTTAGCCATTCAACTTTATTTTTTTATCCTTATTTTTATTTTTATTAATTTTCTTGCCAGTTCTTGAAAATCAAAAAAGTCGCCGAATTTTAATTCAATTACTTCATAAGGTTCTTTCTTGGTTTTATTTTTGGATCTTGCACTTCTGAAGATATCTTTCCAATCCTTCATAAGAAAAACAGATGAATATTTTTTAGCTTTTTCAATTGCTGAATTGAATTAAGTAACTTAATGAGTTTTACTATTGCCTGAAAAATGTGATAATTGTACTTAATGAAATTTACTTCTTGCTAAAATGCTTGAGAAACTATAAAAGTGCTTAATGATTTTTTCATATGACAGAACTTCAAGTAAGTGTTGCTTAGGTATATTTAACTCAATTTTCATCAAAACTGTACTTAGTGAGTTTTACCTCTAAACCGACGATATTATGTACAGCAGCTTCATGATACCCCTTTAGATTTTTGAGGAACAATAAGAGGGATATTTAATGCCTTCCCCTCTACCCTTCGAACACCCGGTACTGTTTTCCGATACTGGTGCACTGGAGGGTGTTCCACACCCCCCAGACTCCCCGGTCTGTAAAACCATGTTTTTTAATTTGGGTTTTTGAGATTTGTTCCTTAAATAGGAATTAATTAATTTTTTAATCGAATTTTTATGTATTTTCCTTATTTTCGATTTTGTAATAATTTTTTCAGCTTTTTATATAAATTAACTGTTAAAACCGGGGGTCTGGGGGGTGTGGAACAACCACCAGTGCATCAGTATCGGGAAACAGCATATTAAATGCTTACAAATTATGTATAGAAGCTTTATGATACCGCTTTAGATTTCTGGGAAACAATAACATATCCGGGGGTATTTTATTTTCCCCCCCTGCAAACTCACGGATACAATCTGCATTTAATGATGTTTTAAAAAGATTCTCAATTGATCACCTGCTACTGAACGCAACACATTTGCATACTTTATATATTATTTATATATTTATATATTATTTGAGGGTATGGCTCTGGGTATTCCATACCCCCAGACCCCCCCGGTCTCTAAAGCCATGTTTTTAAATTTGGGTTTTTGAGATTTGTTACTCAAATATGAATTAATTTATTTATTAATCGCATTTTATGTATTTTTCTCATTTTCGATTTTGTAATAATTGTTTTCAGCTTTTTATAAAATAAACTGCTAAAACCGGGGGGTCTGGGGGGTCTGGAACACCCTCCAGTGCATCAGTATCGGAAAACAGGACATCAAATGTTTACAAATTATGTAAAAGCTTTATGATACCGCTTTATTTTTTGGGGGAAAAATTATCTATACTGGAGATATTTTAGCCCTCCGTTTTCCCCTCTGATTCAATATCTTGAATTTTATGTTTTAATTAAAAGTTTTTCAATTGATCCCTTGATGCTGAAGGCAATAAGTTTGCAAATATGTGTATTACAATTTTAGTATGGCTGAGAGATATTCCATACCTTCCAGATCGTATTTCCAGGGCTATTCCATTCAGTTCTCTCAGGTTCGTAGGTTCGAAGCCCACTTGTTGCAGTTCTATAAAACGTTAATAGATGGAGTTTCTTTTATTTTGTTTTTTATTGATTTTACGACAATAATTAGTGAAAATGTTCGGTAATCAAAGTCAAATCTGCAATGTGTTTATGATAAAAATAAACCATGTAGACCGAGGGGTCTGGGGTTCAGGTATGGAATACTCCCAGCGTCTTAGTACCGGAAGGCATAGCATTGAATATTTAAAATTTTGCAGAACATTTGCGATATTGCTTTAGTTTTATGATAAAATAATACTGAGGATATTTTCTACCCACCCCCAATTTTTATTTTTCATTTTATGTTGTTAACAGATCTACCCAACTTCAACATTTTTGGAATACTCTCCAGCCGATCATTTTATTTTTCCGAACCATGCAAAGCTTTGCGTTTTAATTTATGTTTTGTATTGTCGGCTAGAACCCCCTCTCCCCGGCCTCTAAAACTTTTTCAAAATGTCTTTAAAACAGTATCCTAATCGAATGAGTGCACAGTTTAATGTAATGTTTTGATTTCTTGTTTTTAAACAGCAGTAGAATCGAAACTATTGATTTTTAGTAGAAATAATTCAGTAGATATTTTTTTCAAGAGCTTGAAAATATCTAAAACTAAGTTCTAACCATTTATTGTCCAAAATTGATAGCTCTGTCGAGTTATGGATTAAATTGGGCAAAGAAAATATCTTTTGTTTGAAAACTCTGTTTTTTAAACAATCAAACAAAATTTAATCGATAATAATAAACAATAAGGTAAATATAACCAGGTTTAACCTTAATTTGATTTTTGATATTTTTATGATTTTTTTCTTGTTCTGTGAAAAGTGTAAAAGATTGCGTTTTAAAAAAGGTAGCCCGATTCGGGAAGAGTTATAATTTTCTATACACAATAAAAATTGAATTAATATAACGATGTTTTGTGTGATACAGGAAATGACAAATAATCACTGCAGTCTAAACACAAAAAATGCCAATCTCAAAATTATCAAAACAAAATAATAGCAGTCTGAATGTACCTACCCCACTCTCTCCTACATTTTGCAAATTTTTATGTTTAAATGAAATTTTCTAATTGTACTTACTTGTGATGCACTAAGTTATAATTTCACTACTGTTTGCAATAACAAAAGGATGCTCTATGACAGTAATTTTATAATTAAATACATTTTTGATAACATCATTATCATCTCGGATGTATCATTTTCCTACATTATGTAGATTATAAAACAATTAAAAAGTTTAATTTTTGTAACTTCAACGTAGAAATAAATGTTGTCATTTTGCATTTACACCCCCCTGCTCCTTGAATACCCGCAGCAGTTGAATATATCATTTTTGAAAACGCCCTGGCACATCGATTCCTTCCCGATTATAATAAATTTTAATAATATGACATTTCGATAAGTTAATTAGAAAAAGAATTTGTATTTTAGTGTGTAAATGAAAGTCTAAAGCAAACATCTGAAAAAGTGGAAACATCTGAGAAGCTATTGGAGTTGTAAGATTAGATTACCGAAGGATCTGCGCGTCGATCATCTAACGCTGCATTAACATTATTATCACGGTAGCGAAGAAGGAATTGAATTATGTACGGAACTTCCAGCTTCTCAAGCTTCACAACTTTTCTCTTATATTGTGCAAATGAAGTTCACTCCACGTCTAATGCATTGTATTTTTTTCAATTTTTATAGTGGCCAAACTATTTCAGAATTTTAAGTTTAAATTAATTCACCGCACAGCTTTAACCGATTTATTGGCCGTCCCTCGTATATTATAAGAAAAAAACGAGATAATATTAGAAAATGTAAAAATCAGCAGCGGACAAGATTGAAACACGATAGAAAAACCGAGTGTGTTGTATGTTGTGTATGCAATGAGAATTGAATGGTGTCAAGCTGTCAAGTCGACTTGATGGAGTGATTCATCTCGTGCTTTCTTTGGATCTGTATTATAGAATTTGCTCGTCTTGCCTCAATAATATCCACTCAGCAAATCTCGATGTTTACATCTAACAGATTTGTTTCTTCTGGACGGTAAGATTTGCTGGTTTTGATTTGCAAATTAATTTTACACATTTTTTTTGGTTTTCGTTACCCATGGCTTCGAAGCAATCCAATTACGAAACAAACATTGGTTTAGATTTAGTTGTTGGTTTTGATAAGGAAATCGTTGCTTTTATCTACATAATATTATGATTGATAGTGGAACTTGAATTTTTTTTCTTTTTTTAAGAGGGGCGAGTAATGTTTTGGTGTAAATCACGTGAAGTATAATACACGGCAGTTTGGAACGGGAGGGGTTACCTAGTAACTTTTTATATTATTAGTTCTAGTTTTTATTACATACAAATGACCAAGGTTGTGCGGTCTACAGGCCGCATTTTGCAGAAATAATTTTGAATTTACTTTATATGTAGGTTACAAACAGGAGTGAGTGAATAGAAATCCATTTAAATTCACCAGAACCTGCGTATTATGACTCAATTAAAAAATACAACTTTTGTCTTAAGCCCCACTTATGGCTGGGGGGACCCTCTGGTCTGCAGAATTACTTTTACATGATTTTGCCTTGTACGCCGATAGTGAAGAAAAGCAGTTTTCAGGTCGAATTCTGTTCACCGTGACGCTGCACCTTGTATTCCTGAAATTATTTTTAATTTATGGAGGTTTACAAATTTTTATTTTTTTGTTTGAAAAATCTTCCTAATTTGGTACCTTAGTTAATTTTAGATCTTGATCAGGTTCAAGTTCCTGACGTATTTTTCAAAAATAAACGCGGAAGTATGCAGCTAATCTGCCGATATGGCTAATCACGTCGAGGAAGTTGTAATGCACTTCAAATCGCACTTAATTGCAATCAATGCGTTTCCATCGAGGATAAACTGGCCGATAATTTTGAAACGCAAATTTCTTAGTCAAGGTTTTTTATTTTAAAACCTCTGGAGAGATTCACAGGGGAAACCCCAACACGAAGGCTCTCTAAATAATTTGATGAGAATTTTGTAACTCTTACAGATGGTCGTACTTTTTCGAGTAGATGAAAATGTAATAACTGAAAGTTAGATAGCCCATGGTGAAATAAAAACGATCCATTATCAGTGTTCGTGTCTGTCGTCTTGCGCTTGGGGGTGACGTTGACTGATGTTCGTTTCGGCACGCCACTGAGGTATCCGCACAATTTTATTTTCTTTGTGGTGTATCTCACCACGCAATAAAATTTTTATATTAGTCGTCATTTTTTTTTTGAACGGCATCCTATATTTTTGCATATTGAAAAACGATCTTAAATAAGCAAGCACAAACGCTCTCATTACAAATTAGAATTCAATTCGAGTTAAATTCCTTGTTACGTAAACTTCTACTGTATAAGCTTTAACTGCTTCCCTAGAGAAATTGAACTTGAACCGCTGCTATTCGAGTAACACAAGTATCAAAAAAGGACCTGTGTTATTATAAAGGGGAAGCGATTTTAAGCGCCAAGTGGATGTCAGGAAGGCGAAGCAAACAGGAATTTTTGTGAAGCGTATAATGCGCTCGGAATAGTAATCGATTTAGGTGGATGAGTTTCGCGAGACAATTTTTCAGTTTTGTTTTTGAAAATTTCATTGAAATGAAATGAAAATCGAGTTCAAATCGATACTTTTAAATGGATCTCCCTTTTCGTCGAATTTCTTGCCCTAAAGGGGTGGCGGGTGAAATTATCGGATCTGTGATGAGGAGCAGTAGAGAGCCACGTGCAGGAGCCCTGTAATCTGGCGGATCGCGGATAACTGGCTGCTACGAACTACACCTAGTCTCTACCTACACCCTTTAATTTCCGCCACATTCACTCGGATCCTAACTTTAATTGCACCCACACGGCTCTGAAAACTGAGCTGTTGAAAACCGAAATTGATGTCGTAACTAGGAAATGAAACTTCTAGCCTGAATAATTTAAGGATACAAAATTTAACCATATCAAAGTTATAGTGACGAAAATTCTCAACTACCCAATTATTACACATTTAAAAACAGCCCTTTGTTCGTTTGTTTTATTGGGCGACAAGTTTCGACTTTCACTTGATGCAATTCGACTCGAGACACATCAAAAGGTCTCGTTTGTTTGAAAATATTGGAAACGACTATTTTGGCTTTCGAGGGACTTCCCAACCCTCGTCGGCGTAATATACAAAAATTCATTGTGCGACTGTGATTTAATTAAACAAAGCATTTTTAATAAAAATTTGCACTCGGACAAAAAAGTAAGCTGAACCGGAACCGATTTAAAATTGCATCATTAAAAATTTCAATCTATTTGCTCAAATTTAAAATTTTCACCTGTAAGATAGATAAGGTAGGTGAAACAAGCGAAACCAAATTTATAGATGTGGAATCGCATTACAAAAAACCATCTCACATGTCATATTATATACAGTAAAATGATAAATGTATACTTTTTAATGGGGTAGACTGCCGTTCACATTTTATAACTTATAATTAAAGTGTAGGTTCTTTTTTAAGCAAAAATTAATAACCCAGTTCAGTGCTAAACATTAAAAAGTGAGCATTGTTTCAAGTAATAACCGTTTATTTGCTTGCTTACAAATTATTATTAGTCGAAGTAAATCATAAAACGTTTAAAAGTACTGAAGAACGCGAATAATTTTTAAATTGAAGAAAAAGTGCGCGCGGTACTTGCTCGGAGCGGGGCGTTATTGGACGACACCGACATGCGATGACCGAAATAGTGTTTCAGTTTTGTTGTTTAGCACAGAGGTATCTCTTATGCATTTTATATGACACCTTAACAGACAGGCGGGTGTTTTAATTAAACTGTCGGGTGTTTAGCTCTTAATGACATCATAAAAAATGTCATTACGAATGCCATATGATAATGTTGCACTTGCAGATGTCATGAAACAAGTTGAAGATGCGGCAGTTAAGCAGAAATAAAATTTATACTACACCTTGGTTATTTTACTGTTTATATTCTGTAATTGCTTCTCTAACCTACGTTGTTACCTTGTTCAACTCCGTGCTTATTTTGTCATTAACTCTTCTTGCTATTCTTAATATTTTATGATGCAACGTCTGCAGTGTATCGTGCGCAATTTTCCTTTCATTGTGGTATAACTGCAATATTTACCCACAAAGAGGAATACAATTTTTTTGCCAACAAAAGATGTGTTTTTCATATATATCGATCGTTCTTTACAATGAATCCAAATCTTTACCGTTCGATAATAATTATTGTTACATCGACCGGTCATTGTTAAAAACTTTTTGGAAAAATCCCTCTTTGAAAGAAGTGGTCGATTCATTATTTTATGGTAAAATTAAAAATTATAGCGGAGCTATAGAATATTTAAAACTACTTTCCATTTCGATCAATTTTGCGTTGACCGTGTCCAACAAAAATATTATCTTAAATTCACCACACTTACAATTAAATTAAAAATACAGTAGAAGCGACTTTCGAGTAATTAGATTGAGAGCTTAATTTGTTCAATAATGGGGTATTTAACCGTCCCATTGAAAAATAAAATCTAAGCAAGTTGGTAGCTAAAAACGTTAGAAAAATATTTTTATTCAATTTAATTTTGAATAGACGAACATGGTTGATAGATTTTTAACTAAAATCGTGACTTACGGCTAAATCCAAACAATGATAAATTGAAGACGTTGTATTTATTTTTAATCCAACTTCTTTACTGTAATTTAATTTGTGAGATGATGATGATGTCGTTTGCTTATCACAATTTGCATATTAAAAGGTACAAGAATGGCGTTTTTTGTGATCCAACTATAATAACGACGAAGTTTTGAATTGAAAAAACACGATTCAATGCCCAAGGGGATAATATCTGAAAAACTGAAAACTTCAGCATGAGTGGTTGACGATTTTGAGGCTCAAAAACATGGGAAACGCCATGTTTATGATTGATGTAAAAATTATTGTATTATTGTAAATAATTGGCTTATTATGTCCGTTTATCATTGGCGTAGCGTCACGGGGGCTAAAAAGACTTCAGAATCGTTGGAGCCTCTTCCTGTCACGGAAACAAACAGAAAATGTTGTACTTTACAAACACTGAATCGGAAAAGGTATAGTTCTTTTGCATTCCAAAGTTGTTTCCATACTTTTGATTGCTTTAGTTTATTACAATTTTTCCACTGTCGTCGAGAAGTTTTTCCACCAATTTTGTTCGATATCTGCCGGTAAATTCTGTTTTTCCTCGCACTTTTCTCTCGCCTATTTCTCTTTTGCTTGTTTTATCTTTCTAACAAATAAATACTAGATTTATTCCTAAATATTAGAATTATTACAGAAAAAGTTACATTATTTGGCTTTCTTGTTCTCTTGGGTTCATTGAGATAAAAACAACGTCAAAATCATGGTCAAAATCGTAAGTTGCTGAATACAATCAATTGAAAAAAAGAAAGAATTCATCAAAACCATCATCTAACGATGATGAGAATATTTCAAACCAAAGCAAACATTTTCTGGACTGGAAATTAAAAAACCTATGAAGACTGAATATTCAAATCGCTTAAATTAGTTGCAATACAATTCAGAAATTTATTCTTACCATTCTTGAAATCGACCCAATCGTGGCAAAGTTCTTAAATTCAAACACAGCATTCTTAACTTAGGATATCAAACTACTGATTGCTGTCTGCAATTATAATAAATTAAGTACGACATTCTTAAATTTTGTTTCAATTTCAGAATTCAAAAACGATACTCTAATAATTTGAGTGTAGCAATAGAACGAAACCAAGACAGCTTTGAGGTAGGACCAAGAGAAAACCCAAAAGTTACATTTGCCAAAAACCGTTTTTTCGAAGCACGACAATTTTAAGGCGTCCCCATGGTTTCAATTATTTATTTACAACATAACGAGAAGTTGAAGAGCGTAAAATTGAATGAAATAATTTAAGTTAGTAATGAAATAGGCGATCATTAATTTGAAATTAATTTGAAAATTTGACTTTTAACGAGATATAAAAATAAAATATTTTGGTAAGTTGAAGCGGAAATGGAGTCATTGGGTATTTATTTTTAAACTTTTTAACGGATTACGGTACATTTCACACGAATTCACGGTCGAGGTGTTCGATAACAAAACACAGGTGTCAAAGGTGTCTTTAAGCTTCCAAGTTAAGCCCTTCAAATTTGAGCCTCTGTCATATTTATTTGTTGATATTGTAATAAGAGAGGGATAAATTAAATAAGAAATTATGAAAATACAATTAATTTAATTTTACTGACGATTTAGAACGGGAAGTTTAACAAAAGAGTCGTGTGTGTCTGTGTGATGTTTATGTAAGTTTAAGACCTTACATATTTTTGACGGATACAGATGGTTTCATTAACGCTCTTATAAATGATATAGTGTAAAGTAGTCTTGAAAAATGACTTTCAATTTTTAGCGGATGTAATACCAAAATTCTTAAGATACCCCTAGTTAACTGACAGGGAAATTTTCTCTTTATTAGTGTTGTTTTGCTGAAAGAATATTAACGAACCATCCTGTAGTGGCTTGGCGAAAAAATGCAATCGGAGAGAAAATTGGACTTATTCCTACAACTTATGGTTCATCGTCAAAGGAATCAATTTTAAGCATTACACCACATTGGACGTTTAGTTACAGAAAAAAATTTAATTCTCTAATTAAAGAGAAAACAGTTTTAGTAATCGTGTATACAATAATGAAAAACGTGAGAACGAGAAAGGCGCATTTAAAGCATCCATTTGCCAGGAAGTATTGCAATTCTTGATTTTTTTTTAACGGAATGCAAGTGTCTCATCCGCTTCTGTTCTTATTACCTATTTTTTACCTTATTTTATTTTAGGTGCCAACGACTAATCGTCAAAGCATTTTTCCTGCTGAATTATTTTTCTTTAGTTTGCATAATTTAACTTTTTATTCTTTCAATGTTTCTTGGCTTTTTGTATATTCTTGACTGCACAGATGTCGTCGCCTTCAAAACTATTGATTTTTCAGTGTTAACAGATTAATGATTTTTAAAGAGAATTTGCTTATCTATAAACTAATCAATAAAAACAATATAAAAGGAAACTTTACCCATTAACTTTATATAATGCTCCGATGAGTGAGATTCGAGTGTATGGAGTACCTCACGGCCATATTCAAATTGTAATAGATATATTTTAAAACCGTGATCAATAGAAAAACTTTTTGAAGCAACATAAAATGCAAGATAAATATTGCTATTTACCGATAGTCAGAGGGGAAAGCGGTGAGGACAAAATATCTCCAGTTTAAATGATTTTTCCCCAAAAAAGTAAGGCGGTATCATATAAAGTTTAAGTATGATTTGTAAACATTTATGAGCTGCTTTCCGATACTGGTGCACTGGAGGGTGTTCCACACCCCCAGACCCCCGGTTTTAGCAGTTCATTTTTATAAAAGGCTGAAAAAATTATTACAAAATCGAAAATAAGAAAAATACATAAAAATGCTATTATAGGCCAGTCAGTAAAGGAATTGTATGATGCAAACGGTGGTGTAGAAGATTTTATTTTTAACTTGTATAAAGAGGTACAAGCATGTGAAAAACAAAATGCTAACACGGGCGACCTCGGAGAACTTTTGGCAGCCAAAGAACTTCAAAATTTTAGGACTTTTTTTAGTTTTTTGCATATAACTCCTAAACCGTGGATCCTATCAAAACATTTGTGGTTTAACAAATTAAAGAGCGTTAAATTCTGCGTCGAATAAGTACCACAACTTAATAATTTGGTCAAGTGGTATGGTCGAAAACTACGGTCAAAAACGACGATTTTTCTAATTTTGTCAAAACTGAGATATACGTATAGTGAGTGCGCGTCCGGCATCGATCGCGCTGCACTAAATTTGTTGTAACTTTTAAACTAATTAATGAAATTGAGCATTCAAAAGCTCAAATGAAAGAAGAAACATGTAGCTATTGGATTATTATATTTTCAAATAAAAAATGAATGTATATAAGAGTAGTATATGTATATAATTGGAACATACGGAGATATCCGATAAAATCGCTAAGAGCTATTATTATATATTCTAAAAATTTTTTTACACTAAATTCACTTATTTTAAGTCCTATTAATAATATATGCTAGTTAGGTAGGTTAAATAAATTTTTATAAAAGTTATTAACGTTTAACGTACTCTAATTTAACGAATTTTGGAGCAAAAATTTATTTTTATTTCTGTAAAATAAAAAGGGTTGATTTACTTTTAACCTAAATCCTCTTATAGCATCTTAAAGTACACATTTCAAGCTTTAAAAACCGCACCTGTAGAAATCCAATAACGCGATTTAAGCAAGAGTAATATGTGGTTAAAGTTAGGTATACATTTCAGATTTTATTACTTACCCAAAATTTTGAAATTTTGGAAGTATACATCTTCAATACTAAATTTTTGAGATTTTTTTTACTTATCGGATATTTTTATACATTACTTCTAGAGTAATCTGTAAAAATTTCAGATCTTTATTTTAAGAATTGTAGAAATGGTAGAGCTCTTAGCGATTTTATCGGATATCTCCGTATGTTCCAACTATATACATTTACTACTCTTATATACATTCATTTTTATATTAGAAAATATAATAGTCCAATAGCTACATGTTTCTTCTTTCATTTGAGCTTTTGAATGCTCAATTTCATTAATTAGTTTAAAAGTTACAACGAATTTAGTGCACGCGATCGATGCCGGACGCGCATTCACATATACGCATATCTCAGTTTTGACAAAATTAGAAAAATCGTCGTTTTTGACCGTAGTTTTCGACCATACCACTTGACCAAATTATTAAGTTGTAGTACTTATTCGACGCAGAATTTAACACTCTTCAATTTGTTAAACCACAAATGTTTTGATAGGATCCACGGTTTAGGAGTTATATGCAAAAAACTAAAAAAAGTCCTAAAATTTTGAAGTTCTTTGGCTGCCAAAAGTTCTCCTGAGGTCGCCCGTGTTAGCATTTTTGTTTTTCACATGCTTGTACCTATTTATACAAGTTAAAAAAATAAAATCTTCTACACCACCGTTTGCAACATACCACCTTATTTCGATTCTCTACTGACTGGCCTATTAATAAATAAATTAATATTCATATTTAAGTAACAAATCTCAAAAACCTAATTTAAAAAACATGGTTTTAGAGACCGGGGCTCTGGGGGTGGAGTCCAGAGCACCAGTATCGGAAAAAATCAGGAATTCAGGGAGAAGAAGGCATTAATTATCCCCCAGTTTATGTTATTGTCTCTCAAAAATGCAAAGCGGTATCATAAAGTTGCTATACATAATATGTAAAACGTCCTGATTTTCGATACTGATGCACTGGAGGGTGTTCACACTACCCAACCCCGGTTTAGCAGTTTATTTTATAAAAAGCTGAAAAATTATTACAAAATCGAAAATAAGAAAATACATAAAAATACGATTAACAAATAAATTAATTCATATTTAATTAAAATTTCTCAAAAACCCAAATTAAAAAACATGGTTTTAGAGACCGGGGTCTGGGGGTGTGGAACACCCTCCAGTGCACCAGTATCGAAAAGAGGACCGGGAATATCCCCCAGTATAAGTTATTGTCCTTCAAAAATCTAAAGCGGTATCATAAAGTTGCTATACATAATATACTCAAAAATACTCAATTATACTCAATAACGTCAAAACGTACTGACTTCCGATACTGGTGCACTGGAGGGTGCACCCCCCAAACCCCCCGGTCTATGCGATTTATTTTTAACATGAGCACATTGAAAATTTGACTTTGATAACGTAACATTTGCTCTTATTGTGGTAGAATCAATAAATAACAGAAAGCTTCACCCATCAAGGATTGAGGTTTCGGGAGGATTTGAACCTACAACTTTATATAAAATACCCCTAGGAAAACCGTCTAGAGGGTATGAAATATTCTTCAGCCAAACTCAAATTGTAGTAGATATATTTGCAAATTTATGGTCCTCACAGTATTCAGTGATCAATAAAAATAATTTTTTAGAACAACATAAAATGCAAAATATTGATCGCCAGCTTGGGGGGCAAGAGAGGAAGGATGAAATATTCTCAGTATATGTCACTGTTCCCCAGAAAACTAAAAGAGTAACAAAAAGCTTCTATACATAATTTGCAAACATTTGATGTTCTGTTTTCCGATATTGGTGCACTGGAGGGTGTTCCACACCCCCCAGACCCCCCGGTTTGTGCGATTTATTTTTATCACAAACACATTAAAGTTTTGATTTTGATAACGTGACATTTTCACTAATTATTGTGGTAGAAGGAATAAATAAGAGAAAAAATTTATTCTGTTCTCAGTCTATTAATCGATCGGATCAAAATTTTGCTGACTTATTTTCGTGTAAAAAAGAAAATAGATACAGGAGAGAATAACCACGGAAAATGATCGATTAACGAGATTCATATTGTCCCTGCTGCTTTCTAGCAAAGCCACAGCTAAAAAGGAACTATTCGCATTTAAGCAAGTTGTTTTTTCGCTGTTCTAAAGCTCTTCTTTTGGTATTACTGTGAGGCATTCCCCCCCCCCCCTTTATTATTGGTCTATAAAGTTTAATTTTATCAGAAATGAATTGAAGGTTTCGGTATATCTGTTTGGCACAAGTAACCAACTTCGTTTTTCTGCTGAAAAATCTCGATTTTACGCTAAACTTATCAACCCTGTTTTTCCGTCATAAAGAAGAAATCAGTAAGAGGGCGTTCAAGTATTACATAAGCAGGTTTAGGGGGCCGGGGATTCAATTTGTTCTTACTTTTGCTGATTACAAAATAATGAAAATTTAAAATTTAAATTTTGATAGAAAATAAAAGTTTTGAAAAAATTCTTACGTCTTATCATTTGGGGGAAGGGGGTCACAATATTTTTTATTTTTGCTTATACAAGGGAGGGGTCTAAAAGCATTGAATGTTTGTTTACGCAATACTTGAACGGCTTTAACTATATTTTGGAAATTGAGTTGTTTGTATTTTTAGATGTAGTTTTTTTCGCCGATTAGAAATACAAAAATTCAAAACACTCAGGTTTACATGTGGTAGAGGCCCTTAAATTAATAAAAATAGTTTGTGAGTACGTTGCACAATAACCCTTTAACTGTTCAAGTTATAATACTAAATATCAAACTTTGCAATAAATAATCTTTTTAATCGACAGTTCCAGGACTGTACTGTCATCTTGTCAGATGATTATATACTATTTTATCAGAGTTATTTAAAAATAATGTAATATAATTTCATGTTTACTGAATTCTATTACACACACCTGATTGGTTCATTCCTTTATTACCAACTTTAGAACCAACTACAGCTTTGATTGGGTACAGCATATTGGCTGTATATTAGCTGCATTCATTTTTGCTTCAAAATATTATCAATAACATAGTTTGGTAAATAATAACGCAGCTCTTTGTTTTTTTATAAATGTTCGATAGGAAGCATTGTAGAGATCGAAGTTTTCTGCTACGCAACTGTGGTGCTAGTAATGCAAATCGGACTGTACCTACAGCTTAACGTGGATTTGAACCTCCTCTATAAGTTTTTGTCGTCTAGAATTAACCGATTTCGAGTTATGAATTAAATTAAGAGTTGAAATGTTAAAAAAGGTTCATTTATTTATTTTTCTTGAAAATGATTGATTTTACCACAAATTTTACTAGACTAAAGTTGTACCCCATTAAATTTGCTACTTGAATTAAACTGTTGAAACTTTTCGTTTTAATGATACAGAGTTTGCAAAGAAAAATCAAAAATATAGAATTTTTTAACATTTCTTCTCATAATTTAACTCATAACTCGAAATCGGTTGATTCCAAGCGATAAAAGATTATAATCAAGTTTGTAGACAACCGAAAGATCTTTAAAAAATCACTAATTCATTAACACCAAAAAACTAATAGTTTCGGTGCTATAACCGTTTAAAGGCATAAATCCAAAAATAGCTATTTCGACATTGATAAAAGACGTATTCTACGGCCAATTTAGAACCTTTATTTCGAAAAAATTTCAATAAACTTTTTTCCTTCGATCTGAAATCAAGACTATAAAAACAAAACTTTTTTTTAGCCTGCCGAAGAAATTTTCGCTGTTTTAACCGTGATTTTGACGGATCCCGACTGGCTGGTGTTGCAACAAATTTGTTATAAATTACAAATTAGGTTTAAAAAAGTTTTAACAGGTACAAGTTTGTTCTTAGTTATTATAGTTGGTATCTATCGAGGATCAAGTGTTAAATGGGTGTAACTGAAATAATTATCCTAAAATGCCAATGTATCACTGCCTGATATAGTGGCGGTTTCGCACCTACGGGGCGCGATCGGTTCTGATCCCCTTAATTAGCGATTGTAAATTAAAGAACGATAAAATATTAAGACGACAAGTTGGGTGTTATATTAAAGTCGGTTTCAGTTTAAAATTTCCATTTTTGTTTTATTATACGTATTTCTCGATATCATTATTTTACTGTTGTAATTTTTTAATGATACGCTTGCTCCTACTGTACGCTGGCCAACAATTATCGAGATATCTATTTTGCTAAAGGCAAATTGAATTTTATCTTCTATCTACACACATTTGTATTGTGCAGGTATTCGGGCTACAATAACTCGAATAGATAAATATATCCCATAATGACGGAAACGTTCATGCAAATGAATTATCGAAAAGTCCTTCACACGCGCTCCAGGAAGAGAAATTTTAAAAAAATCTGTTGCCCTATCCACTTGCACGGTATTCCGGTCAAGTTGGGGTAAACGAGAAGTGAATCGAACACTTCCGTGTGATTGCACGGACAATTCAGAATCACTTGACACCGGGACCTCTGGAGAGGACTCTCTTCAATCACAAACACCGTATTGCTGATAAAAATGATGCGTGGTTCGCAAAAAAGAAGCTCCCATTTCTAAATCTGACCACAATCGAATTAATTAATACAAAATAATAATAAGACAAAGTGGTAAGCGTTGCCGGTTCCCCTACCAAAATAAAATTAAATAAATTTCTATTTACGAGTTTGAATTAACCAAATTACGGTCCATCATGATTAACATCAGTGCGTTTACATGTTATGAAATGACGAATCAAATTTCATTGGGATAATAATTTACCCGCACATTGTGAAAACAAACAAAGCGTGCTACTATGGCTCTGTGAAGCATTTGTGCTCATTTGCTTCAATCACAAGTTGTCATAACTGCAGCCGGAAATTGTCATTCAAACGCTTTTAAATTTTAATTTGTATTTATTTACTGTTAAACGATTGTATTTTTCTGTAGGTATCAATTAAGAACAAACAAAATTCACCTATAAATAATTGATTTTTGAACAATTTTGCATTATTTGCACACCAAAATCTTTAAATAATAATTCAAACGGTTGCTTCTTTCATAGAAATTGCAGTTGCAATATATTATGAAGGTGCAAGGACTCGAGAACAAATCATCTATGAGATGATGTCGGAAAAAACAATGGATTAGATTCAGAAACTTAGCTTTAAACAATATCTATGTAGACCAATAAAAAAGAAGATAAGTAGAATTTCCATAAGGTTCACCTATCTGGTACTATATAATAGTGATCAAAGATAAAAAGAAATTGCATTGATATCTTCCAGTTGATTTCGTGGTATGTAATTACTTGTTCGTGGACGAATGATATATATTTCGTTGAATAGTTCAATTTTTTAAATTTAGTTTTCCTTGATTAGCGGCTTTGGAGTAATTCAATTGTTATTATTTTAATGTTTAAACCCGCTTTTAAGCACTTTGACTAACATAGTGTTAAATGTTTTTCTTCCTTTTGAGTAAGTAACAAATTTAAGATTTATATGACTATTCAATTCACATGTCATCTGTTAAAAGTGGACTAATCAAAAGCAACATTCGCAATTTCAGAGCCAACCGAAATAAATTATAGTGACAATTGCACTAGTGGAATTATATCGACAATTGCACTAGTGGTTCAAGTGATAATTTTATATAAATACAAAACTTTGCGAATGACAAAAGTTTGTTTACTGGTTGTAATGGAAATGAAATCATGTGCAGCTCAATTTTAAATTATAATTTTTGAAAAATGAAATTGTGAATTGAATAGTCTCTCGAATACCATTCGTAGTCAAAGTTTTAGACTATTTTTGAGATGGTATCACTCATGTTATTGCCTTGTGAAAAAACATGTTAAGTCTATTTGCCAAGATATTTCGTGTACCTCAAAAATATGAATAACTTTCATAACCCTCCAGTGCACCAGTTCGGAAACAACATTAAATGTCAAAAATTATAGATTTTTGTTACCTTTAGATTTCTGAAACGATAAAATATCCGGGTATTTATCCCCCTCGAATCCAGTTTAAATCTGATTTTAATGATGTTTTAAAGATTTTCAATTGATCACTATCTACTAAAGGCAAAAATTTGCATACTTAAATATTATTTATAAAAATATTATTTGAGAGTATTTAATAGTGGCTCTGGGTATTCCCACCCCCAGACCCCCAGTTTTAAACCATGTTTTTAATTTGGGTTTTCAGATTTCTTACTCAAATTGAATTAATTTATTTAAAATTAAAGCATTTTAGTATTTTCTTATTTTCATATTGTAAAATTTTTCGACTTAATCAATAAAAAACAAAATGAAAGGAAACTTCACCCATTATCGTTTTATAAAGCGGCCATGAGTGGGATTCGAACCTACAAACCTGAGGGAGTCTGATGGAATACCTTTGCGAATACGGTCTTTAGGGTATGGAATACCTCTTAGCCACACTCAAATTGTAATAGACATATTTTCTAACTTATGGCCTTTAGTATCAAGTGATCAATAGAAAAACTTTTTGAAGCAACATAAAATGCAAGATAAATAATACGATTTACCGACAGTCAGAGGGGAAAACGGAGGGGATTAAATATCTCCAGTTTAGATAATTTTTTCCCAAAAAAATAAGGCGGTATCATATAAAGTTTATATATAATTTGTAAACATTTATGTGTTGCTTTCTTATATTATGGCACTGGGGGTGTTCCACACCTCCCAGACCCCCCGGTTTTAGCAGTTTATTTTTATAAAAAGTTGAAAAAATTATTACAAAATCGAAAATTTAAAAAAATACATAAAAATACGATAAATAAATAAATAAATTTATATTTAAGTAACAATCTCAATACCGAAATAAAAACAAGTTTTAGAGACCGGGGTCTGGGGTGTGGAGCACCTCCAGTGCACCAGTATCGGAAAAGAGAACCGGAGTTCTCGGGAGAACCCGGAAGAGGAGGCATTAAATATCACCCAGTATATGTTATTGTCCCTCAAAAATCTAAAGCAGTATCATAAAGCTGTTATGCATAATATGTAAAACGTCCTGACTTCCGATACTAATGCACTGGAGGGTGTTCCACACCCCCCAGACCCCCCAGTTTTAGCAGTTTATTTTTATCATAAGCACATTGAAAATTTGACTTTGATAACGTAACATTTTCTCTAATTGTTGTGGTTGAATCAATAAATAACAGAAAACTTCACTCATCAAAGATTAAGGTTGGGGTGGGGGGATTCAAACCTACGACTCTATATAAATTACCCCTAAAAATACGGTCTAGAGAGTATGGAGTATTCCTCAGCTAAACTTAAATTGTAATAGATATATTTACAAATTTATGGCCCTCAGTATTAAGTGATCTATAAAAATACTTTTTAAAACAACATAAAATGTAAAATATTGACCGAGAATCTGGGGGGAAAGAGAGGGAAGATGAAATATCCCTAGTATATATGTCACTGTTTCCCAAAAAATTAAAGCAGTATCATAAACCAATTTGTAAACATTTAATGTCCTGCTTTCCGATACTGATGCACTGGAGGGTGTTCCACACCCCCCAGACCCCCCGGTTTGTGCGATTTATTTTTATCATAAGCACATTAAAGTTTTGACTTTGATGACGTGACATTTTCACTAATTGTGGTAGAATCAATAAATGAGAAAAAAAAATGTATTCTGTTCTTAGTCTATCAATCGATCTAATCAAAATTTGGCGGACTTATTTTCCGTGTAAAAAAGAAGATATACACAGGAGAGCACAATCGCACAAACCGGGGGTCTGGGGGGAATATTTTATACTCCCTTTTTTCCTCTGAAACTCTCGGTGACTATCTTGCATTTTACGTTGTTTTAAAAAGTTTCTCAATTGATTATTCATAATTCCTAGACCCTCCGGTCTCTGACTCCATGTTTTGTAATTTTAGTTTTGAGCTTTGTTACATAAATTTGAATTGTTAAATTTTTTATTCCCATCCTTCAAGTTGAAATAATTCATTATTTGTATTTATAAGTATATTTTCGATTTTGTAATATTTTTTTAACTTCATGATGAAAATGAACTGGTCAAACCGGGGGGTCTGGGGGGTGTGGAACACCCTCCAGTGCACCAGTATCGGAAAACAGGACATGAAATGATTTATGATACTGTTTTGGATTCTTGGGGAATAATGCATATACTGGGGGATATTTCATACCCTTTCTCCCTTCGAACTCTCGGTTAGTATTTTGCATTTTACGTATTTTTTAAAGTTTCTCACTTGATACTGAAAGTCATAAGCATACTTTGGATTCCATAGCCCCCGATCTCTAAAACTACGTTTTCTGATTAAGGTTTTTGGAATTTGTTACTTAAATTTGCTTTGTTAAGTTTATTATGTTAATTTGAATTTTAAAATTTTTAAAATTTTTGATTTTGTAAAAATTTCTTTAGTTGTACATTTCAACAGGTGTACACACACAGAAACCTCCCCTTTGAGAAGAAATAATTTAACGAACAGGAATACTCATTCCCAGTTTTATCCTAACTGCTGCAGATCCATTCAATGATTACAACTATTTTATGGCTGGGGAAAAGATTATGATCTGGACAAGATTGTGAAGGAAAAAAGAAAGCTTGTGCTCGATGTTAGATTTCAGAAAGATAAAAAATTAGAATATACCTGAGAGTTTTTTAGTTAATTTTTGTACAAAAGTTTTTAAAAACTACATCATATTTTCACATAAAATACGTATTTTGTAAGATTAAAAAGTACAAAATAGCTTATTGTGTTCCAGGTTTTTAAAGTGAATCCATCCAGCCCATTTAAAGATGAGTATTTTCTAGTGAAACACTAAGGAAAGTTTTTGACTTTGGAAGAAAATGGCAATCCACCGAGGTAATTTGACATGATAACCCTTCTCAAATTGAAATGTACTACAACTGACGATGGTTAGTGAGCATGAAACGCGTGTTGTCGAATATTTGTCGGTTTTACAAAAAAGAATTTTAATTTCTTTTGTGGTAGGTAGAATCGACGCAACTAACGCCACCGAAACAAGGATAACATTTAGAATGTTGATTTTAATGTGGAGAATTATCAAAAGCTTTGCTAAAGCTAATAAACAGCAAGTGTTGTAATATCTGTGTTTATCTATGCAAGGTAAATTGTCGCTTCCAAGTGTTACAATGTTGGGGTGTATTATTGGTAACGTTATAAGCTCAAGTGCGAACTTAGCTAAAAGCCCCCACTTGAAAAGCAGTCCGTATTCAAGATAATTACATTACGGTCCGATCCTTCAGCTACATAAACTACCGTCTATAAAGATCTCTGGACTCTAGGGGGATTTTTCAATATTTTTCTTTTCCTCACTCAGATTGAAAATTTTATATTTCATATCCTATTTTATTCAATTTTCAATATAACGCAACGATTTAACATTTTGCCATTTTTTAAATTTAAGTGTATTAAGATTATGCCTTATAAACGTCACAAAGTTGTAAACTAAAATTTGAGATCTCGGATTAGATTTGTGGATAAAGTAAACTTGAGATATGTCGGAATAAGGGTAGATATGGGGGAATGAAAACGACGGTCTTGTTAATATTCATCAAGCGTCCATATGCAAAACGTCTGCTGATTTGCTTCCTGTTCGAGAACAACTTACACCAGGAGAACGTCTGCCTGTAGCAACTCCGCGCGAAAACAAATTTTCAAAATTTTAATTCATTTTTCCTTTCGAATCGCGCGGGGGAAACGTATACAAATTATCGAAAGTTTTCGAGTTTCCGGCCAAAAGTAAAAATCAAAAATGAGTTTCTCGAAGTGTTTAGCATGCGGTGCGTGTGCGTAATAATTTTATTCGGTTTCGTTATTAATTCGTTATCGAATTAGTGCAAGTTGTAGCAGGAAGGGTTTAAGGGTTGTAAACGGGACTTTGGTCGTGGATCACTTAATTCCGGCAGCGCGGTGCTGTGTCAACTGTGCGCTCGCTGATTACTTATGTAAACATGATCTCGGGGGTGTAATTGGGCGTGCAATCAATGGCGTTTGCAGCTCGACCGCGTTTAGCATCACAAATGAACCTAAGTTATTTTGCCCAAAAAACCTTCAACTGCTAAAATTTTGTTTAAAAAAATTCTTTTCTTTTTAATCCCAGTGTCGATTTCACCATTTGATCATTAAAATGGACAGTGTGTGTATACAAAAGCCTTTCAAAATTTAATTTGAAGTGAATGATAATTTATCTAAATTTTTTTGTATCCTTCTTTAATTATACACCGAGTGCTTGTTATTTATAGTAATTACCACTCAATTACAGTTAATTTCTTGGCTTCATCTTCAGTAAATCTCACAAGTATTAAGTTATTCAAAATAATAGTTAATTTTGTCGAAATGAAATTTTTTGTGCTTCTTTTCTAATTGCTACTGCGTTGTACATCCTTCAGTTCCACATCTTTAATAGCTCTGTCACGACTCCTTTATAAATTGGATGGATAGCTGTGAGAATTTACAGTAAATCTCGTTAAAGCTAAATGTGTTGGATCTTGTTAAGAGTTTACTTTTCAAATTAAAATTTTTTCTAAGGACTTTCAAGTGTTTTCACCACAATTAAAAATTGAAAACCTGTTCGACGTTATCCACAATATTCTATTGTCTGCAATATTTTTGAGGGCTTCTCCGCGCGTAATAGGAAATCTGGACATGTTTGGTCCGACTGGAAGCAAAAGTATTTCCGACTTTTATATTAACTTATCGCTGGGGGATAGAAAGGGTAAATTTATTTGATATGAAGTCTTGGATCCTTAGGCTAGTAATATCGGTCAATATTTACTGTATTATTATTGGCGAATAATCGATAGTTTCACTGCGAAGCAAAGCGCAGGATTTTTCGTTATTAATTTTTATCGTGGCTAGAAACAATAAGGAAAAACAGTGCTGCATCGTCGTACTATGACATAAAATTTCTCGAGTTTTCTCTGTTGTGATGCTGTTTGAATCCAACCCAAGACAATTGAATCTTCTACTTTGGCCTCGGAGTTTCCATTTAATTATTAGCCGAGTCCAAAGATTGTCTAGGCTAAAACAAAATATTATTGTCGGCTCACAGGAAATCTTAAATCAAAATTCTATGGATCTACCCTCAGCCAGATAATAGAATTGGAAGCCTAAACCGGCAACCGAAGAAAGAAGACGAAGAACGGAAAAAGATTGCTCGAAGAGAAGACGGTTGGGAAAAACTGAGATAAAGCAATCTCGTAGAGATATTACCTAATCCAAAAGTTTTATGCATTTTTTTCTTAGTTTGGAAGTATTTTAAAAGAGCAGAATTTGACATCTTGTTTATAATGGTTAAAATTTCTTACACCGGCATTAAATCCAGCCTGTGATAGTATAATTAAAATTCGATTGAATTTAATAAAATGAAGTTGCTTTTAGCTGGATGGTATTTTCGCTCTGTGTATAATTAATTGAAATAAGACGAAAATGATTTGATGTGAAGGCATTGTTAGTGTGGTTACAATAGTACAGTCCGACAGTCTGGCTACTGACTAAGTAGCAGGTTGGAGCCATTTGCTGACATGACCAGCAGTTTTATAATGACACCTATACACTCGTATCATATCCCATCATTCCCTCTTGTACACCAACCTTCATCTTCAAGTTTAATTTTATATTCATCTGCACTGGCATTTGGATAACAGAACTTTTTGACTTCTCACGTACCTACTTAAATTTTATTGAACAATTTTTAGCGTACATGCATCCGGCTCGCATACCAAAATAATGTTTGGAATTATGAAATTCGCAAGTGGCAAAGGTTTTAGCTTGATGAAAGGTCAAAATGGAACGAGTAAGAGTGCATTTTAATTCCATCGACCTCCCAAACGTTCAAATTACGAATTTCCTTCAAAAAAACTTATTAAAGATTTGTGACAAACGATAATTCCATTAGCATTTTTGTGTAAAAAAATACGATTAATGATGTTGATCCTAATTTGCTGGGTTTGCATCTGCCGCGATTCGTTTCGCGCATTAGTGAGTGAAAGGCAAGCGTCACGGATCCAAGGTGTATTATTTTTTTTGGTTATATCATTCATTACTTCAATTGTGGATATTCATTAGCCTAATGATATTTTTTTGCTTCTATTAGCATCTCTTATTGAACATTTAGATATTTGAAAAAGAAACTGAACATAATGGTAGAAAGCCAAACTTATAAGTTACAAGTAATTGCTAATTGATGTATCACAATTATGTACGCCAAGAAATTAGTGTCAGTGTAGAAACTCACAAATTGATTATTAAATTTGGATGCTTTAGTGTACTTGAACAAAGAATTTTTACTTTCGATCGTACAAATTACCATGCGAAATTATTGCTTACGTAAATCGTTCGCTTCTTTAGATTTCTGTAAAATTATGAATGAATATCGTCTTCAAATTTGAAATTAGCATTTTGCCAGATATTTTTTTTCTGCGCAATTGCCTCAGGTGGAGTTTTTTGCTTAAGGTTACGATAGAAGTTAAATCCATTCAATATTATGCGCAATATAGTAGGCAAAAAATTTAATTTCTTCATAGTTCCAAAAATCCCCCAAACAACTGATTTTCTCTACCTTAGATTATTGCTTTTATTATTTGCAAATTTAGGACACATAAGCTTTGATTTGTTGAGAAGTTGCGCAAGAAAATTGAGCTTTGGATTAAGAGAAAATAGTATCAAATCAGAGTTCGTTCTATAAAGAAGTTAGAGAAGAGGTTAGATCCATTACTTCCCCAATCAATCAAACAAAGATTTTGTAAAGAAACAAATCTTTTAAGTGTAACTAAAAATTTTAAACTTTTAAGCGAAAATCTTGTACGTATTACTGAAAATATTCAGATATCAACGGACAGCACAGGCATTTGTAGTCTGGTGCTTAATTTTGTACAGATACTTCAATGATCAAAAACTCTAGGTACTTTCTTAAATTAACAAATTCTAGAATTTGACATTCCAGGAAATAGAAAAACAAAAGTAGATGTCGACAAGCGAAACAAGTTGAAACCTGTAGACTTTCGTCCAAAGTTTACTTCTGAATTATCACGGTCAGAACCCCTTGCCAGAATGCTCTCCAGTACTGGGGGCACTGAACTGGACTCGGTTAAGTGTTAAAATTTTTTCCTATTTTTCTGTTTAAATCCAAAATCCCCCAGAACAAATCATCTCCAGTGCTGTAACTAGATGCTGCCGTTAGTGTATTCTCAGCAGGTTTAATCTTTAACAGGGCACGGAATGCGGCCAATTCTTTCGCCTAATTAGTTTAACTAATTTCCTTTCAAAACTTTGGAGAATCTGATTGACAAATATATAAGAAATGATGTTTTGGCATTTTGACTTCTGCACCGTATCAGGTAAATCGTATAAACTACACAAGCGAACTCATGGAATAGAAAGGGCTCTTGCGTATCAAGAAATTCCCTGATGACCTTTTGGGCATAGAAGAAGTGTTTGACAATACGTCCTTGAAATCAATAAAATGAGCCCTCAAAGGACAAAAAGTGAACTGACTGAACTCTTTACTGACTAGAATCTTTAAAATACCGTTTTATGGTAATCTGGATGTTGAAAGCACAAAAGAAGAAGAGTTTTGAAAATTTTACAAGTGATTACCCGTTTTTGTTAAGTCTATGAAGCGGCTCTACTTTTCTCCTTTTTTTACTTTTATTTGGGTTAACTGACGCCTCCATTTGCTTAAGTAGTGAAACTTAATTGGTGTGCAACTCGATTGACTTCTCATAAAAAGTAAACTTTGTGTTTTATATATTTGACGACATAGAATTTGATTATAATCTAAATTTGTTTGGAAATTTTACAAATTTTAGATAAACAAATTGTTTTAACATAATTGTTTGGAAATTTGTGTAGCTAGCAACAGCGGCGTTCGTTTTAGAACTCGTAGCAAAATTGCCAGTTAAAATTGTACTCTATTAGAACTTTTCGTTCCGGAGATTTTGATTGGAAGGGCATACATACAAACTATTGAAACTACCTCGGCCCACTTACAAACCATTATGCTGAAATTCTCAATCCAATTCTGATAAAAGTATCAAAAGCAGAATATTAAATGTTTATAAATTCTGTATAAAAGCTTTATGATACCGCTTTAGATTTCTGAGGAATATGACAAATATTGGGAGATATTTCATACCCCCCCCCCAAACTCCCAGTTATAATCTTGCATTTAATGTTGTTTTGAAATGATTCACTTGATAATATAGGCAACAAATTTGAATATTTTATATGTAGTATATCAGAATTTGAGTGTAACTGGGGCATTCATTACCCCCTCCCCGGTCCCTAAAACCATGTTTTTGAACTAAGGTTTTGAAGATTAGTTACTTAATTTAATTAATAATTCGTTTTTTACGTATTTTTCTTATTTTCTATTTTGTAATAATTTTTCACTTTTTTTAAAAATGAACTGTTTGAACCAGGGGGTCTGAGAGGTGTGGAACACTCTTCAGTGCCCCAATAACAAAAAGCAGGATAATAAATGTTTATAAAACATATATTGCGGAATTATTTCATACCCTTGGGGATGCATAACACCTACATATTACATATTATATCGAAAATATTTTATGACCCCTTTCTCCACCTTAAACTCCCGGTTACAATTTTGCATTGCATGTTGTTTTAAAAAGATTTTCAATTAATCAATTGATACTGAATGCAAAAAGTTTGCATATTTTATATAGCACAATTTAATGTGGCCGGGGGGTGGTGGTGGTATTAATTGTTAGGGGCCACCTCCACTACCCCACCCTTCCCCGGTGTATAAAACCATATTTTTTAATTTGAGTTTTAAATTATTATTCTCATTTTTAACGTATTTTCCTTATTTTTGAATTTCGTAATAATTTTTTCAGCTATTATAAAAATCAACTGCTTAAACCGGGGGGTCTGGGGGGTGTGGAACACCCTCCAGTGCATCAGTATCGGAAAACAGGACATTAAGCAGGAAGACAGGACAGTATAGTAGCTTTACGATACCGCTTTAGATTTTGAGGAAGAATAACATATACTGGGGGATGTTTAATGCCTCCTCCCCTCGAACTCCCGGCTCTGTTTTCCGATACTGGTGCACTGGAGGGTGTTCCACACCCCAGACCCCCGGTCTCTAAAACCATGTTTTTAATTTGGGTTTTTGAGATTTGTTACTTAAATATGAATTAATTTATTTATTAATTGCATTTTTATGTATTTTTCTTATTGTCGATTTAGTAATAATGTTTTCAGCTTAAAAAAAGAACTGCTAAAACCGGGGGGTCTGGGGTGTGGAACACCCTCCAGTGCATCAGAATCGCAAAACAGGAAATTTAATATTTACAAATTATGAATAGAAGCTTTATGATGCTGCTTTCAATTCTTGGAGAACAATAACATAATATATTGGCGGAATATTTCATACTTTTCTTTTCCTCTCAAACTCTTGATCGTTATTTTGCATTTTATGTTGTTTTAAAAAGTTTCTCACTTGATACTAAAAGTCATAGGTTTATCTATCATAATTTGAGAAGTGTGGTTGAGAGTATTTCATATCCCCCCCAACATGGCTCACTTAACCATGTTTTTAGTTCGGATTTGGTATTTGTTACTTAAATTTGACTTATCAAGTTTAGGATAGCACATCATTTTGAGTTTTGTGTACACGTAGAAAACCGCCCCCTCTCCAGGAGAAGGAAGAATTTAATGAACAGGAAAACTCTTTCCTAGTATTATTTTAACTACAGAGTTAACTCTACTAATTAGCATCTGGGGAAAACTGTAAAGAAAGAATGAAAGATCTGAGTGAAGCTTGTGTTCAATACCAAATTCCAGAAAGATAAAAACGATAATATTCCTTTAAAAAGCTTTGAAAACTACATATTTTAAAATAATTACGTGTTTTGTTAGATTAAAATAATACAAAATAGATTATTGTGTTCCGGCTGTTTAAAGTGAAACCATTTAGCCTCTTTAAAAATGAGTATTTTCCAGTGAGGTGGGCCTCTCTGTAAGTATCGTGCTGTTGTCTTAGCATGTTCCTGATCGTCCTTATGTGAGTTCTCAACATTAAGGCATTGACCGGCTTTCGCTATCTGATAACCGAAGAAAATTGCAGAACCACCCATCAGCTGCATACTCAAATCCTAACTTTGTTGAGGATACTGCTGGAAGCAGAACTTTGTTAAGGCTGATGAAGTAAAAAGAAGAGCTGCAATGTAAATAGGCTATAGGCCATTTTTAAATTCGCCCAACTCAACCTTAGTGCCGTCCTTGCATTAAAAGCAGATTACACCCTGGATTGGCACGGGGATAAGACTTTCAAAAATTCTAAGAAGTTTCAATTCTTACATATTTCTGAGAAAGAAAGAAAGTGGTAGAAAACCATATTCAGAAGAGAAAACTAAATTGCGAAAAAACTCAATAAGTAATTGCCTATGCTGATAAACTCTTTTCCTTACCCCGCCTAGACATTTGAGGACATTTGGTGGACCAAAAAAAATTATTGTACGTACTTGATAAGTCGAATCGATAAGTCGATTTCGACTTAAACAAGCGTAATAGGCTGTAAGAAATGAGTCCCAGGTGAAGTGACGTCTCTGAATGGGCGAATGGAAAAAAAGAGCAACAAATTTAGACCACCCTATAAATAGGAAATTCTGTTTTATCCGCCAACTTTATTTCTGTGCAAAGTTTTAAAAAGTTGCATAAGGAATGTAGCTAAATTAAAATGTATGAGAAAGCGTGGCAAATATTCCGGCGAATGAATTAAATTTAAAATTCAAACAAATATGAAGCAACGAAATCTGCGTATCCATTATAAAATCAGTTTAAAAGTTGCTAATGCATCAGGCGGCGTAGTGCTCACTCTTCATATATAAATATTCAAATAATCCCACCGAATCAGATTATAAAAGTAGAGTTAGCGTATGATGTTGTGGTTTTGTATTAACTTTGTTCTCACCACCTGGGGTGCTCCCAGCGCTCAAAATAAATAGCCGAATACAGGAATTTTTGTGTTGTTCTACACTGTTTTTCTTTCAAATCCAAACTAATCTTAAATTGATAAAAAATAAAAGCCTACGTACTATGTACGTACATACGCGTACCATTTTTTCGCTCGATGATTAATAGAAGCTAAATGATTTTGTCAGTAACTGGGTATGATAGCTTCGATTACATTGTATTAGATGAAGAAGCCAAATTAAGCTCTCACTTACTGATGACTGGCATTTGGCCCTGAACAAACAACGCTCTAACGCAACAATGACTAGCACCTTACCATGTTAATAAATAATGCTATATTATCTTTTAATAACGTGCTTGCTCATAACTGGCAAGTAATGAAGTTAGCGTTATAATTTTTTTCTTCTCTACTTTTAAATTAATATTTTCTTTGCCCGTCCGTATTCAACGTATGGCAATTTCTGATGTTGGATTAACAGAAGCACCTTGTCCTTTACAAATCAGATCATTAATAAGCATCAAACTTTGTATGGGTTTAACGTGAAAAGAAAATCCAACATCTTCTCTCGGGTGTCGTCACTTTAACGCAGTCGAAAACCATATTGCATGACGAAACCAGTGGCTCGCACTAGAAAACTTTATATCGAGGAATTACCATCTGGATAGAATCCAAATAAACTAAATTTCTAAACGACACTTTTGCGCAAAATTTTATTCAAAGAAGATTTTCACGTTACACATTTCAAGATCATCTCCAAAAAGTCTTCGTACTTCAGCGAGATACTCCCCGAAAACTTCTCGTCCCTCGCTTTAAATTCGTCCGTAAATTTTTGTATTTGGACGCACGTGACGATGAACTGATCTAACGAAATCTTTTTACAACTCGGATCGTTCTTTGTAATCAAAAATTTGACAAATTCCGGACTAAAATTAATGTCCATATGTTTCAAGGCGTTGACGAATTCGTTTTCGTCTAGAAATCCCGACCTCCCCCTATCGTATGAATTGAAAGCGTTGACCCACTGTTTGACGTAGAAATACAGCTGCTCGAACTCTCGTATGTCCAAACCTCCGTTTTTGTCCAAATCGAAGAGACGTACCACGAACTTGCACACTCCGTCGGAAAAATGTTTTCCTTGAAACACTTCGAAGGCTTGCTGCAATTCCTTGGCATTTATTTTTCCCACGTTCCTGGTGTCCACCGATTGAAACCACTTTTGGACTTCGGGATGGTTTGGAGGCAACTTTTGGATCGGTTTGGTGGTATTCGCTAAAGAGTACGACGCCTCTCCTCTATTGTCGGAGTAAGCTCTGGGAGAGACGGGTCGCGCCACCACCTCTAATAAAAACCGTTAATGGGGATTTTAATTTTTGGCGAAAAGTAACTTACCTGACAGGTCCATAGTAGTCGGACCGTCCGGCCTATTAATACCAGTATCCTTGCTGTGTCTATGAGAGCACATGCTATGCTATTGAATTTGTGTAGATTTTTTTGAAGTTTTTTTAAAATTTTATTAATGCTGTCTATTATGCGGATGACACGAAAATTTTGTTTGATGTATAACACTGTTGCTATAGCAACTTGGCATTTTAATCTTTCGGGTTTAATGATCGTCTACGTTGCCTCATATGAAAAGGTGTTTTATATAAAATTAATTAGGAAACACAAAAAGTAAATTTTATAAACTAAAAGGTAGTAATTTGTATTTTTAGCACCATTTGTGTCATTAAACAGTTACCGTTGTGTAAATCTATGGAATTAAACAGGTTTTCTCATTAGCAACAAACTAATCATCTTATCCTAAAGAACAGATCTGATTTAAAGAATAATAAGTTGTAAAAAGTTGCGTATTCATCTAGACTTATTTATCAAAATAACAAGAAAAGAGAACTGACGACAATGAAAACGTTGGCAGTGTTGGTCATTAGAGTTAAATGACAACGCTACACATTAAGCTTTATATTCAGTACCGTTTATGCCATCTCAGGTGTTCTAAAACATCTTAATTCACATAGTCATTTTGAAACTTGTAATTATTCATTTTAAAATGACATGAAGAAATATTATGACCAATTTTTCAATTTTATTAGTAATAATTTTATTTTTAAGCGTGCATGCCAGGGGACTCTGAGTTTCTTGACTCAGCTCTTCTCCGGTGACCGCTCACACTCCGTATTTTAGTCTTTAGTTAC
This sequence comes from Lycocerus yunnanus, assembly GCA_036346125.1. Lineage (NCBI taxonomy): Eukaryota > Metazoa > Arthropoda > Insecta > Coleoptera > Cantharidae > Lycocerus > Lycocerus yunnanus. The sequence continues at coordinate 1,666,255 of JARFIX010000051.1, forward strand.
GAAAGTTTGCCCAATTGATGATGCTTTAAGACCGAAGATAGAACGAAATCGGTTCGTAAGGCAAAGGATACAAAGAATTCGATGTTATGGTATAGGTTTTACCTAATCTGTACGTTGTAGCAATCTGGACGACAGATACTTTTGACTCACTTATACAGTAAATATCGTTTTGTTTTATAGTTTATGAGCCGAATCTGCGTGACGAGGAGCAAGTCTGGCTGTCACAGTATACAAGGACCGAGGCCAAACAAGTAGAATCATGTTTTTGTTGTTATTTTATCAAGTGCCAATTCAATTAGGCGTGAGCGACGTTAAGATGTTACTTACATACATGAGCTGGTGTTCAATATTAAAAAGAGTACCTGGGTCCAGGAATCTGAATGTGAATAATTTTGTTGTCACTGTATATTTTAACAAATTGCAATTTCACATTTAGCAGACCTCGAGGACTTAATGTTTTTAACTTTTATTTATGAAATTATGACTACTTTATATTCGAAAGATGTCTGAACGGAAAATGTGAATAATTTATCTGCTTTTCATGTATATTTTAAAAATGCTTCAATTGTGACACTTCAGAGCCATGGAAGGCAGTATTAAGTGTTTTGATAACATCGTTTATTTTGGAAATATGACATTTTTTGATTTAATTGTTTAAAGTTTGTTATCCTCCTAATTTGCAATTATCTGCATTTTATGTCCTCCTCTACAACCATGTTTTCTCATTTGAATTTTTGAGATTTGTTATTTAATTTATTATTCGCATTTTTAAGTATTTTTATTAGTATCGATTTTGTAATAATTTTTTGGATTTTTATATGTAAAAATAATGAACTGCTTGAACCGGGGGGTCTGGGGGGTGTGGAACACCCTCCAGTGCCGCAGTAAGGGAAGGCAGAAAATTAAATGTTTAGAATTTCTGAATAGAAGCTTTTTTGATACAGATTTAGATTTCTGGAAAATAATGACATGTATTTAAGGATATTTATACTCCCCCCCCCCCTCAAACTTTTGGTCATTATCTTGCATTTTTATATTGTTTTAAAAAGTTTCTCAATTGATCTCTTGATGATGGAGGTTATACTTTTGCAAATTTACCTATTACATTTTGAGTGTGGCTGGAGGGCCCCCCCCATTTTGTAATAATTTTTAACTTTATGATAAAAATTAACTGGTTGAACCGGGGGGTCTGGGGGGTGTGGAACACACTCCAGTGCCTCAATATTAAAGGGCAGGACATTAAATGTTTAGAAAATTATGTATTGCTACAGTTTTACATTTCTAGGGAACAATGACATATTCTGTGGAATTATTTCATACCTCCCCCTCTTTGTCACGACCTCGGTCACTATCTCGCATTTTATGTTGTTTTTGAAAAGTTTCTGAATTGATCCCTTGATACTGAAGGCAATAAGTTTGCAAATTTATCTATAAAATTTAGTACTGATTTTGTAATAATTTTTTCAGTTTTCTGATAAAAATCAACTCCTTAAACCGGGGGACCTGAGGGTGTGGATAACCCTCCAGTGTAGAAGCTTTATGATAACGCTTTAGATTTTTGAGAAACATTAACATATACCTATTATTCTTTAAATATTCCCCCCTTTTCCCCCTTCGAACACCTGCTTATAATCTTGCATTTAATGTTGTTTTAAAAAGATTTTCAATTGATTCCTTCATACTGAAACCAACAAGTTTGCATATTTTATACTGGAGCACTGGAGGGTGTTCCACACCCCCCAGACCCCCCGGTTCCTACAACCATATTTTTTAATTTGGGTTGTAGTTTTGTAATACTTTTTTTTAGTTTTTTGCTAAAAATAGACTGCTTAAACCGAGGAGCCGGGGTGGAGGGGGAGTTTTAGTAAAATTACGAAGAAAATGCTATTATTTGACGATTGTATCACAAATAATGGCTAAAAATTACTCGTTAGCATAACAACGGCCAAACGGATGTTCAAAAATCTTCAATCAGTTTTGAATAAATATGAATTTTTCAAACCGTGGGGTCTGGGGGGTGTGGAACACCCTCCAGTGCCACAATATTGGAGAGCAGGACATTAAATGTTTACAAATTATGTTTATAATGATGCAGTTTTATATGTCTGAGGAACAGTGACATATTCTGGAAAATTATTTCATACCTACCCCTTTTTCTTTCTAACTCTCGGTCACTATGTAGCATTTTATGTTGCTTTTGAAAAGTTTCTCAATTGATTCCTTGATACTGAAGACGATAAGTTTGCAAATTTATCTATTAAATTATGATGCCGTTTTAGATTTCTGGAAAACAATGACATGTATTGGAGGATATTTATACTCCCCCCTCCTCAAACTCTCGGTTACTATCTTGCATTTTATATTGTTTAAAACGTTTCTCAATTGATCTCTTGATGGTGAAAGCCTTAATTTTGCAAATTTGCCTATTACATTTTGAATGTGGCTGGGGGGTATACCCCCCATTTTGTAGTAATTTTAACTTTATGATAAAAATGAACTGGTAAACCGGGGGGTCTGGGGTGTGGAACACCCTCCAGTGCCTTAACATTGGAAACAGAACATTAAATGTTTACAAATTATGAGACGGTCATTGGCCTGGGTATTAGCGCGATGAACTGTATGCCCCGGTTCAAATCCGGGTAGAGCTCACTTAGCAATGCCGTCTCCGTGCTTCGGAAGGCACGTAAAGACGGTGGTCCTTTCCCATGTTAATGAATTGCTCCATTAACAATAAAAATAGGGTAACAGGACACGTCTGAAGCAAGTCTAGCAAGCTGCTTCAGATGTAAAACAAGTAATGCTCAAAGTACTAGCAGTAGGGTTCGGATATCGACTATGTTCCTGTTAGAATAAAACAGGACTTGTCCTAAATTAAATTTAAAGAAGAAGAAGAAAAGAAGGCATTATGTATAATAATGATACAGTTTTACATTTTGGGAACAATGACATATTCTGGGGAATTATTTCATACCTCCCTCTCTCTCACTCTCTCTGTCGGTCACTATTTCCCATTTTATTGGTTTTTGAAAAGTTTCTCAATTGATCCCTTGATACTAAAGACGATAAGTTGTCAACTTTATCTATCACAATTTGAGTGTGGCCACAATTTGAATACCCTCCCCTTTCTTTGAGTCCATGTTTTCTAATTTTGGTGGTTAGGTTTTGTAATTTGATTTAAAAATTAAATTTATTTTTTTACATAGCAACTAAATACGCAAAGTTTAAAACAAACCCCCTGTTTTTATAATCATGTTTATGAAAACTGCCAGTAGTCGCGATTTACGAGAACTTCCAGCCTTAAAGAAAACATTTCTGATAATCTCGACCTTCAACCACAGGATTAATTCGACTGCTATGTCTTTCATATTACATAAATAATGTAAAACACAAAAATGATACTCGGTCCAATAAAATTCCGTAAGAACTAATGTTATTTACCTATAATATCGATCTTACGTGATTCCTATTTTACAAAAACTTGTTCACATCCAGTGGCAAATCCAAGATCGACTCAAGGGGGCTTGCTAAAATTATAAATGTTGCAATTTGAAAAATTCATGTTTTAACATATAATAATCGCTCGTAATAAATAATGGGGAGGAGTCTTAGTTCTTTAGAATTTCCTAGTTCAGGTGAATTTAGTTTATTTTATTTCAAGCTATATATTGCTATGTTTCACAGTATAAATGATAAAAGTTTGTGCAACTTGAAACACAAACTTACCATAAATTTTCTACCTTTCAACTTTTTGATCATTTCTACGGTTTTAGCTTTAATTTTTACAAAATCAAAACATTTTATAATTTTCGACTCGTGCGTAATCCAAAATCACATAAAAAAATTAATTTTAGATAATCTATGCGTAAGAGTAAAGTAATTCTCAAAATTAGATGTAAAATCAATATTAATTCAAATTTTTTAAAATTATAAGGTTAAATTTGAATTAATATTAATTTCAAAGGTTAATAATATAAATAATTTCAGTAAAAGAAAACCTAAATTTCTGGTTAAAATTGTCATAATTATTGATTATATACCCAAAAATTTTCTTCTATTGTAAAACTTCTATTTTTATTTAATTTTTTATTGTAAAAAAATTAAAATAAATGATAATTTTGGTTACCATTACTTTCAACTTTTTTTTATTAAATAAATGCTTTAATGCAGTGAGCCACATGATGTAGTTCTAATTACATACAGTTTTCGTATCTGTTTTGATCTTCAAATATTTTATCCATCATCGCACGGGTACCTATTACGTTTATTTGTGAAATGTCTAATATTAACATTTTATTTTTCCAGTATCCAGTTCAATTTTATTCCTGTTACAAAATAATAGTTCAGAAATGTTAATTTCAAAATTACAATCATGTGTTCATCTTTAAATTTTATTCCAATTTATTATAATCCTTTCTAATCCTATTAAAAATAATAATTAAACTTCCAAATCGTTTTCAACTTGAGTTCTATTACATACTTGTTTATATGTTAAAACGGAACTGACTGTTTAATTTTTACATTCTCGTAGTTACCAAATTTTGTGCCAAGTTTATAAACAATTGATGGAAATTCTTCAAAACAAATATTTCATAGTTTATTTTTGGATAATTACTTTCTATTTATTTCGTGAACTTTAATTTTAGATTAACCGTTTCCCCCCACATCTGCAATTTTAATTGTTTATTTAGTTTCATATTCGTACTTTAACCATCATCGAAAGCGACTTTAAATCAGAAACGTACTCGTTTCAAAATTTTGAATTTTAATTAATTTTTGACAAATTGAAATTTTGAATTGATCCTTTTGACAAAAGGCAAAAAATATTTTTAACTTTTCCCGCGTACATGAACTGGGCTTTTGGAAAATTTGTTTTAGAATTTTTATTTTGGCTAATTAGGGTTTAAAAAGAAAGACCCTTTTTATTTAAACTCGAAAATATTTTCAAAATTTAATTTTATGGGTAGTTTGGGAAATGGATTGCTTCAGTCCCAAAATTATTTAGATAGTCGCTTATTAAAGGAAATTCCAAAAAACCCAAGTCCTTTTGTTAACCTCCCAGAAGGAAGACATTTTGAAAAATACTCTTTATGATACGTTTCGAATTGGATTGCTTTTCCGAAAGAAATCTGTAGTCGCTTAGAAAGGAATTTCCCAAAATTAATCCTAAAGTCCGTTTACCCATACGATAACCACATCCAAGATTAAAATGAATCTTGATGAAAAAATCTTGTATGTCCTTCATCGAATTGGAAGCATATTATGATTTACACCTGTACGATCCAGTGAGAATTCGTTTGAATGCCGATCAGCTTTGGTCTCGAGATTTCAATACTGGACCCTGTGGTACTCCACTGTTAATGTTCATTATATTAGAAACTCCGTTCTCGTTTATGGTTGTGCTCGGTAGTTTGCAACTATGTTGCGAATGTGAAGGCCACGCAGCTTCTCATTCGTCTACATACCTTGTTTAGCAGTTCTTTTGTAATCTACTATAATCTTACTCACGGCGTCATTAGTACTCACCAAACTATCTGTAATTCAGTTAATTTACGCGCCGTTGTCAATGGAAGCAATCGTCAGTTGTTTTTTGTAAGAAAGATTAATGATTTCAAATGTATTCAATAAAATTGTAGATCAGAATCAACCGTAACCCCTTTTATCTATCAATCTGATGTGGATTCCATGCACCTGTTTCATTACCATTTTCATTATCACCTCCAACTTGAGACTAATGTTATTTTTTTTCACGTTCGATCGAACAATGGTGGGTGTTGTGAGATTTTAAAAGTATTGCAACATTTTTTGGTTTTTTCGGTTAAATTTTTATTTCGAAAACGCAAATGATTCAGAAACGACAGGTTACAACGAAACCCTTTTACATATTTCGGTACTTGTAAATTTATAAAGTGTTTTTATAAGGGGTAGGTACATGCAACCGTCAAGCCTAATAATACGCTCTATTAGGTACAAGTAGGAACATTGACTGATTCGAACAGTAGCTTGTTAGACCACCGCTCTATGGCTATACCTACCCTTACAATTTACATTACAACGTGTGAATTCTTAACGATAAAATAACATATTTAACTAATGATGAATGAAATAACCCGAAAGTGCGGTTTTTACTTTTCGGAAACCTTTTTGTTACACAAGGTTTGAATTTTAATGAGCATACCACGTTCAATCCATTTTCTGGTTCTTCATAATACTAAAATATAAACGGACGATTTTTAAATAATCTTACTACTTTGAATCGTATAGGAGTAGTGGACAGAAAAATCTGCAACATTTTTGCGAAAGAAATAGAAGAGAACCATTAGTTTATAAATGAAAAACAATTTTAGACCCCCTTCTCCTTGGGTCGGGAAATTTAATATTACTCTGTTACAAACAATCTGCTTTGCGTTGAATTTTTTAAATCAAACGCAATTATTTTTGATCTCTTAATTAAATAAATCAAATTAAGATGTCAAAATATTTGTATTTGATTTCAAAAGTGGCAAGACAGCCGATTATTTGTAAAATATCAATTTTAAATTTTCCGTTTTTGCCGTTAAAAAAGAAAACTTGAAAGCAACATGTATGCATGCAGTATTTTGTTTCTCTGTAAAAAACTAATTTAAAGGTTTTTTTTAATTAAGGGAATTATTAATTACACATTGGAAAGTTAGCATTTGATTTGATTCTTTTTTTATCTGCATGGAGACACCTATTTTATACTTCTAATTGCGGCCTTCAGGCTGCACAACTTTGGCAGTTTAGTTTTTAAGATGAAGAATCAGTCAAAACCTTTTTATTCTCATACGTGCGGCCTGCATCTCATCCACAATTAGGTAGACGGTGAAAGGTCACATTGGGGACAGTGGTGGCTTTGAAGTTAACTGGGGTTATACTTGACAGAAAAAGAAAATCTTCTTCAAAACTGAAATTTTTGCATTTCGAAAACCACATTAACAGTAAATCCTCTAGATAAACTTCACCATCAAAGAAAAATCAGATGTTTAAAATATAGTAAGTAAAATAATGAGAGGAAAAGGTATCTGGGGTCTTCCATACCTTTCTGAATTGGAACCATATACCTACCACTTTTTTACATTATTTGAAATTCTAGATCATCCAAAATGAATCCCAAACATGGAAGAGAAGCTTCCTGTTCCGACACATCGGGTTTTTTTCGTATTTTCCACCCGAATCCATTATTCCATTTAAAAAATGTTGTACCTACACAAAATTTAATGATGCAAAAACGAAGAAAAAACAAACCGACATACTCGAAAATTAAACTATGTGGGAATATTTTGTAGACTGCAACGAGACCAAAGCTTAACCGACAACTCAGTTGTCGAATTGAAATAAAAAATTAAGTATAATTTCTAATTGAATAGTATGAATTAATTAAGCGTTTAAAGGTTTAAACGAATAACGTCGGAGTCCAATTTTTGTGTCAATTAAATGTCGCGTGGGTGAATTTAAGTTCCTCAATAAACTGTTCCAAATAGGAACCGACCATTTGTTATTTACAATTATCAATCTGTATACCACGAAATTTTATGCTATCTGACATGTGGGAAGAGGTTCAATTTAAATTTAGTAATAATATTTCTATTTAATTATTATTTTAGCTGATGGAGTATAATAGTTGGGTACGTAATTTTGGAAAACGACCTTTGGCCCCGTTGGCTTCACAATAACGCAAATTTATTTAATATTTGACGCTTGTGACAATATGAAATGGTTTGTCCAGAAATGGTAGTCACCTGACAAAATAAATGACAGCTGAAAGAGTTATATTGGGTCCATATAGCATCGGAACGAGCAGCATCCTTATTTCTATTGATGTTGGTTGCTCAACTGGTTTTTTTGTGTTAATAATTGTCAGATTCCAGTTTAATCACTCGAATTCTTGATTGTTCACGTCGCATCTGTTATAATAGTTTTGCGGTTAAATTAGACAAAATTTTAAATCTTCTTAAAACGATGATTAAACAAAATTAAAGATACCGGGGTCGTCGCTATAAATATTTAAAGGAATCTCAAGATAATCCATCATCGAGAAAAGTTAGCGTCAAAAGTCACGAAGGAGGCGGTGAAATGACTAGCGATCTGTCCATGAGATGTTTTCATTATGGGTTCCATGACTCGTCAAATACTACCTAGACTCTATAAATCATTATTCTATTTTTTCTTTACCTTTGCTTCATATTAAACATAATCTATCTTCTTTATTATTAATATCATCTTGCATCTTGTTTTTCTGTCTTGCGAACAACTCGCAAGATACCATCTCCAAATAAAGTGATATGACAAGACAAAATCCAAGAGTAATAAGGTAAGGTAGCAAACGGCGAATAAAATTTAAAAACATCCCCGACTAAACATGAAATGGAAATAATTAAGCACAAAAAAATTAATAAAATTCAGAACGAAATTTTTTAAAATTATATATTTATATTTCTCTTATTTTATAATGGAAAATGCTTTTGACGCGATTGTTTAAATTACGCAGTAATATCAAAACGCAAAAACCAGTGGCGGAGCTAGCTTTTTTATAAGCTGGCAGATGTTGCAAAATAAAATATCTAATTAATTGATGGGAGTGCGGTGTCTCCATGACTTTAGTACGATGGGAAGCTGGTGGTAAAAAGGATAAAACGCGCCGCAGAGTCAAATCTTTTAATGTCAAACCTCCCTAGATTGAACGTTATAAACCTCAATTTAAATATTGCATTCGGCATCAATTATTAACCTTTTGTATTTTTTGTATTCAGATTTTTTCTATTTAAAACATCACAAAATTGCACGAAAAACTCTGAAACAATGTACAACGGTTCTGTTAATTTTTATTATATTTTGTCGTTCGGAACCTGTCTGTTATACCCGGGGGGTCTGAGGGGTGTGAACACTCTCCAGTGCGCAGTATCGAAATGCAGAACATTAAATGTTTATAAATTCTGTATAGAAGGTTTATAATACCGCTTTAGATTTTTGAGGAACATTACATAAAATATTGGGGGATATTTCATGCCCCCTTCGCTCCTCCAGAAACTCCCAGTTATAGTAATTTTGCATTTAATGTTGTTTTAAAAGATTTTCAATTGATCTTTTGATACTGAAGGCAACAAATTTGCACATTTTATATACCACAATTTGAGTTTGACTGGTGGGAATAACTCCCCCCCCAGGACCCCCGGTCTTTAAAACCATGTTTTTTTATTTGACTTTTTGAGATTTGTTACTTAAGTATGAATTAATTTATGATTTGCATTTTTAAGTATTTTTTTTATTTTCGCTTTTGTAATTCTTTTTCGGTTTTTATAAAAATAAATTGCTTAAACCGGCGGGTCTGGGGGGTGTGGAACTCCCTCTACTGCCTACTGTATCGGAAGGCAGAACATTAAATGTTTAAAAATTCTGTATAGAAGTTTTACGATACTCCTTTAGATTTTTAAAAAACATTACATATACTGGAAGATATTTCATGCCCCCCTATCTCCCCCTAGAACCCCGGTTACAATCTTGCATTTAATGTTGCTTTAAAAAGATTCTCAACTGATAACTTTATACTGAAGACAACAAGTTTACAAAATCTATAATATTACAATTTGGGTTTTGCTGGAGACATTCCATATCTTCCAGACCCCTCGATCCCTAAAATCATGTTTTTTTAAATTTGGGTTTTTGAGGTTCGTTACTTAGATTAGAATTAATTTATAATTCGAATTTTTCAGCATCTTTTTTATTTTCGATTTTGTTTTATAAAAATGAAATGCTTAATCCGGGGGTAAATGCAACTATTTTGCATTTTATGTTGCATTCACATGAAATAAAGTCTTTTCGATTGTATATCAAGAGTTTGAAAGAACCAATCAAATTTGCGTGTAAAATAAATGAGTGGAAGCTATTTAGAACACACTAGAAGACAATGAATCTTTATGTGAATACGCCGTCCTGGTCTCCTAGAATCGCGCGATCTTAGCTTGGATTTTATTTGCACCGTGGTTCGGTTTCCACGTTAAAATTACGTTTCATGTTTGAAAAATTGAAACAATTTTTGAGTGAGAGAATTTTTAAAATTATCGTACCGGAATTTGTGTCTGCCCTTGGAGATGATTTCAGTTGTGTTAAATGTTTTTTTAAGTTAAGCATTTGAAATTTACAAACAACAAAACGTGCATGATCGGCCTCGAGTGTAGTGACCCGTATCGTTACCAAACTATTACAAATTTATATTATCTGTTAATTAAATAAATCAAATTAAGATGTCAAAATATTGTATTTGATTTCAAAAGTGGCAAAACACAGCCGATTATTTGTAAAATATCAATTTAAATTTTCGTTATTGCCTTAAAAGGAAAACTTGAAAGCAACATGTATGCATGCAGTATTTTGTTTCTCTGTAAAAACTAATTTAAAGGTTTTTAATTAAGGAATTATTAATTAAACATTGGAAAGTTAGCATTTGATTTGATTCTTTTTTATCTGCATGGAGACACCTAAATTATATTTTAATTGCGGTCTTCAGGCTGCACAACTTTGGCAGTTTAGTTATTAATATGAAGAATCAGCCAAAACATATTAATTCTCATACGTGCGGCCTTCATCTCATCCACAATTAGGTAGACGGTAAAAGGTCACACTGGGGACAGTGGTGGTTTTGAAGTTAACTGAGGTTATACTTGACAGAAAAGAAAATCTTCTTCAAAACTGAAATTTTTGCATTTCGGAAACCACATTAACAGTAGATCCTCTAGATATGCATCACCATCAAAAAAAATCAGATGTTTAAAATATAGTAAATAAAATAATGAGAGGAAAAGGTATCTGGGGTCTTCCATACCTTTCTGAATTGGAACCACATACCTACCACTTTTTACATTATTTGAAATTCGGGATCATCCAAAATGAATCCCAAACATGGAAGAAAAGCTTCCTGTTCCGACACATCGGGTTTTTCGTATTTTCCACCCGAATCCATTATTCCATTTAAAAATGTTGTACCTACACAAAATTTAATGATGCAAAAACGAAGAAAAAAACAAACCGACATACTCGAAAATTAAACTATGTGGGAATATTTTGTAGACTGCAACGAGACCAAAGCTTAACCGACAACTCAGTTGTCGAATTGAAATAAAAAATTAAGTATAATTTCTAATTGAATAGTATGAATTAATTAAGCGTTTAAAGGTTTAAACGAATAACGTCGGAGTCCAATTTTTGTGTCAATTAAATGTCGCGTGGGTGAATTTAAGTTCCTCAATAAACTGTTCCAAATAGGAACCGACCATTTGTTATTTACAATTATCAATCTGTATACCACGAAATTTTATGCTATCTGACATGTGGGAAGAGGTTCAATTTAAATTTAGTAATAATATTTCTATTTAATTATTATTTTAGCTGATGGAGTATAATGGTTGGGTACGTAATTTTGGAAAACGACCTTTGGCCCCGTTGGCTTCACAATAACGCAAATTTATTTAATATTTGACGCTTGTGACAATATGAAATGGTTTGTCCAGAAATGGTAGTCACCTGATAAAATAAATGACAGCTGAAAGAGTTATATTGGGTCCATATAGCATCGGAACGAGCAGCATCCTTATTTCTATTGATGTTGGTTGCTCAACTGGTTTTTTTGTGTTAATAATTGTCAGATTCCAGTTTAATCACTCGGATTCTTGATTGTTCACGTCGCATCTGTTATAATAGTTTTGCGGTTAAATTAGACAAAATTTTTAAATCTTCTTAAAACGATGATTAAACAAAATTAAAGATACCGGGGTCGTCGCTATAAATATTTAAAGGAATCTCAAGATAATCCATCATCGAGAAAAGTTAGCGTCAAAAGTCACGAAGGAGGCGGTGAAATGACTAGCGATCTGTCCATGAGATGTTTTCATTATGGGTTCCATGACTCGTCAAATACTACCTAGACTCTATAAATCATTATTCTATTTTTTCTTTACCTTTGCTTCATATTAAACATAATCTATCTTCTTTATTATTAATATCATCTTGCATCTTGTTTTTCTGTCTTGCGAACAACTCGCAAGATACCATCTCCAAATAAAGTGATATGACAAGACAAAATCCAAGAGTAATAAGGTAAGGTAGCAAACGGCGAATAAAATTTAAAAACATCCCCGACTAAACATGAAATGAAAATAATTAAGCACAAAAAAATTAATAAAACTTAGAACGAAATTTTTTGTTTCAAAATTTTTAAAAAATTATATATTTATATTTCTCTTAATGGAAAATGCTTTTGACGCGATTGTTTAAATTACGCAGTAATAACAAAACGCAAAAACCAGTGGCGGAGCTAGCTTTTTTATAAGCTGGCAGATTCGCAAAATAAAATATCTAATTAATTGTTGGGAGTGCGGTGTCTCCATGACTTTAGTACGATGGGAAGCTGGTGGTAAAAAGGATAAAACGCGCCGCAGAGTCAAATTTTCAAAATTTTTAAGGTCAAACCTCCCTAGATTGAACCTTAGAAACCTCAATTTAAATATTCCATTCGGCATCAATTATTAACCTTCTGTATTTTTTGTATTTAGATTTTTTCTATTTAAAATATCACAAAATTGCACGAAAAACTCTGAAACAATGTACAATGTTTCTGTTAATTTTTATTATATTTTGTCGTTCGGAACCTGTCTGTTATACCCGGTTGGAAATTTTTACGTCAAGTCGATAAAAATTACAATAATAATTAACGACAACTCTAAATCTTAAAACAAATTACGAATGAAGTAATAAATCATACAATAATAAATTATATTTTAAGTTAAAGCTTGGAGCTGTGTAATAAAACAGCTTACACTAGTCGTTGGTCAAGTAAAATAACAATTAATAGGAATTTACATTAAACAAAAATAAAATGTAATAATTTTTTCTAGACTTTCTCTATTCACTTAATACTGAAGGCAAAATTTATTTTAACAATTTAAATGTGGCTGAGGGGTAAGAAATATCCCCAAACTCTCTTTTATTTAAAACTATATTTTCTAATTTGGGTTTATGAGATTTGTTCCTTAAACTTAATTTAATTTATTATTCGCATTTTTAATTATTTTTCAAAATAGCGAGAGACCTAAAACCACCGGCAAAGCGAAACCCTGGAAGACCACCCAAGAGGTGGATGGAGAGCTAGGTGTCCACATCAGAGGAAACGTGAAGAGATGAAAAAGTGTGAAGAAAAACAGGCAGATGCCTATAATAAAAGAAGAACAAGAATTATTTTTCCTATTTTCAATTTTATAGTACTTTTTTCAACTTTTTGATAAAAATAAACTGTTTAAACCGGGGAGTCTGGGGGGTGTGGAACACCCTCCAGTGCCGCAGTAACGGAAGGCAAAACATTAAATGTTTATAAATTCTATATCGAAACCTTGTAATACCGCTTTAGATTTTTGAGGAACAATTACAATACTGGGAGATATTTCACACCTCTTTTCTCGTCCCTCTCAAACTCCCGATTATAATCTTGCTTTTAATGTTATTTTAAAAAGATTTTCAATTGATCACTTGATACTGAAGGTAACAAATATGCATATTTTATACTGATAGAGCACTGGAGGGTGTTCCACACCCCCCAGACCCCCCGGTCTCTAAAACCGTGTTTTTTAATTTAGGTTATAATTTTATAATAATTTTTTCAACTTTTTAATAAAATAAACTGCCTGAACTGGAAGAAGAGAGGGGAAGGGGGGTCTTCGTAAACTTACAATGGAAATCCTATTATTCAACGATTGTATTACAAATAATGGCTAAAAATTACACTTTAGCATAGAGACGGCCAAAGGGATGTACTGAAATCCTCAATTGGCTTCTAATAAATGTGAATTGTTCAAACCGTGGGGTCTGGGGGGGTGTGGAACACCCTCCAGTGCCTCAGTATAGGAAAACAAGACATTGAGTGTTTTATTATGTAGAAGCTTTATGATACCGCTTTAATTTTCTTAAGTACTATAACATATATTGGGGGACTATCTGTTCCTACCTTGCATTTGAACTTGTTTGAACAAGTTTTTCTATTGATCACTCGATAGTGGAGGCTATAAATTCGCAAATTTGTCTAATGTAATTTGAGTGTTTGTACCTACTGGGTTTTTCTGATTTTTTGTTTTACATTTTTATAATACCGCTTTAGACCAATTAGATATACTGGGGGGATATTATTTCCCCTTTCTCTCCCCCGTCGAACTCTCGGTTACAATTTCGCATTTAATAATCACTTGATCACTTAATTGATCAATCAATTGTTTACTTCATACTGCAGGCAACACGTTTGCACATTTTATACTGATGCACTGGAGGGTGTTCCACACCCCCCAAAGACCCCCGGTCTCTGAAACCATGTTTTTAATTTGGGTTTTTGAGATTTGTTACTTAAATATGAATTAATTAATTTTTTATTTTTATGTTTTTTCTTATTTTAGATTTACTAATAATTTGTTCAACTTTTTATAAAAATGAACTGCTAAAACGGGGGTGAACACTCTCCAGTGCCGCAGTATCGAAATGCAGAACATTAAATGTTTATAAATTCTGTATAGAAGGTTTATAATACCGCTTTAGATTTTTGAGGAACATTACATAAAATATTGGGGGATATTTCATGCCCCCTTCGCTCCTCCTGAAACTCCCAGTTATAGTAATTTTGCATTTAATGTTGTTTTAAAAGATTTTCAATTGATCTTTTGATACTGAAGGCAACAAATTTGCACATTATATACCACAATTTGAGTTTGACTGGTGGGAATAACCCCCAGGACCCTTGGTCTCTAAAACCATGTTTTTATTTGACTTTTGAGATTTGTTACTTAAGTATGAATTAATTTTGATTCGCATTTTTAAGTATTTTCTTATTTTTGCTTTTGTAATTCTTTTCGGTTTTTATAAAATAAATTGCTTAAACCGGCGGGTCTGGGGTGTGAAACACCTTCTACTGACGCAGTATCGGAAGGCAGAACATTAAATATTTAAAATTCTGTTTAGAAGTTTTATGATACTCCTTTAGATTTTGAGAAACATTACATATACTGGAAGATATTTCATGCCCCCCTATTTCCCCCTAGAACCCTCGGTTACAATCTTGCATTTAATGTTGCTTTAAAAAGATTCTCAACTGATAACTTTATACTGAAGGCAACAAGTTTACAAAATCTATAATATTACAATTTGGGTTTTGCCGGGGCATTCCATATCTTCCAGACCCCTCGATCCCTAAAATCATGTTTTTTAAATTTGGGTTTTTGAGGTTCGTTACTTAGATTAGAATTAATTTATAATTCGAATTTTTCAGCATCTTTTTTATTTTCGATTTTGTTTTATAAAAATGAAATGCTTAATCCGGGAGGGTGCTTTATGATACCGCTATAGATTTCTGGAGAACAATGATATGTACTGGGGATATTTTATACTCCCCTCAAATTCTTGGTCACTATTTTGCATTTTATGTTGTTTCTAAAATTTTCTCAAATGATTTCTTGATAGTGGAGGCCATAATTTTGCAAATTTACCTATTTGGGGTATTTCCCACTGACCCTCCGCTTTTTCTTCATTTTGGGTGGGGTTTTGTTACATAAATTTGAATTGTTAAATTATATATTCCCATGGGAATAAATAACCTTCAAATGTGTTTCTTATTTGCATTTATGTTAGTATTGTCTTATTTTTGATTTTGTAATAATTTTTTTAACTTTATGAAAAAAATGAACTGGTTAAACCGGGGTCTTTTTGATACCATTGATATCGCTTAGACTTCTGGGGAACAATGACATATGCTGGGGGATACCCCCCTTTCCCTCTCGAACTCCCGTTCACTATCTTGCATTTAATGTTATTTTAAAAAGTTAAAAAGTTACTGAAGGCGGTTAGTTTGTAAATCTTCCTACGATAATTTGAGTGTGGCAATAATTTGAATCCGAATTCGTGTTTTCTAAGGTTTTTCTGATTTTTAATTTTAATTATAAACTTTTTAGCTTTAAATTTCAACAGGTGTGCAATTGTCTCACCCAACACACATAGAAAGCCCAAAAACTTTCCCAACAGGTTACCTTTTGGCTGCTCTGACCTTCTAGTGAGTGATAAATATGGGTGTTCCGTTTACGGCAGCACATAGTATAATAATAATTGTTATAATATGTCAAGACTATAATTATTCAGCCTTCAGTTTCATGACCATTATCAATGCAGAATCACTACGACGTGGAAAACCATAGTTTTTTAAATTTTTCTAGACAACTACCTTGCTGAGGTTGTGCGGCCTGAAGGCCGCACTTAGGGAAATGATTTTGAATTTACTTTAAATGTGAGTTATAAATAGAATGATAAATAAACCGAGTTTTGAGCAAAATTCTAAATAAGTGAACGAACCCATGGTATAGTTAAAAAGTTTTCTTTCCCGAAGTTTTATATTCGGCAGTTACTTTCAGCTTCTTTTCATTTCCATGATTTAATTTTGTGAAATTTCCGTCGATGAAATGATAACTGAAAAATCTAACTATAACAATAAATTTGACAATTTGTGATCTGTAAATTGATCTGTAAATTTACACGATACTCGAATGATGGCATATCTGGGTTGCAAGCTGCTTAATTTGGGCGATAGGACGGCGCACTTGAGATTGAATTCTGCTAAACCTCGGCTACAACAGCAAATAACTTTTAGGAAGTATTATGTTTAACCCCTTTAACTTGAAAGTAGCATTCACATGAAATAAAGTCTTTTCGATTGTATATCAAGAGTTTGAAAGAACCAATCAAATTTGCGTGTAAAATAAATGAGTGGAAGCTATTTAGAACACACTAGAAAACAACGAATCTTTATGTGAATATGCCGTCCTGGTCTCCTAGAATCGCGCGATCTTAGCTTGGATTTTATTTGCACCGTGGTTCGGTTTCCACGTTAAAATTACGTTTCATGTTTGAAAAATTGAAACAATTTTTGAGTGAGAGAATTTTTAAAATTATCGTACCGGAATTTGTGTCTGCCCTTGGAGATGATTTCAGTTGTGTTAAATGTTTTTTTAAGTTAAGCATTTGAAATTTACAAACAACAAAACGTGCATGATCGGCCTCGAGTGTAGTGACCCGTATCGTTACCAAACTATTACAAATTTATATTATCTAATAATGTTTTTAACAAATTATAAATTAATCACATCGAGAAGAATATAATATACTGTTAGATTGGAGCGCATTATAAGTAAAAAATTGATGAAAAAATATTGGTCAATATCGGAAATAATATAAATTCTCGCAGCGAATCGTCCTATTTTAAATCGCTATTTTACCTAATTATTAACAAATATCGAAATTTAAAAATTAACATGTTAAGTGCACAATCAAAAGTTTTCAGGTTAATGCCAGTGGCGGCTCGTTATTTATGCGGTCCTTCCTTCTAAGTTCTGGTTAGCTACGGCCAATTACCGCCCCCTCGCTGAAAAACCCTGACTACTGCTTCGATCACATAATATGTTAAGATATACTTCCTTTTCAGTTTGAGCAATTGAAGAAAAGTTTTGAAAGTAGAATTTTAGCTGGGAAAAAATCGAAGGAGATCCCAAATGCGACTGTGTTTATATTTGAAAAAGGAATATCTTTAATTGCTTCCATTCTGGCCGAGAAAGCATAATTACTGGAATGTTGGGTCGACTTATTAACATGAATGAGAAAGTAAAAAAATGTGGAACAATAGGGTGCAGATAAAACACATACTCATTTACATAGTCAAGTTTTTTTTGTTATGTAATTTAAAATTTTAATGTTTTGAAGCAATGTATAGTGGAGTGAAACACGCAGATTAAAAACAGCAATTTCTTGTCAAGAAGGTGCACAGTCATGTGCTTGAGTAATGGCGCCATCCAAGTCGCCAGGTTATAGTACCCCGTCTTGGTAAAACACAAGAAAACACGACTGAAACAATACGCTCAAGTACTTTACTTTGTTGTACTTGCTTTGTGAATCTGAAGATGGGTAAACAAAACCAATTTACTAAATAGGTCAATTCTCATCTACCTGCAACAAAATTGCAAGTAAGTAATCCCACTTACACGATACCGACATTTTAATAATGGAACAAAAATTTGTTTATTTGCTCAAATGTTTAAAGATGATAAAGCGTCTAGCCGACAGGGTGGTCTTATCAAAACATTTTCATTTTCTTCAAAAAAACGCTTTACCATGAATTACTAAATATGCGGTTGGTGGTTCCATTAATCTTGTTCGTTAAATAAGTCACATTTGTCAAATCAAAAATTTCGATCAAAAACGGTCTCGCTTTATTATACTACACATCCATAATCTATCCAATTCAAATTAAGCCATCAAGAAGTATGCAGAGATGGTCTGACATGTAAATGTTGTAACGTTCACCTTTGCTTGTAACTGTCTGATGACTGGCAAAATGTTAACACGAATCGATTATTTTAGGATATCAAGATCGTATATCGAGCCGTGAGATAATGCATTATAGGCCTGTCTAAACATGGAATGAGATGCCTAAAAATCAATTAGAAAGGCGCCTAACCTTTTTAATATGAAATCAATACAAACTTGCAGTTTTTTAATTAAAAAACTTTTTCCACCACATTTTGACGGTATAATTCGGATCCATTAGTTTTATTTGTTCCACGGCTAAACCAAACACTGCCGAAAAGTTTCCTTCTGAACTTTTAAGTTAAGTAAGTGTGGCGTTTCTAAGATCAAATTTGTATTTTTCGAATTTGTTTCAATTAATTGCGAGGTCGTGCGAATAAATATTAATAACAGCTGTTCTTATTACGGTGCAAATATTTCAATTACATGGAAACAGGCAAACTTTTTAATATAATATAGAATTTACCTCAACGTGGGGCGAATAAGGAGTTGGCATTAAAAATAAACGACCATTTATTTTACTCGTCAGTACTTTTGACTATGTTATCTGTCTTGCCCAAATTCATAATCGAGGATTGTGTTGATCACTTAACACAATTAAAGTGAGACGGTTGCGAAGTAAGAACTTAATTTTGACTCTCTCTACCAACCTTCTAAAAATGGTAAATCTTCAAAAAGTAACAAAATAATTGAAATTGAAGATCTTGGGTTCTAATTTGTATTCGCAAGTAACAATTTCAGTGATATAATGTGCTTTAGGTCAAACTCTTTCATTTAATTACTAAATTAATTAATGCTGTTCCGCCACTGCCTCGTCATTCTGTTAAATTCTGCTAAAATTTATATTTTTTAGGTGACATTGTCATTCGAAAGAAATGTCTCGATGTTCCTGTGGTTTTGTCAGTGTCATTTTGACATTCATTACATTTTTAGGTTATAATAATATACAACAGGATTAGATCAAAATAACGGAATCAATAACACAATATTTTGATATTATAATTATTATAAAAAATAATTTAGTAAATTGAATTATTAAAAACTTTGTTAATTTATTAGCAGTTATTTGCATACCGAAACAGGAAAGCGTATCAACTCCTCCCACAGGTGAAGTATAATGCCCGAGGGCATTAATCATCCAAACACTTTGCTTATTCGAAATTATACATGTGATCTTTTTTATACCAAATTTATTGGTTAAGTTTCATAAATGTCTAATTTACGAGCTTATATTTGTTGTAATATTGATTTATTGTGAGATCGTCAAATGCGGTTTGGAAAGTAATATTAATTATCAAGAATTAATTTACGACAAAGTGAATTTAGTTACAAAATTAAGGCATTAGCGTAATTACAGGAGGGGGAGAAGAGTATGTTTTTCCACAGAGTGAATGGCTTACCAACGCCAAAACACCTTTTTATTTTTAGAGAAATTCTTAATATAAAAAATGCACTATCGATTATGATAGTATATGCATTTTCTAGGCCATTATTTCCGCTGGTCATATTTTCAAAATATCTCAGCATGTCGTTTAATAATTAATGAATCCAGAAAGTTTAAGATTAAAAAATCTTTGATAATTAATTTTTAATTATTTATTTTTGTAGTTTATATTATAATGTTAAATATTTTTCTCATCTCAAAATTATGATTTTCTTTTTGAAATTTTTTTTGTATTTTCAAATACCACGTGGGTGTTTATAAAATTTTCTAATTTTAAAACTTTCTTCAGTATTACACCTATTTATTATAATTTATTAATTAAATTTAATTTTAACAATAATTAATTTTTCGAGGCGCATTTTGGAAATTGTTTTAATAATTTATTTATAAATGAATTTACTTCACACTTCATGTACTACATCATAATTCTCGATACTTCTTCGTACTTCATATAATTCAGCAGTAATTCACGGGACTTCGCGTACTTCCCCAGTAATTCACCGCACTTCATCAATAATTCGCGGTACTTCGCCTACTTCATCGATACTTCATTGTATTTCACGTACTTCATCGGTATTTCAGAGACTTACTGAGATTCTAAAATTTGTGCACTGGAGGGTGTTCCACACCCCCCAGACCCCCCGGATCGAGTAGATTATTTTTATCAGCAGTAAACTGAAGATTTCCCGTTGCAGAGGCACTGGAGGGTGTTCCACACCCCCCAGACCCCCCGGATCGAGTAGTTTATTTTTTATCATAAGTAAACTGAAGATCTTCCTTTGCAGAAATCTACCCCCCTCCCCAGAGGGTACGGAATTTATAATTATGCAGTTTATGATTAATTGTCAGATTATGAATTAAACACATTTACTTGGTCCATAGCTAATTTTAAAAACTTGGGATATGCTTAAGTATTTAATTCACTTTTAATAAAAATAAATTAGTTAAACTGGGGGTCTGGGGTGTGGAACACCCTCCAGTGCCTTGAACGGAGATCTTCAGTTTAATTCTAATAAAAAATAAACTATTCGATCCGGGGGTCTGGGAAGTATGGAACACCTTCCAGTGCCTCTGCAACGGAAAATCTTCAGTTTACTTCTGATAAAAAATAAACTATCCGGAGGGCCTGGGGGTAAACATTTTCAGTAAAATATTACAATCAGGCAAACATTTTTAAATTTTTAAAATTGAAAACTCTAGCAGGTTTCTAGTCATAGTTTTCTAAAAATTTACATATTCGGGACAACAAAAACGAAAGCAAAATAAATTATGTACAATCATGACAAAATTTTCAAAATTGGAAGGGGGAGACTAGCAGGTTTCAAACCACCTTCCCCAACTAATTTTCTAAATAATTAACTTTAAGGTTCAACCAAAAATAAAAAAAGAAAACAATAGATTTAAACTTTTTAAATTAAAATTTGCAATGGAAGGACTGAGGACATGCACCTTATTCTAAATAATCCTATTAATCAACAAAACAAATCAAACACCTGATTAGTTACTTCGTCAATTTAACTTTAATGTATTTTAACTGATAGATAACTATAGTTGAAGAAAGATAGAAGCATAAGAAGATAGTTTACATTGTATTATTACATCTTGGAGCCGTCTCTGTAAAACCGGGACAAGCGCGTTATTTTCGCTTTAATGTAATTAATTAATCATGACAAAACAATGAATTACTAAAGCTTTTTATTGAGCTACCAAATCTCCATGATATTCAAACAAATGAGCTAACAAAAATTACAAAATTAACTAAGAAATCTAAGTTTAATTTAATTAATTGATTACTATTAAACTAGCAACGACCAAAACTTTATTTAGTAAAATAATGACCGCCAAACGTTTAAAATAAAAAAATGTTAAGAAAATTCACTGATGTAAGTTAATTTGCTATCAAATAATTATTATTGAATACACGTGTCTTATCTATGATACACATTGACCGTAGTGCATGCTCATGAGCTAGGTTCAACTTCATGTAATTTACCAAAAATGTACTAACTTCATGAATGAATGAACATGAATTTTACCAGTACTTCATGTACTTCACAAGTACTTTGTGTATTTCACAAGTACTTCATGTACTTCACATGAGATTTCATGTACTTCATGAGATGTGTACAAAAACTTCACCAGCGGTTAACCTCTGGGAATTTCATTATAAAAATTGTTCAGCATAAATAATGTAAGAAATTAAATAATAAAAAAAATTAAAAATACATAAGTTGAAGAAATTATTATATATATAAATAATTTAAAAAATTGCTTTTTTTCTTTTTTACATTGTAACAATATTATATTAATTAATTCAAAGAAAGTATTTCAAAAATTCAACTAATTTTTGTATTTGTATTATCTATCACGATTCAATAAACTATAGACATTTATTTCATAAAATCCTTAAAATAAATTCATTGAAACTAATTTGTTTACTTTTTCAATCTTAAAATTATCTAAATGTTTAATTGTAAAAATGTAAATGCAATCAATTTTTATATGATTTCAACTAATCTTTAGTTGAAATTGTAAATTTTTTTTTCTCTGTAGGGAGTAAGATTTTTGACGTCCAGATTCAATTATATCTGGCTACAGGGTAGAACTATAGAATATTGAGTCGTTTTATATTTCTATCTTCTCCGAGAGTAAATAATGAGCTCCCCTCACTCCGATGAAAAATCTGGCAACAACACTGTGGTATTCCATTGTTACAAAGCATTTTAGTGTTGTAAAATGACATTGTAATTATTTGAAATGTAAAATGCTAATAATTCTCGTTCAAGATAAAATCTTGCTCGCTTTGCTCGCGCGACTTAATAATTTGGTGCGCATTAGTCTAATCAGCTCCCGAAATTGTAAAATCCTTCCGACCATCTCACAATTCGGTAGTTTAAACAACTGGACAAAAAAGGATTAAAATTTGATTTCTTCCTGTAGGACTCTATTGATCCTTGTGTATGAATTAGATATGAAATTCCAATTTAAAAAATTAACAAATTAATTAGGGCAATGTTTCGCACCTTTGTGATAGATAAATTTTGCGGTAGTTAAACGATATCACAGTACAAAAAATAAAGTTGTCTGGGCGTGTCGTTCCGGATTGGCCGCACTGACCGGATCTACCGGATCAATATCACACCCGCCTGGACTTTTCCCGGATACGCCATAGAGCACACAATTCTTTCTATCCTCGGACCGATTTGTATTACGAACAACGTCGAAATTTTTGAATAGAATTTTTTCGACATGATTAATTAAATATTTCAGACTTTTTCTTAATAATCCTAATGTGATTGATATAGCCGGTCGGGATCATTTTTTAAGGCCTGTATCATCATCAACACACGTGGCATTTTTTATGCCCCAAGCGCTACAAAATAAATTTATAAACTCATCAAAGCGGCCACATTATGAAAACTGGTCGTTTTATAATGAATCGGGTAATTAATAAAACGTCGTCGGTTCTTTCTATTGGATTAGTTTTAGGAAAGTCGTCTTATTATTAGTGAGCTCTCGCAAGAGAGAAAAAAAAGTTGCTGGCATTTTATAGCTGCCGGTGGTTAAAATAATACATTGCGTGTGCTTCCAGCCCTAATGAAAATCCTCAGACTAACTAAAATTGTGACAACTGTATGATTGATTTGAATTGTTATGATGACTTTTTTTCAAAATTTTGGCACACGATACGAAAAACACCTGCGATGCTATTAAAAAATCGTTAACTTAATTAAGCTATTTGTACTAATCGATTCGACATAATTGGATCATTTTTTTTTTATAAACAATTGAATTTTATTTTGTGCTGCATTTCGCCGCCGATGATGGCGTAGGGGCACTCACTCTGCATGTACTTATGGAGCATGCTGTATTTTGAACTACTGTTGCAGAAATAAAAAACTAATCAAAATTTCGATGTTAAAATTACAATTTAAGTTGTTCTAAAATTATCCAAGTGAAGAAAAAAAACAATGAATAGGTAGATGAATTGAAGATAATTAACCTTTCGGTTTTGGTCGGATAGAGGTCAGTTGGGATATGGAAAACAGGAGGCATCATCGGCAGCTCACATCTAGTAATTAGTTCACAGTGTGTGGTAGCACTGCTGATTAGTATTCTTTTTTCGAAAGCGTATATCGATCTTGGCTTTTTTTACTATTCGCACTAAATAGATTTACGGTAAATATCTCTCTTTCAACACCTGTTTACGAAACATAATTTATAGCTGCGCTCGCGAAATTACACCCATAATTTACGTAATTAAAATTAATTATCGGACTAGGTAATCAAACAATTTTTTATCTTGCGTGCAGGATTACCCAAACGCGGAGGAATTTTTAAAATAAATAATTTTGTTTTAAAATAAGTTTCGGAAACGATTTATTAAATTTTTTATGTATGTTTCAACCTACAGGTGAGTGACAGCAATGGACCTCCTGTAGCTTAGTTTTATGTTCATTAGAACAACTCTATTTCATAGTTTGACCTCACTTTTGTCCATCTCAGCATGACATTTTGTTCCATATACATAAAACGATAGGAATAACTCACGCTTAGTTATCAACCAAACCGAATAAATTTATAGGAAAAGGAAACCAAATTAAACCAATCCTAGACGACACGCTATGGGTACAACTTTTATTCTATCACACAGAATAAGTCAAAATTTACTTCAGTTAAATTTCAAAATGTTGGTAGTATTTCGCAATATAATATTCAATCAAAGCATCACAGTTAAAAATAAAAATCGCACCAAAAAATTCTCACCCTTCAAACCACGCTGCTCCACTGCATAAGAGCTCCAATTCAATCTCATTTTTATTTTAATATTACTATTTTTTACTAAATACAAAATATAGGAAACTGATAAAAAACATGATTAAAAAACGCTGTCATCCGATAAGGCATTTTAGGAACGAATAATTTTTCTGAGTTAGTTTTCTATTGGATGGATGATTGTTAGAATAGGCAATTAATCCTGTAATTCGACTTATTACTTTCTCCCAGTGCAGAGGTACAATTTCAGAAACTTTATGATTCCTTCTGATTGAAAGGTTAAAAGAGGTATTTCATATTATAAAAAAATAAGATGTGTGCAAAAAATTAAAACATTCAACTAGAAACCGGATGGTTTGGGGCTGAATAGATATTCACTTTACTTATCTTAAGCCGAAAGAGATGTCATATTGAACAATACCTGTGTACCTAAATTATGATACAATTTTGAAAAATAAGTGGAAAGTATTCCCTATCCCCAAAACACCCCGATTTTCAAAACTATATGATCTGTTGATCTGATTTGCACAGAAGATTGTCACTTTTTGGTCATCCGGCTCAAGCTGGCATATTTGAGATTTCTGAAAGTTAATCTTAATTTTGCATTATTTGTGAGGGGAAAGAACTCCTTTTATACAAGATCATTATGTTCCATGCATCCAAACAATAGGAAATCTGCAATTCAATATAATTTTACCGCCTGTTGTTAAATCAAAGATCTGCATTTTTCAACCATTTTTTTCTTATTATGACTTCATTTAGGAGATTTCCATTCCGAGACTACCTCAACTTGGCGATGCTATAGGTTTTAGCGATGATCCAAAAGATTTTTAAATTTTACAACTAGTGATTTACATCCAGGCCACCCAATTGTGACTTTATGCCCTGTAATTGCGGTTATAAACCTTGTGTCCAAGATTAGAAAGGGTGAGAGATAGGAACTTCACCATTTCAAACAACACAAAGCCGATAAAATATTTTTCTCAGCTATCAGCTCAGTCGGAAAATCCACAAGTTTTAATTTTTTTACTTACAATTTACTAATGCATTATTGGTGACACCGCAAATAGTTTTATAATGCAGATTTAAAATCCGTATTTTGATTTTTGAAATAAGTTTAAGGGAGAAGAGGGAGAGAGAGAATGCAAACAAAAATGTAAGAAAAAAATCAGAAAGCCCACCAGGTACAAACACTCAAACTGCATTAGATTAATTTACGAATTTATAACCTCTTGTATCGAGTGATCAACAGAAAAACCTTTTGAAACAAGTTAAAATGCAAGGTAGGGACCGATAGTTCACTACCCCCCCCCTTTCCAGTATATTATGTTATTGTACTCAAGAAAACTAAAGCGGTATCATAAAGCTTCTACATAATTTATAAATACTCAATGCCTTGCATTCCGATACTGAGGCACTGGAGGGTGTTCCACACCCCAGACCCCCCGGTTTGAGCAATTCACGTATTATATTAGAAGTTAATTGAGGATTTCAGCACATCTGTTTGGCCGTCGCTATGCTAACGTATTATTTTCAGCAGAATCATTGAATAATAGGATTTTCTTAGTAAGATTATGAAGACCCCCGGTTTAAGCAGTTTATTTTTTATCAAAAGCTGAAAAAATTATTACAAAATTACAAACCAAATTAAAACATGGTTCGAGAGACCGGGGGTCTGGGGGGTGTGGAACACCCTCCAGTGCTCCGCTATAAAATATGCAAAATTGTTGCCTTCAGTATGAAGTGATCAATTAAGATTCTTTTTAAAACAACATAAAATGAAAGATTGTAACCGGGAGTTCGAAGGGGGGAAGAAAGGGGCATGAAATATTTTCCAGTATATGTAATTGTTCCTCAAAAATCTAAAGCGGTATCATAAAGCTTCTATACAGAATTTGTGAACATTTAATGTCTTGTTTTCCTATACTGAGGCACTGGAGGGTGTTCCACACCCCCCAGACCCCCCGGTATGAGCAATTCACATATTATATTAGAAGCAAATTGAGGATTTCAGCTCATCCTTTGGCCGTCGATATGATAATGTGTTATTTGTAGTCATTATTTTAATACAATAATTGAATAATAGGATTTCCTTTGTAAGTTTACCAAAATTACAACCCAAATTAAAAAACATGGTTTTGAGACCGGGGGGTCTGGGGTGTGGAACACCCTCCAGTGCTCCAGCATAAAATAAGACAACTTGTTGCCTTGAGTAGGAAGTGATCAATTGAGAATCCTTTTAAAACAAAACTAAATGCAAGATTATAACCGGGAGTTCGAGGGGAACGGAAAGAGGGGGGCATAAAATATCCTCCAATATATGTAATTGTTCTTCAAAAATCTAAAGCCGTATCATAAAGCTTCTATACAGTATTTGTTAACATTTAATGTTCTGCTTTCCGATATTGCGGCACTGAAGGGTGTTCTCCCCCCAGACCCCCCGGTTTGATAAATTCATATTTTTAGTAGCTGATTGAGGATTTTTGCCGTTGCTATGCTAACGTGTCACTTTTAACCTCTATTTTAATGCAATAATTGAATAATAATATTCCTTTTGTAAGTTTACGAAAATTACAACCCAAATTAAAAAACATGGTCCCCGGACCGGGGAGTCTGGGGTGTGGAACACCCTCCAGTGCTGTAGCATAAAATATGCAAACTTGTTGCCTTGAGTAGAAAGTGATCAATTGATAATCTTTTTAAAACCACATTAAATGCAAGATTATAACCGGAAGTTCGAGGGGGCGGAAAAGTGGGGAGGGAGGATAAAATATCCTCTGGTATATGTAATTGTTCCTCAAAAATCTAAAGCCGTATCATAAAGCTTCTATACAGAATTTGTAAACATTTAATGTACTGCTTTCCGATACTGCGGCACTAGAGGGTGTTTCACACCCCGCAGACCCCCCGGTTTGAAAAATTCATATTTATTAGAAGCTGATTAGAAGCTAACGTGTCATTTTTAGCCACTATTTTAATGGAATCATTGAATAATAGGATTTTCTTTGTAAGTTTACGAAAATTACAACCCAAATTAAAAAATATGGTTTTAGAAACGGGGTCTGGGGGTGTAAACACCTCCAGTGTGGAACACCCTCCAGTGCACCAGCATACAATATTCAAACTTGTTACCTCGAGTAGGAAGTGATCAATCGAGAGTCCTGTTAAAACAACATTAAATGCAAGATTATAATCGGGAGTTCGAGGGGGGGGGGAAAGGGAGGCATGAAATATTCCCCAGTATATGTATTTGTTACTTAAAAATCTAAAGCGGTATCATAAAGATTCCATGCAGAATTTGTAATCATTTAATGTCCTGCTTTCCGATACTGCGGCACTGGAGGGTGTTCCACACCCCCCAGACCCCCCGGTTTAATCAGTTTATTTTTATCAAAAAACTGAAAAAATTATTACAATATCTAAAATAAGAAAAATACTTAAAAATACGAATAATGAATTAATTCAAATTTAAGTAATAAATCTCAAAAACCCAAATTAGACAACAAATAAGCTTTGCGTTTGAAAATGTTGCGAAGGAAAACTTTTTCCCACCATGGACTTTTTATTTGTCCTAGATGTGACAATTTTACACCATTTGAAATTTAAAGCTAAAAAATTATTACAAAATCGAAAACACAAAAATACTAAAAGATGTAAATAAATAATTTATCAACTCAAATTTATATATCGAAACCCAGAAACTTTGAAAGCAGAATCCGGGGGGTCTGGTGGGTATTGGAATACAAAGATTTATAAACTTATGATTTTCAATAGGATAAGAACTTTATAAAACAACATAAGATGATAAGGACCAAAGTCTGGAGAACTATATTCCCTCAAAATTTCAATTTATCTACTTAGCCGTTACTATGGCGGCGACATGTCATTTTTAATCACTATTGCGGTAAAATTAACGGAATTCATCTGGGAGATTTCTAGAAGGCTTTAAAGCAAAGGTAGATTAGGCTACTACGTAGATTACCTCCGTGGTTTGCCATTGCCTTCCAATGAGACAGTCAGAAATAAAGTTCTTATTTCGCCTCGAATTAAACCGGGTGTTCAGCATTGCCAGTGACGCACGTAAATAAATTTTAAAAAATTATAAAAAAAATTTAATATAAAATTAATTACATTTTTAAAAGTTTTTACATTCCCACGAGTAATATATTTACTCGTTGTAAACTGTAAACTTTTAGAATATACCAAATTTTTAAAAAAAGTAGGTATAAATTTAATTTCAAATTTAAAACAATTTAAAATAACTTTTGTATTAGTCTTATCCCAAATAGTATTTTTGGTACCGACAATCGAAGTCTGTAAAATATGTAATTTGGATTATTTATGAAAAATTAACGTTTTAAATATTTTATAACATTGCTTATAAAATATATATTATTTATTCGACGAACGGATTCTTTTTGCATGAAATTTAACATTCGAATCTCAGTTTGAAATAATTATGACATATTTATTATAATAGTTCAATTTATTGTTCACGCCTAAAAGGTTTATTACTCAGTACCATAGAGTAATGAATTATTACTCTATACGTGATAAATAACAATCAGTACTTTACACAAAAAACTCGTGTGATAGAAGTAGAAAACAAAATTATCTTACCGGCAGTTTTATTATTACTTTATCATATGTAATATGAGAAAGTATTGTTTTCGTGCAGAAAAAAATTTGAGATTTTGATGGATTTACACTATTTGAGGTCCCTGAGTAAAATAAGACGATTTCCAAAAATGTCTGTGTGTGTGTGTGTGTGTGTGTGTGTTGTGTGTGGTCAAATTTTGTGTGCGACCTACAGCAAAACTAATAGGAATTTTCAAACAAAATTTTGGATTTTGTATTCTTATATTAAGACTTAGAACTGATTAGATTTTGGCTAAAATTGGTTCACGGAACTATTTTTTTATATTTTTAAATTTTATTATTTAATATTAGTTTTAATTAATATTTCAAAACGAATAGGAATTTCAAAACCAAATTTAGGATTTAGCATACTTATGTCGAGATTTAAAACTGATTAAATTTTAGTAAAATTGTTTTATGAAAACTATTGTTTTTAATTTTTAAGTTTTATTATTTAATATTAGTCTTTATTTAATATTTTAAAACTAACAGAATTTTCAAAACCAAATTTGACATTTCCTATCTTTATAGCAGGAGTTAAATTTATTTAAATTTTGGTTAACATTGGTTCATGGGAACTATTTTTTAAATTTTTAAATCTTATTATTTAATATTAGTTTTAATTAATATTTCGAAAAGTAATACGAATTTCTAAACTAAATTTAGGTTTTCGCATATTTTAATCGATATTTAGAAGTGATTAAATTTTAGTTAAAATTTGTTTATAAAAATTATTGTTTTTATTATTTAAAATTTTATTATTTAATATTAGCCTTTATTTAATATTTTAAAACTAAAAGGATTTTCAAAACTAAAGTTAAAATTTGTTATGTTCATGCTAGGAATTAGAACTGATTAAATTTTGGATAAAATTCGTTCATGGAAGCAATTTTTATAAATCTTTTATTTAATATTAGTTTTATTAAATATTTCAAAACTAATGAGAATTTCAGAACTAAAGTTGGTATTTCGTATCTTTATATTTAGACTTAGAGTTGAATAGATTTTGAGTCACATTGGTTAATGGAAAATATTTTTTCTTTTTATTATTAAAATTATTTTTTAATATTTAATAAAAGTATGATAAAGTCATGGGCATGGCCACATCCGATTTTTTCTATTGATAAAATGTTGCTTATTTTAAAAATTCACTCTTATAACTGTCGTCTGTAATTTACTCAAATTTTTTTTAATATTGGCGCTGTTTAAAACATTAGGGACCAACCGTCAATATTTTATTATTTTAACATGTTATTGAAAACTTGAAATTTTAATGGAAAAAAGTTGAAATAATTAAAAAAACTACAAGAAGGAAAAGTTCAATTCTAACCTTTCTATATCAGCGCGCGTGGCCACTTTTCTTTTAATTTATCAAAGAGGGTTGATTTTGACATAAATATGACTGTTTGTAATATTTATAATTTCTACCTTTTATAAAAATTTCTAAATTGTAATAGTTTGGTTGAAATTTTCCTCTCTACTCTAAGATATCCTCGTGTAGTGCATTGCTATAGATTTGCTTAAATTTAATTAATTTTATGTAATAATTATTATTTATACTTTTATCGCTTTTGATGGTTTTGTTCGCCTGTACCCTCGCTAGGCGCGACCTAACCTCACTTTTAACAAAATGTATCGGAGATAATAGCTGTAATGCCCGTGTAGTTAATAAAAAATCAACCCTTTACTCAAAGCTTCTTATGTACTTAGTTAATAAAATTATATTGTGTTTAGCCAACAATACATAAATTGAAAAATAAAAACATCAATGTTATGGTGTCTGAGCGAGTTGAAAAACGTTCAATGTAATAAATCATCCCCCAATAATTCGTCCACGAACTTCTTTGTATTCGGCATAATACAAAATTGGTTGTATTTATGTAGCCTTCTTTTATTAAAGGGTAGAAATTTTACATTCGATTCGATTTTCGCTTGATTTGAAAAATAAGAGCTGCTCCACTTTTATACCTACTAGCAAATACAAATTTAATTCACATGCAACGCTTACCTTACAAGTTTTCTTGTGTTGTTTGTTTGTTTTGTCTTCACTCCTTTTTATGTACCTAAATCAATCTGGTCTGGCCAACTAAAAAAAAATTGTTAAAATTCTTGAAAATGCTAATTGGCAAATACGGACATCAGAGACTTTTTCTTTGTTGGGGATAAACAATGGCTTAGAAAAAGTAACAAAATGTAAGCAGCTGAAGGAATTACCATAGCTAAACCTCTTCCGGTGCTGTATTGTTGTTGGGTATTATCTACAAGTTTCATTGGGGCATTTTGAGGTGTGAACAGGGTTCTAATCGGAATGGTATTAGAGAGGATTAGCTACGGAGCATTGCCTGACCACAATAAATGTTTACCTAAGCCTCGATATGTCGATATACCGGAATAGGTGACAACTGAAACTTCCATTAACACATTTAAACTGAACTTCATCATCATCATCACCACCGTCATGAGGTTCAATGCAGAAACTTCATAAATGGTGTTTATAATGCCCTGTAATCTATACACTCCATAACAAAATTGGCTGATTTTGGACAATAGATTTATTGAATGCGGTTCGAAGTTATTTTTAATGCTTTTTGGTTACACTAGTGGATCCGTTTTTTTTTTCATACCTACCTGAAATCTTAACATGTTTTTAAAATAATAACGTGGCATGTGTCTATTTTATTTCAGCTGCGATAGTTGTGTGTTTATACGGGGTGGTGCAAAAAAATTATTTGATTTTATCAAAAAAGGAAAAAATGATATTAATTATTTTCAACGCAACTGTAGATTACCAAGTGAAGTGGCAAGTTAACACCTCTCAAATAGACCAAATAGATCCTTTCAGAATCAGACACGCATCAAATAATAATAATAATGTATCTGGGTTCGACTTAAAAACCTCATGTTATGTTTGTCAGTTGATATCGAAAGCTTTCGGAATGTTTAAAATGTAATGGGATATTAAAAGCTGCTACCGGTATATTGATTCATTAACGGTTTAACTCGAATTATACTGACTCGCCGAGACCGTAAGTCAATATTTGTGATTTCATTAAATAAAAATGGTTTAAATAAATCGAGCATCCCACAGATCCGCGGTCTTGCGCCATCCGCGATGCCAACCAAAGTATCAATTTCATTGGACTCGAGAAGCTTTCCCCTCATTGGCTCACTTAAATTGACTTGTTACGCCCTTGGTTCTAACAGTTTGGATATTTATGTTTACCAACTTTTAATAGCCACTCGCTTAATAATAAAGTATACAGGATGTTGATACGTTTCGCGAACAATTACTATTTTCGAGCTCAAAATATAAAATAATCAAATCCATGCCACAAATACAAAAGATTTATTAGGTTATCCATCACAACACCCGGCTGGATATACCCTCACGAACATTTGTCAAACTTCCACAAAACGTGTGACGTCAGAGATACTATCGCACACCATCGATGTGTTAGCTGTCAACTCGCCTCCTAATGATGGCCTTAATATTGAACAGCACAAAACGACCACAATAACGTAGTCGTGTCAATTAAAATTCACAACTTATTCAATATTAAACTGAGTAGGAAGTGGAAATAGATAAACTATTAATTTAACTATCGACCACATCATAATATTGTATTTTCAATTACATACCTGTCGATTCAATGATGAAGTAACTGTAAGTAGGTACTGTGTATTTTTTCCAAAAATAATCCGATTGTGCAACTTATAACTGATGGCAAACGTAACATTTTATGTATGAAATTTTTCATTTTCTACACTGCGCTTAACCGAAGAGTGACCTTTCATTAGACACCACTCTCGACTATTTTAAACAATTTTTTCTGTTTAAAAATTTTTTTTGCAAGTTTTTACATGCTGTAAAATGTGCTGTGATTATTTTCATTAATTCAGAACCTTTCTCTGTTGGGTTTATAGTATGTGGTGTGCTTGCAAACCATTATTCCATATAGGCAGTCGAGAAGATTTTACGAGGTAAATTTGAATTATCGAGGTGGTTTTACTTTACTTCCTAATGGTATTTTTGTTTTTTAGGTTATGTCAAACGTTCATGAGTGGATTAACGAGATTTTGAATGGCATAAATATACAGGGTGAATGAGACCACTCGTATCGGTAATTGTTTTTAAAATGGTTAGTCGCAGAGAGTTGAGTCAAAAAATTTATTATAAAATCCATAATAAAGAATCGAATGGTGACATTATTATTTCCCAAAAAGGTCAGTATCCCGAGTAGTTTGCTCCAGAATGTCCAGAACTTCAGAATTTTAAATAGCACCATAGGTCGAAAATGGTATTTTTGAGAAGATCTTTAAAAAATAAGCAAGTTTTGTAGGAAAAATGATGTTATTACTACAACTTCTTTCTAAGTAATACTTGATTGAAATAAATCAGGAAAAATGTATGTATGATTTTCTTTTTCTTTTTTTATATATATTTTATCAAAAATAGAATTTTAAAATTAAAATTCCGATTTGGAATACATTAAAATTTGCAAAAAAATATTTTTCATTAGATACTCTTTGTATATTATGTTATTTCTAAAAGGCCAAAGTTGTGCGGCCTGAAGGCCGCACTTAAGAAAGTAATAATCAATTCACTAGTATTATTGTAGAAGAGGTAAGCGACATTGCAAACTTTTTGCATAACTTTTAAATATTTAATAGCCCAGCAGAGTAAAGGAACGTAAGCGACTGCAAATAAGTAATCCCGGTTCGAATTCCATCCGCGCCTGCTGAATAGCGCAATTATCGTAAATGTTAAAAATACCTGCAATTAGATGAAATCATATAATATATTTTAGTTTTTTTTTTAATTAATTATACAGTTACTACCTCCTGACATGAAACTAAAACTTCCACAAAAAGCATCTGCATAATTTTAACTTTTAATGTCCTGGTTCCATATACCGGTGCACTGGAGGGTGTTCCACACCCCCCAGACCCCCCGGTTTGTCCAGCTTATTTTTATCCAAAAATGAATCGAAGATTTCAACATATCTGCTTAGTTGTTGTTAAATTTGAGAAACTTCATCTAATTACCAGTTTTACCCATAAAATCGAAAAACCTAGTAAATCGAGTTGTTAAAAATTCAGTTGTTGGTTTAGTACTGTAATTTTTGATGAGGTTTTATCTAACTTTATTTTTATAGTAAAAAATATTATGTTGAATAAAATATTTTAAAAGATTACAAATTTAATGAAATTTGAAATTTTTT
The DNA here is from genome assembly GCA_036346125.1 of Lycocerus yunnanus. Taxonomy (NCBI): domain Eukaryota; kingdom Metazoa; phylum Arthropoda; class Insecta; order Coleoptera; family Cantharidae; genus Lycocerus; species Lycocerus yunnanus. The sequence goes on from JARFIX010000051.1 coordinate 1,700,725, forward strand.
TACAAGTTTAATAAAATTTGAAAATTTTCCAACTTATATTTTAGTCCAGTACCCTGTTGCGCATAAATGGTTTTGTCTTTTCAAGAACTCATCAGCTAAACTATTCCTAAATTAATGAAAATTAAAATCAAGAACTATACTGGAAATTTTTTTTATAATAAAATTAATTAACATGTGTTTTGACAAACCTATATTGACATGAGTTCTTGAAACGACGAAACCACTTATGCGCAACGGGGTCCTAGACTTAAATGTAAGTTGGAAAATTTTAAATTCCATTAAACTTGTAATCTTTTAAAATATTTTATTCAACATATAATTTCACAATTTAATCAACATTTACAATTGTAAAATATATTATGCACTAAGAATTTTGTCAACTCATTCTGTGGTAACTGGATGTACTAGGTTCTTCGATTGTAAGATACACCTAAGCGGCAATATGTGGGAATTGAACCTACGACACTGCGTATTTTCTTTGAACAAGTCCAAAGTGGGAATAATAATCTGAGAAAGTACACTGTTCAAACTTATGCAGACCGGGGGGTCTGGGGGTGTGGAACACCCTCCAGTGCCTTAGTATCGAATGACTAAGTAGAGAAAAGTTTTCATAAACCCCGAAAAAAAACTTAACTATACCCCCGGTTTTATCCGAAGAGGGGGAAGAAGAGAAAGATAATATATCGAAATTTAAAATTTTTATGGGGTGAGATTGGCCCTTACGACGAATTGGGCTACATTTCCATTTTGCGTTTCATACAATTTTTGGCCCTTGAATTATACTGTAGAGTACATACGTAGACATTTACCCGAGGGTTTAGCCCATCCTTAATTAATTTTATTGTGTTTTCATGACGTCAGAAGTAAACAATACATTACAATGATCGGAGGCGATATGTAATATTTTTTAGATTTGTGTGATATTATGAGAGGGTCGAAATACGTCCACCCCCTAAAAAAATTTGAAATTTTTCGTTTGAATAAAGAATTTCTCGATATATTATTTTAAATTTTTTGAATAAAACACAATGTTAATGTTGATGTGGGTTTATATATTTATTAGACAATCGCATTGTAAATTTGCATAATTATTTTTGTATCATAAACAAATCAATATTTTTAATTTACACTACTTAGAAAAAACAATAACATAGATATACAATATTATACAATAATTAAATTTTTTATTAAAAAGAAAAAAATAAGTCGAAAAGGAAGAAAATTGCAATATTTTTTAAATACTCGCGCGCGGACTTTGCACCAAAAATCTGACTACATGCAACAGCATCTAATATATTATAAAGTTTAATCATTTATATATTATATCTACAATTGCCACTGAAACGTATATAATTTACAATATGTATAACTTAATTTATTTATATAAAACTTTTTCTCACTCTAATTTAGTATACACAAACGTTTTAATTACGTGCTCACGTCGTACGAAATAAGAAAAACGTAATAAAAAAATAACAAATAAATATTGAGTATTGCATCGTTACCTCGATATTTTTACTTATAATCGAACAATTTCGGTAGTCGGCAGTTTATATCACGTTAATCGAGGCGATGAAAACGGTCGATGCAAAGGCGGTGGGTTTACGGGGTTCGAGGGTGCGATTCTCACTATTCCTCCTATTCCATGTGACGTATCGTTCGTGTGTAAGTTAGTTTGTGGTGGAGGATTCGTCACTTTGCTTGGCAGTGACACTTGTATTCGTAACGGGGTTGTTGTTCCTAAATGTAAAGGCAATGAAGTTTCCGGATGAATCCGCAAGCCAAGCGGATCCGACGATCCGACTCGTAGGTTCATGGGAGGCGACGGTTGGTGTAACGACGTTTGCGGCGGCGAACTATCCAGATCGATTTGAATCGGACTGTTTCGGTTCGATTTGAAATCGTTACTCGAATCCACGTTAATAGGCGATTCGCTCACAGCCAACCTATGATTAGATGAGTTTCGGTCTAAACGAAAGTTCGATGGGTGGGTGTCGAAATGGATGGGCGAATTTGAATTTCCTAAGTTTCTAAACGTTGCCGAAGGCGACGACGGTCTATCTAATTTGAATGGAAGCGGCGAGCTATTTCCGAAACGATACTGTGCCGGCATGGGTCCTGGCGAGTGCGGGCCAAAACGGAACGTGCTCATGGGTGTTGGAGATGTGTGCGACAGTGGATTGGGCGAACTCATCGGCGGAGAATGAGTTCCTAAGGAGATATCCGAGTCGGAGTCTGACGTGTGCGACGGGGAGTTTTGCGACGTGTGATACGCCAAAGCTGCCAATTGCTGTTGCTTGTGCATTCTGGAACAAAGTAAAATATTTAGTGAGATCTTGGAAGAAATAGTAGATATTATTAGATAGTAGTAGTAATAAAAATGTAAATATGAAACTTGGGGTGGTCTGATTGTACAAATGAAATCGTGGGGTGCGTTTAGTTCGTTACACCGTTCGTTATTTGCGTTCGAACGAGGAATGAAAACGCTTTGATTCTCGTTTTCGAAAATTTCCTTCCTTCGCTCTCTCGTTCTGCCGTATTCGAGGTTAAATGTTAAAAATAATAATTTATCCAGGTGACTGTTTATTTAGTGCAGGTGTTGTGTCGAAACGTACCATGACTAACCATATTTTTAAAATTGAATTTAAATTGGAGAAATTGTTTCGGGGCCATAATTGGAAGAAACGATCCAGGTAAAGCACTGATCTCGAAACTTACGGAAGTTTTAAAACAAACAAATTGGTAATAAAAAACACGCTTTCCGTTATGTTAAGCAAACGAAATCAAATCTATAACAAGACGTGAAAAAATAACCGGTTGATGATGGTAATGGGTGTGAAATAACTAAGAATCCGACATAATAGAGCCCTAATAGCAATTATGTTGCTATCCATGCGAAACATGACAATATATCTTGAGCGAAATTCGCGGTCTTTGATCCCAGTTGATGTTAACAGGCTATTTTCTAAATAAACTCGATTAGCATTAGACCAGGTCCTGTTACACACCCTCGGGCTTTCATTTCAATACTTAATCAAGTTAAGTTTGGTGTATGAATTTTGGTAGCAAGTTTGCGCTCAAAAAGACGCGGTAGACAACGAGTTAATATCGAATTAAGGGAAACCAAAAGATACCCAAATTAAGTTATTATTCATTCCAGCTACACCGAGCGAGGTTTTATGAATTTATAATTAACAATGTTATAGACAGTCGAGTTTAAATTGCCATTATTGCAAATTGATGATGATGTACTAGCTTAGATAAGTTTTCAAATTTGGATTCGTTAAACTCGAAACTGGTAGACATATAACCATCATACGTACATAAGAGGGTTCGGGGAAAATAATGAATGCAGCAGCAGTAGCAATACAAAAAAATGTATTATCTAAAACTGGTATCATTTCAAAAGGCGTGGTGGAGTAAAAATTGGAACAAAAGCAGCCATGTTGCATAATGGAAGTGTCGCGTTTGTTTCCATAGACTAGGCCAGGATACAAAGGGCAATGCATCGATACATAGCAATTAGGGCGGTACGGCAGTCATTTGATACCATCTCCGAATATGAATACTAAACATACCTACCGGCATTTCGCAATACAACTTAATATATCATTGTTCTCAATCATTAAAACACCTTTTATTCAAATCTTAGGTTAGGAAATTGTGGAAATCTAATTTTCAAAAAACCTGCGTGTATAGTTCGAATAATAATATACTGTAATAACTCGGTTACTACACCCACCCCCTTCCCTACAACAAGAAACGTATTCGATGTGTATTTTTTATGCCGACATCAAAATATTCGTTATTAATGGTATTGGCCACCTAAGATGATTTTGGTTGACGGCTAATGAATATTTAGGTGGTCAATCTCAATTAACCAAGGTCAATGGTGTGGTTGGAGTCTTGGATAAGTTTTTCTTGCTGCCCACCTTTCAAAACAATGAGAACACTGCAATTTAACGATTAAATTGTCAACCATGTTTCGCATTCAGCATCACGAAAAATTTTTATTTGAATTTACAGTTCGCAATTCCGAGGTGCGATTTTAGCAGCAAGACACCGAGTAGTATTTATCTACAACAATTAGTTTTACTTTTTTAGTAATTTACGAATTTTCCTTTTATTGTGATTCCAAAAACAATTTAAATTGGTTTACTTTTGTAGAAGTTTTTGATCTTTCATTAATTGATCAGGCTTAATAATATGTAAAATTAAAGTCAATTCTCTTGATTAACTAGTGCCGCCCTGCACGAATGGTGATCTAAGAAATTTTTCGAGATTCTAACGCACTAATTACAGCGCGTAACTAACTGAAAGTATTTATAAATATTTTTAGTATAAACTATTTAAATAATAATAAAATTGAAAATTAAAAAAGATTGGAAAACGCAAAAAATACAAAATACATAAAACTTAAATACTTAATTTTTTTTTAAATAAAAAAATCTAAAACAGCTTGTCGTGTTCCTAATTTTACGTTAATCTGCCAAGCAGTTTTAATGAAGAATATTAGTTTTCTGGAGGTACTACTACTTTAATAAATTGGAGAAGCATTTAAAAAATTACAATTGATGCTTTTGGAGAGTATTCAAATACTCTCGTTTAAAAAAGATATTTTTACTTAATTTTCAAAAATTTTTGGAATTGTAGAACCAAGTATATCAAAATAAATATCTTTAATTTGGAATTATAGTGTACGATAGCTATTTAGCTTGAATTTATCTATCTGAGTCTATAACTACAAGTATCCCCCTTCAGTTATTTAAATAATAATTGTTTTATTGTTATTATTTAATTTCAAATTAATTTCCAAAAAGTAAAAATAATATTTTATGAGTGCAATTATTGTAGAACACAGTATGTCGATTTACTGAAAATTAATATAACGATGTGTAACCGTTGATATTGATGAGTTTAAGTTTTTTTAATTTAATTATTAAATGTCTATTAGGCAATTATTCTTCTAAGTGCGCCCTTTAGACCGCACAGCCTTGAAAAGTTATTTAATGCACGGTATGATAGTTTAAATGTATCTACCCGTCTGTCTGTAATCAAAAACGCCGCCAGAAAATTTTCCTGGAGAGGGCAAAAATATTAGAAATATACCTACCATTTTTTTATAAAAAGCATTTAATTTAATTTTAACCTGATTTAATAACGACTGAATTGGTAAGATGTCCAAAATTCCTGAAACTTAATGGTCATCTGGCCGAGGTGGCTCCTCGGCATCACTCAGTTTGAAGAAGTGTGTAAAGGGCGTGACGTATAAAATGCTCGTAGTTAAATAGTTGTAGTACAATAGTAATTTACACAAGTGGGAAAAGAAGTACAATACTGAACTAGTAGATAGATATTGCCTCCTTGCCTCCTGGCGTGGGCGAAAAGTCTATGCTTTCAGTGATTTTTCTCACGAGGTGCGTACAACGTTTTATTTAATTTTACGTGGAAAGTTATCATTACCAATTATTAATCAGTAAATCGATGGGAGTGTACTACTCAACAAATGTTTATTACTATATATAATACATAACAAATGAAGAGAAGGACGCAGAATGGGATCCCAGGACTGTGTTTGATCGCTTGTTAAGGATGGAAGATCAAACATGGCCAAGGAAGATTTTCAAATGACGCCTCCAGAGAACCGCAAGAGAAGTTAACCGAAAAAAATTTGAAATGATGGAACTCAAGAGAGAACGTTGAACTACCATTTAAAGAAACGGGATGCACTAAATCGTGATATTTGGCCGGAACTGGAAAGCCGCGTATGTCTCGTAAGAATCACTTTTCGCACAAAGTTGGTTGATGAAAAAACCTTTTTACCCCTCCCCTCCCCCCAACAAACACACACTAAATTATTATTATCATTAAATTTTATAAATAATAAATTGACGAGTGTTGAAATAATGATTTTTAAAGGGTTAATTAAATATTAACATTTTAATGCTTAAATTGAATTTAAATAATAAATTGATTTGAATAAAATAAATAATTCCCAATTCTAAAAATAATAAAATGAATTTATTGCAAAATGAATATTGAAAAATTACACAGTAAATAAAAATTTCCCCAAGATTCCTGTTTTTCATTATAACTAATGGTTTACCGTCGAACTACATTTGGAGATCCCAATGCAAAAACTTCAGGAAAATTTTTTAAATATTCCCTAAGTTGGATATTTACTTATTATATACAGGTTCGCTACTTATTTATGAGGAAGGCAACGGGGGATCACCCCACAAATTATATTATTTCCTGGTAAATTCGTCTTGGCTTCGGTCAAGTCGAATCGCCAATGTCCGGGGGACCCTGGATATGACACTTTAAAGAAGAATATAGTCGCCGAAGGTATCTCCGTATCTAAAGGGGTATACAAAACAGATCACCTGTTTTGGAATAACATCATAAAATAATAGCTTTTTTTTATCTTCCCAGTGAGTAAAGAAACTGTGTCTTCATAAACCGTCCGAATCCCCCCCCTCCATTTCTTTTCCGAAGAAAAATCTGACTGGGTACTGGGTTGTTAAGCTGTATCGTTCCCCAATAATTATTAACTCATACTTTGAACATATTCGAAAATAATAAAGTTTTAAAGAATTGGAGGGGTTAGAAAATATCTCTTAAAAATATTTAAAGTAATCTGTGGAACTTATCATCTACCTAAAATAAACTATTAATACCGGGGGTTTGGGTCCCCCAGCATGTCCCTCAGGCTTCCCGATCTATGCAGCTTATTTTTATCAAAATTCCGAATTGAACTGAGATTTCAGCAAATCTGCTTGATTTTGGTTAATTTTAAAAAACTTACGAAAACATTAATCTGGTATAGATCTGAATGACGGAATTAGCTGTTGAGGGTATTTCAAAAATATTTCAAATAATTTGAGGGACTTGACATGGAGATCGGGGGGTTTAAGGCGTTATTCCATACCCCCCCCCATACGTATTACTGTTTAAACTTAAGCGTTATCACAAAGTTTCTGCAAAATTTGTAAATATTTAATGTTCTGTCTTCTGATACTGGTGCACTGGAGGGTGTTCCACACCCCCCAGACCCCCCGGTTTATAGCGTTTACTTTTATAGGGATATTATTGTGAGCGTATAGTGGTATAGTGCCCGACAGTTCGAGAGAGAGAAGGAGATATAAAATAATTCCCCAGAATACGTCATTGATCCCCAGAAATGTAAAATGTCCTGCCCTCCAATATTGCGATACTGATGCACTGGAGGGTGTTCCACACCCCCAGACCCCCGGTTTTAGCAGTTTTTTGTAAAAGCTGAAAAAATTATGACTAAATCGAAAATAAGAAAAATACATAAAAATGCAATTAATAAATAAATTAATTCATATTTAAGTAACAAATCTCAAAACCCAAATTATAATACATGATTTTAGAGACCGGGGGGTCTGGGGGGTGTGGAACACCCTCCAGTGCATCAGTATTGGAAGACAGAACAGGACCTAGAGGGGAGAAGAGGCTTTAAATATCCCCAGTATTATGTCAATTTAAAGCTTCCTCAAAATTTAAAGCGGTATCGTAAAGCTGCTATACTGTCCTTCGTGCTTAATGCCCTGTTTTCCGATACTAATGCACTGAAGGGTGTTCCCCCCCCAGGCCCCCGGTTTAACCAGTTCATTTTTATCAAAAAGTTAAAATTATTACAAAATGGAGGAATACCCTCTAGTCATACATAAAATGCAATAGGTAAATTTGCAAAATTAAGGCATTCACCATCAAGAGATCAATTGAGAAACGTTTTAAAACAATATAAAATACAAGATTTTTAGAGAGTTTTAGGGGGTATAAATATTCTCAAATACATGTCATTGGTTTCCAGAAATTTAAAGCGGAATCATAAAGCTTCTATTCAGAAATTCTAAACATGTAATGTTCTGCCTTTCGTTACTGCGGCACTGGAGGGTGTTCCACACCCCCCAGACCCCCCGGTTTATCGCGTTTACTTTTATAACGATATTATATATTGCATATCTCTATTGCAAAAACATTAATCTGATGTGCATCTGAATTATAGAATTAGCCATTGGGGGTATTCCAAAAACATTTAAAATAATTTGGGAAACTTGTCATATACTACATAAAATGGAAGATCGAGGCAGGGGGTCTGGGATAACCTCCAGCACATTATCTCTTGCATATCCTCCAGACTTTCCAATTCATGCAGTTCACTTTTATCGTTGTAAATGTTTATTATGTTTAATAACTTGTGAAAATATTTTAAAAATTACAAGTTTAATAAAATTTGAAAATTTTCCAACTTGCATTTTTCATAAGCGGTTTCGTCTTTTCAAGAACTTATCAGCTAAACTATCTCTAACTGAATGAAAATGGATTAAAATCCTTTATCTTCTTGAAAAGACGAAATCACTTATACGCAATGGGGTCCTAGACTAAAATGTAAGTTGGAAAATTTTCATTAAACTTTAAAATATTTTATTCAACGTTTATTTTAATCAAAATTCGGAATTAAAATAAAAATTTAGTATATCTGCTTGGTCGTTGCTAATTTTGGAGGAATTAAATCTACAATTTAAATCAAATCACTATTTGCTATCATATAGTAAATTTTCATCAGTTTACCTGTTTCTAGGCTTTGTTTTAGTTAGAAATAAATTTTTAAGTTTGAAAATTATATTAAAGGAACGAAAATTTTGTTTCCACGTTTGAAAATATTTGATATTTATTCTTTAATTTTTTTTTTAATGCAAAAGTACAATAAGATTTTTGAAAAGCAGACTTGTTTTGAGAAAAATACCGCCTGCAAATTACAAATTACATTGATTTACTTTGATTTGAAAAAAGCCATAATTAAAAAAATACTTACATACGCGGAAATCGTTTCTATTAATTGATATAATTTTCATTTTGCTACAATGGGAAGTCAGACTGTTTAAGAAAAACGTAATTTTTTCGACCAAAACGTGATTACGATACACAATACTTTTGTTTCTCTAGTTTCCTCCATATTGAATGAATTGTTCCTGATTAGAAGATGAGAATTTGTAATGATGCATAGTTTAAGCTCAGTTGTTCAATTACAGGTTAAACTAAATTTTTTAGTTTAACTAAGAAGTTGTTAGTTACTGCAAAGTTAGTGGGCGTGGTTGTCAGTAAAAAATAAACAAAATCATGGTTAATTTTTTAATTGAGTCTTAACTTAGGGAAGTTGCAAAAGATTTTAATTTGCAACTGAAATCTAAATTTATTACGGCGCAACGTGTGAAAAATAAACGTGGCGCTGAAGTACGTGCTGGTGAGCTTAGGTAAACCTGGTAAAAACTGCCAAATGTTAATTAGATACCTATTATTTTACAGACAGACCGTCAAACCATCATTGCTAACGGTAATTAATAAAAAATTCCCATAATTTAATTTGCTTTTAAAATACATCTAACATCAGAATTAATGCGAATGTCAAAAATAGAAAATATCTTGAAGAAACAATACACAATCTAATAAGTGGGTAATAGTAAGTTACCGTCGGTGCGTACCCACCTACGTTCGGTTTTCAATTTTTCTGCCGAAACTGTTTTGTTTTTCACAAATATGGAAAGTTTAAAAGATTCAAGGCGATTTCACTTAAAACCACATTGAATAATGCCATCTAATGTTAGAAGACTTTCTCCACGACCTTTGGTATTATCGGAAACGTATTGGGTTAGTTTGAAAATGTCAAATCAATTATATCAGTGCGGTGTATTGGAATATTGTTACCATTGTCGGACAATACGAATTTTTGCTTTTATTTCGAAAGTCTCGCGTCCATATGGGGAAATCGTCGAGTTTTAAAACCAACGCTCAAAAGATAATCATCAGATCAAACATATGGTTAACAGTCAAAACTATTTTTTATTTTAACGTGCCCTTTATTACCCACCATACGAGAACAATGGTGCTCGTCAGAATAATGAAATTGCATTCTAAGAGCCAGTATCGCTGTCGTCTTTTCTCCTATTCAATATGCAATTTCATGAAACCGATACGATACCTTTTATTTTTGCCATCAACAATTATGTGGTACAAATAAAAGCGTTTACAAAATACCATACGATCAATTTCATGCGACCTGACATTTTAAATTTTGAGCGTTTCTTTCAACCTTCGGCATTGTGATTTGTAAATTCCATATCAAACGATAGGGGCTAAATAATAATCTCCACGGAAACATGAACCCAAATTTCTTGGCCGATTAGTAATTTTCTTTTATTTTCAATTTTGGATGGAAGTAATAAACAAAGTTAAAGCTAAGCCCAAAATTAGATTACCTTATCTGAAATGATGCCCCTCCAGTCTGGATGGAGTGGATGTGTTATGTTAAACCGACGCCCGTTGGCAACGAGCCCGTACTTTAATTCAGTTACAACTCTATTATTTTAACAAGTCTCTCAGATTACCTACGAGCTTATAATTTTACTTGTCTCTTTGATAAGTACCATAATGACAAACAAAAATTTGGCACACACATGCCAAGCTTAAAATTTAGTAACTCGAAACTCAATCTAAAAGCTCACCTAAGATTTCCAAAATAGCAATTTGACGCTGCGGATTAGAGATGATGCATTTTTTTCTCAACAATTTCCTCTTTTTACTACGGAAGTTTAAGTTGTGTACGAATTGTACTGCTATACGAAGTAATTAGTTACTCGCTTAAGGGTTGCAAACAAACTACCCTTCGCAGTGGGGGACCTTTCACGATGCTCAGTAATGAGGTAAGAAAGGCATTGAAAACATTTTTAAAGATTCCTCATGTCATCGTGTCCCAAATTTAAAAAGAGATTAAGCCATATTGGTGTTGTCAACCATTTCTTCCTGATGTGTCACTTTTGGAAAGAGCATGAATGAATATTTTTTGCTTTGTGCCACTTACTAGTACTATTTCGGTGCGGAAAAATGAATTAGTTTGAAAAACGTAGAAAAGCAACGGATATGAAAGAAAACCGTGCCGTCGTCGTCGCTATTGGGACGACGAGTTTTTGCTGTTGTTGATTTTGTAATTTATATGGATATGAGAAAGAGGTCAACCGTTCCATATTTGAATGATTTATAATAACCGTGTTACATTCTATTCCGTTTCCGATTCGCTCGCGTATCTAAATAATCAAGTTTAATCGATCAATCAATCAAATTTAATAACGCATATCTTGGTCGATGATACAATTAAAATAAAAAAAGGTTATGAATATAATATTTGTTATGGGCACTCGAAATATTTTACTGTAGCATGGAACAAATTACAATAGATGGTATCTATTGTCTATAACCTGACAGGAATGACGGTGCACGTCTTGCAGGGTTGAGAAAAATAAACCAGGTTCACTGGCGCCAAACTTCCGTCAATCTTGCCAACAGCATATGGAGACTATCACTAAATAGTAGGCAAAATAAAACTACCCCATATTGAATTACTGAGTACATAAAAATATGTACTTCTCTATTATTTAAATAAACAACCTCTTAAAGTGTTTTCAAACACTGCCTTTTCAAATGTCTCTCCAGTTTGTTTTTCTTTGACATTTCTAAAAGTACATAAAAACCATACGAGGGGACTAAAACGATTCAATAATGAAAATTTTAACTATCCCACCAATTTGGCCACTTTTAATCATTTATTTACAGAAACCATCTTCGGTTCTCTTCTGACCAGCGGCGAATACCACCATTATTTTAGTACGAACAACTTTAAAGAGGCCTAACTGAAAAAAGTTTAAATAAAAGTTTCCAAATGAACTCGAGAATTTTGCAATATTCGCGATTCAAATTTTTGTTTTTTTTAAAATTGCTTTCCTAACAGTTGATATTTTTCCAGCCAATGATAATTTAGAGAAATGTACTGTTATGATGTCACAAACAATGTAAAACACATGTTTCATGGTAACAAATCCAACTTTTAGCAAATAAAAATCGATCATTTTAAATAGAGCTAAAGCTACAAAGTCAATGTCTTCATCAGATGGCGCGACGATAGAAAACCAAAAAACTACCAAGAAATCAAAATATTGTTGCTATAATTCTGAAATTCTTGAATAATTAAACTTGGTATTTTGTAAAGCATTGACTTAGTTTTGTTAAAATATGTTAATTACTTTTTGTCAGAATTTTTTGAAAATATTCGTCATTAAAAGAGTTTAAATAAATAAATTATGATTTATGTGAATTTCATGTTTACAAACAGATTTTAATCTGCAACTCTTGTTTGTTTATATTTTATTGTTGCGTCACCTGTTGACAACATTTTTCCCCTTTTAAGAAGAGAATTCAGAAGAAATTTATGAGATACGAAAAGTTTCGACGATAACACATTCCGACCCGAAGATCAAAATTAAAAAATTAGGCATTTTTGTGACGACAATCTGGATGGAGAATATTAAAAATTTCCTGAAGAAATTATAGATGAGAAAGAAAAAATGAAGATTGTAAACAGACCTAACCTAACTCGTAAGATCCAACTCAAAAGCGTATCATACTCGAATTTATAATCAAAAACAAAAATACTTTTGTAAATGAGAAGAAGAGGAATCAACCACAAATATTTTAAATTTTGGTCTTAGCGTCAAAATATCCTTTTACATTGCAAGGGCGGCGTCAATCTGAGTAATTACAGGTAGCGAAACATAACTCTTTGAAAAGACCAATAACCAAAGCCGAATAAGATTGCAATCACTTTGTTAAAAAATGAAGCCTATGGCCAATATTTTAATTGATAAGTGTTGCGCCACCAAGAAAATTTAATTTCCTTCATTTACGAGCCAGGAGGGCACTTTAGCCCCCTCTCATAGATCTACCACTGAATACAAATAAAATCTTGTTTGGTTTTCACGACACTGTAGATTACAGTACCTAATACATTAACGTGGATTCTGACGTCATAATTGCTGTCACTTGATAAAGTTTTGTTTATTTATAACAGATTTTCCATTATTTATTAAATTATTGTATCGTTATAGTTACTAAAAATATCATGTCACCATAACAACGGCAAAAATAAACTAATTACTTCCGGTAAAAATAAATTACATACTGGGTCTGGGAGTCCCCGATGTACCATCAGTATTGGAGAGCAAAAAATTAAATGTTTACAAATTATTTAGAAGCTTTATGATACTGCTTCGATTTTCTTGGAAACAAGGACATACACCTCCCCCCTTTAGACTTTCGGTAACTCTTTTGCATTTTATGTTACTTTAAAAAATTTCTCCATTGATCATTTGATACTGAAATCCATAAGTTCTTAAATTTATTTATTATAATTATTTGAATGTAGCTGGGGGATTCCCCAAACTTCCTGCTCTTTAAAATCGTGTTTTCTTATTTGTGTTTTTGTGATTTGTTACTTAAATTTGAATTAACTTTTCGCATTTTTAAGTATTTTCTTATTTTCGATTTTGTAATAAATTGTTCAGTTTTCTGATAAAAATAGACTGCTTCAACTGAGAAGGTCAGGGAGGGGGGTCTTTATAAACTTACGAAGAAAATCCTATTATTAATTAAAACTGACACGTTAGCATAGCAACGGCCAAACGGATGCGCTGAAATCTTCTATTCGCTTCCAATAAATGTGAATTGTTCAAACCGGGGGTCTGGGGGGTGTGGAACACCCTCCAGTGCACCAGTATCACAATGCAAAAACATTAAATGTTTATACATTAATTAGTATTTATGGTACCTGGTAATTTATGGCTTTATGACACCGTTTTAGTTTTCTTGTAAACAATATCATATACTGAGGGTGGGGTCATATACTATTTTGCATTTTATGTTATTTTAAAAAGTTACTCTATTGATCACTTGATACTGAAATCCATAACTTCTTAAATTTATCTATTACAATTATTTAAGTGTGGCTGTGGGGTATGGAATACCCCCCAAACTCCCCGCTCTTTAAAATCATGTTTTACAATTTGTATTTTTGGGATTTGTTACTTAAATTTAAATTAATCTATTATTTATACATTTTTAAGTATTTATTTTTCTTATTTTTGATTTTGTAATGTTCAGTTTTCTGATAAAAATAGACTGCTTAAACTGATGGGCTCAGGGGGATCTTCGTAAACTTACGAAGGAAATCCTATTATTAATTAAAACTAACACGTTAGCATAGCAACGGCCAAACGGATGCGCTGAAATCCTTAATTTCCTTCCAATAAATGTGAATTGTTCAAACCGGGGGGTCTGGGGGGCGTGGAACACCCTCCAGTGCACCAGTATCACAATGCAAAAGCATTAAATGTTAATACATTAATTAGAAGCTTTATAATACCGCTTTAGTTTTCTTGTAAACAATATCATATACTGGGGGGGTCTACAAACTCTTTAAACTTTTGACCACTTACCCCCCGGTCTCTAAAACCATGTTTCCTATTTGGGGCAAAAACTGACTGACATTTTTTTTATACAGTTTCAGTAGTACCCACCAGACCGCCCCCCCCTTTTTTAAAACCATATCTTTTAATTTTGATTTTTTCTTACTTAAATTTGACTTCTTGAATTAAGAATATCAAATCATTTTAATTCGCATTTTAAGTATTTTTTAAATTTTTTCGGCTTTACATTTCAACAAAAATTGTAATTTGTAATAATTGTCATACCTAGCACACATAAAAACCCATCAATGAGTCAGTACTTATCCCCGACTTACGTTATCACAACCAAAACCTGTTTTTTTCCGTAAAGGTCCTAATTAAAAAATTATTTTCAAAACCAAAGTCAAAACATTGTAAATAATATAATTCATTAGTTTTTCTCTTTTTTTAAACACTGCTGTGTGCGTTGATTGGCTACCGTTACTATACACCAAATAGTGCTTCACACCTGCAATCGATTTTTTATTAAAAAAATATAACAGCTATTTGTTTTGGCGCAACTCATTTACATGTTAAAAACTTAAATAACTAAATTCAAATTTAAAAATATCTCTGAATACAACATTTAATGTCTGATGATATGAGAAAGTACAAAACTAAGATGAGTAGCAAGTGGAAGTCTTGTTTCTAGTCTCCCCCCTTCTCTTTCATTGATTATAAGAAGCTCTACTATCAGTGGATCAGGAGATTTTATTTATTGGATATGTTTTATTTATTGTTAATTGACTAGTGCTATTGAATAGTAAAGCAGCGGTGGTTACAGTCAAGTGGGTCAATTATTGCTAAGCCGACATACCCAGATGGAGTAATAACTTTATTCTGAACGTCTTCTCTCTGCAGGTAATGGAGAACCATTCAGATGATCTGATGACAAGAGAATTTTCCTAAAAATTATAAAACCTTGCGAAGGATAACAAATACTCAAATGAAAGGTGAGAATTGGTGAGCTAATTTTTTTAAATTTCCTTTTTTCTTCGTGATCAAATTGCCTTATAAAGGGGAGGAGTTATTTCATATTGTGCCGCAATGATATTGTTTTGGTAGGCGTTCACCCATTTGTGGAGCTCAACTGTTTTCTTTAGCAATAAAGGTTAGTCTGCATAGTTCCCTCACCCAGCGAACGAGACTGTCAATTCTAAATCTCCGGAATTAAATAAAAAAAACGCAAATCAATCAGCAAATCAAATAAATTTGATTTCAAATTTGGACAAAATTAGTGTACTGTAGGCAGACAGGATGCGAACGACGAAATATAACAAAAGTTATCAGAGATGGGAGCACAACCATAACCAGAGCAGAAACAGTACTGGCATGCCTCCCTTTTTCTCAAACTCAACTAATTTTTTAATAGGGCATTGAATCTTAATAAAACTTTAATAATTTTTAATTCCGTACTCCCCCCCGAATTTCTTGATAATTTTTAATACATTGAAATATTTGAATGACTCAGAAAGTTGGAGATGACTAAAGAAAACTAATGCGATTTCATACATCTTGTACATAATTTTCTTATACAAAACGAGGTCTGAGGGGTATAAAATATCCATAAGAATATTAAAATTTTTTATCTTCCAAGAGAGTCATAGCCCGCCCCAAGGAAAAATCTGACTGCAAGATTGGATGGAAGCAATGTCGGGTCAGTCGGCTTGTCGGAAAATTAATTTAAAAAAAATGTAATACATTACATTTCTCGTGTGTAACTTGCTGATATTTTCAAAAAAAAAGTTTTCGAATGCAATTTAATTGAATTCAAATTTTTAACCGTTAATTTAAATATTATAAAATGTAAGTTCCTAATTTGGCAGTAAAAACTAATTATTCAGAGATTCGTTAATTTTAGTCGAGTGATAAAACCTGAAGCGAAATTTTAACCCCGATATTTTTGATATATCTATATCAATAGAGAAACCCGATCTAATTCGTGTTCAAATTAAAGCAAAGCTGATCAAATCTACTGGATAAACGAACCTTTTCTGGCGTTACGCAGATATTAAATTACATACTGGTTCGTACCTTGGGTGCTTTTAAAGCTGCACTTTATTTCATTTTATAAAATTTTGTAATAGTACATAGTAACAAGAAAAAAGTATTTTTCACACGATATTTTTGTTAACACTCGAGCAGTTTCTTTTGATTTGTTCATGTGTCTTAAAATTAATTTTACTGTTACCCCTTTAAAAAATTAAACGATTATTGTTATAACAATGTAGAATGGTCGAGGACTCTTAACTTCCGCGTATGAAGAGTTTTTGAGTACCAATTCACGATTCGGTACAGTTAACTAAACTTGCACCAAGCTCTTTTGACTTCACATGGAGTGGAAACGTGCAAGTACAAATTGCAGATCTTAACTATGTATCGTGTTAAGACTTAATTAATCGGACCTACTTAAAAAGTGTAATTAATATGTCGGTGTAGTATGGGAAAAAATATGCAAACGAACCGGTTAAACCGTAATTCCGACATTTTTATTGTTACATTATTTAATTGGTTATTGATATGTGCATCAATTAAAAGTCGCACGGTTTACGTCGGTCGACAAGTCGATTAATATTTATCGAGAAAGGAAACATCACAATTCAACCATCCAGTTTATAAATTCCCTTTTTCCAAATACCGCGCTAACAAAAAAATGCGCACTGCAAAGTCGTTCGTTGGCAATGGAGCAAAATAAATTTTAAATTAAATTTTGTTAAAAAGGAAAGGGTAGTTCGCTAAATTACATAATAGGGCAAGACAGCTTAAGCCAATTGAGAGCGATATACAACATAGGAGGCCCTCGACAATGAAACATTCATTTGTTTGCGTTTGAACTCGTGTCAAATCAAATTTAAAATTTATACCCCCGCACTCTTTGATACTAGAAATCCTTTGTGCAGCCGATGGATTTAGCAAGGATTTTTGTTTGTAAGGTTGATTACTTTGGCAAATATCTTTTCTTCATCTACCCTAGAGTGCACGAGATAACTTCGAATCGAATAAATTTTTTCAATTCAATTAATTCGTACTTTTTGCAATTTCACTTCGCCGTTTTAATGATTTTATAACTTTATCGACACAATTATTTAATCGGCATATTTTCAACATGTGCCGAAAATTAGGACATCTGCACCAGGGTTTATAACATTTAAGATAGGGTGATTTCAAGCAAGTGATGTCCTGGGCACGACGTTAAACTGCATCCTTTCCATTCCGTCCTGCCTTGGGGAGCATCTTTTTTTTCAAGTTAACATTCTTCATGCAAAAAAGAGATATTCCTATGGTAGAGTTCCGTGACAAGAGTAGAGAGGAAACTTCAAATCACAAGACAAGAAATCGATAAGATAATCAACCGTGGAGAAAAATCTTCAGTACTAACACCTTAATCACTTATGCGACCCTTGTTTTTGAATCCCGTGTAGTCAAAATTTTAAATGTGGAATCGAAGGTGCAACACTGGCTGTACCTTGGTGTTAAGCTTTGAATATGTATTGCATCTGTTTTTAATTTGTAAGTTTTCTAAAGCATAAAATTGAATTTTCAAATTTGATAAAGCGCTGACAAAAGTTAAAAGCGTTAATTTGACTTTGGCAAGAGGGGAAGGGGAAGTATAAAAATGTTTTTCTAATTATTGTTTAAAGATTGGCATTACATTTGGCCTAAAAGTTTTAACCTAAAACTAGGGTTTTAAACTTTCGAAAATGTCCTCAGTTAAAAAGGTCCAATTAAAATGATTGAATTAGGTTACATAAAAACCGCCCAAATAATAATAATAATTTAATCTGTAATTATTATTAAAAAATTAAATTAACAAATGCGCTCATTTTGTGATTAAAATAAAAATTAACACGTAATTGCCGGTTTCCATTAAAATTTTAATTAGTTGAAACAAATTTAAAAATGAGTACCAACAAATTTTAATATTTTGATGCTTGTGATTGACCAATTTTGTTTAATTTCTTTTTAAAATGGTCATAAACCGAGTCGACCCGTAAATTTAAATACGGGGGCTCTTGCATAATCAAAGAGACGCATAAGAATACGGATAATTATGTGTTTACCTTCCGGAACACTTAATTTTTTAATAAGCACTATTTTGGCTTATTGCACTTTTTGTTACAAATTTAAATATTGACCGACCGAAAGAGAACGCTGACTTGCAATAATTTTTAATTATTTAAAATTTTACACTCTCCAGAACAATTTTAGCAGCACACTTTTCTTTTGGCAAATAAATTATTTTTAGTGCTGCAGAGTGAGTGATATTTTGATTGCGTGCCTCGCTTATGCAAGAAAAGCACGCAACAATGGGTGCATCGTTTTAACACGAAGTGTTTTATTTAAAATTTATTCCGGTGTTATAAGGCGCTAAAAATTAAACATGCAATTAATGCACCTCAGAAAAAGTTAAAATTGAAATATCATGTAATCTGTAATTAACCCCACCGATGAATGTTAACGACCACGAAACGCAAGCAAGCTCGCTTGTTTTTCTCCAAAGCGTTAAAGAATCGATTATAGGAACAAAATTATTAATTTTTGAGGTTATAGAATTCTGGACCAATTAGAGTCAGCACCAAACGGACGTGGAAGTGACGTGTCCAGCTTTCAGCTGTCATAACCTCGGGGGGGCGCTCACAATAGAGGCCTAACTTTTCTCTATACTTACACAATGTGACATTTATTTGAAGCTCATATTTCATTTTATCAAAATCCTAATTTCAGTAAAAAAAATCGGTGTGTACGAATCGCGTTGTCGTACATGTTGCGCGGTGTATATGGGTCAAGTGGTAGATTAATAACGGAATAGTTGTGAAAAATATTTATCATTTCCACTTTAATCAAAATCGAGCACAAACCCATTTAGAATTTAATGCTGCAAAGTGAGCAGAGCTTTGTTTGATGAATAGAATTTCTCACGGCGTTTTGTTTACACAGGAGCCCCTCATTTGTTCGGAGAAATAGCGCATTTGCCTCGGTGTGTTATTGATAAACATGGATTACAAAGGAGTGACAACGCATTCCATTTTACCTCGACTAATTACAACTTCTATTTTTCTCCAATGTTTTGACAAGCTCGAGAACGCTAATTTTCACTTTTTCGTAAATCCCGCTTTAGGAAACCTCGTAATAAATAAAGCAACCATAATCCAAATCACTTTGGTGTTTGTTTTAGCTCTTCACATCCAAGTCTGTTTTTGAAAACAATGTGTAACGAGGAACAATGGATGCTTGAGAAAACAATTAGAGAACCTTCAACACTTCTTTACGTAAATGAAATAACTGTCTTTCGGTGGTGCGATTTTCTACAAAAAACTGATCAATAGGTTAGAAATTGTTGAAATAAGGTGCGATCGTAAAACAAAAATATCCAGCTGGGTGATTTGAGGAGTGATGTGGTTTTGACAAATGAAGTGTGACCTCCACAGCAGGACTCGAACTGAACTAATGAAGTAGGGCTTTCTTACTGATTGCCGCCATAACTTGGAAAAATTTCATCATCACATGTTGATAGCTCTATCTGTCAAAAGACAAAGACCAGTGACAGCCAAATAACGCACCTCACTAACAGTATCGAATCGCACCAGGTGTATAATGAAGCTGATTAATAAAAATACTTCGTTGAAAAGCGTTACGATCAAATGGAACTTAATCACCGATACAACACAAATTAGATAATTTCTTCCATTTCACCCTTACTTTTTTATTCCATATCTCATAATCTACAAAATTGTATTTTTTTACAACGAAAAAAATGGGAACAAAGCTCCAAAAACTTCTCTTCGTCGTTTCTCGATTGATCAAAATTTAATTGAAAGAGAAAATTTTATGGCGTAAAGCAGAAAAATCTGCAACGACGAATTGATGTGTTTACAAATTACAGATTCGAATAACGAACATCAAGGAATTTCTTACCCCTTCCCTATTTTGGGTGAATGGAAATATACCATGGATTAAGAGTTGGTTGTGGATTTACACCAGTCTGGCCAATTTCTACTGCCTTTAATATTTAAGATCAAATATGAAAACATTGTTAACCTAAAAATTAGTTGTATTAACTACAAAACAAAGGTTACAGTCACATTCCCGAACCCGGTATGAGCAGCGGTAGGGTCTTAATGCTCAATTTGAGGTTCGCATCAATTTTGAGGTGAATTTTAGTAGATTTGATAAAAAAATCACTTAGTTAATTTATTAAAAAATTAATTTTTACTTGAAATATGTCAACATTACATGCCAGATAAAGTATTCTTGTAGTTCAGCAATATACCAAAATTATATTTACCCGTGAAGGATTACCTGATAGGGTGAAATTGCAACCAGCAAAAAATACCGATTTTAAAAAGTACGCAGACCGAAGTCATGAAGTGATCTAAAATAAAAAGTATTTAAAGTAAAAACAAATCTTGGCAAATTAAGAACTGCTCCCCTTCCGCGCTTCGAAAATCTGTTCTTCGTCACCAGACTAGCAGACTGAAAGTCACCAAAACAAAAAACCTGGTTTCCAGTCGTCATCTTGGAAAACAGCGGTTGATATTCAATCTTTGGCCTATATCTCAGAAACTGTCGATGTTATCGAAAATGTTTCCAACAAAAATGTTAACCACAAAATTTTCTATCAGTTTTGTTATGGGTATTTTTGATAAAATTTACAACTAAGCCAGAAATTAAATTTCGTATTATTGCGCAAATTTTTCTTTTAAAACAATTTTCTACTTCGGACTTTTGGGATAACCTACTGCCCCCCCCCCTATAATAGATATCTACCTCAGTGCAGACATTGTCTCGTCTTGTTTTCATGACACTATAAACTATAACAGCATAGTTTTTCTACACATCCTTCAAAGACATCAGGTTGCACCTACAGTTTAACGTGGAATCCAAAGTCATACTTGTTGCCACTTGATGAAAATCTGGTCGGTGAAGATTTTCATTCAAACTTCTGAAGTAAATCCTACTATTTAATGATGGTATAGCAACAGTGACTAAAAATGTCACGTTACCATAGCAACGCTCAAGCGGATGTGCTGAAACTCTCGATTCACTTCTGAGAAAAATAAATTGGGCAAACCGGGGGGTCTGGGGGGTGTGGAACACCCTCCAGCGTCTCGATGTCGGAATGCAATGATTATAAATTATAATACCGCGTTAGTTTTGTTGCGAACAATATCATATTATACTGGGGGGTATTTTATATCTCCCCCCTAAACCTATCGGTCTCTACCTTGCATTTTTACTTATTTTAAAGAGTTTTTCTATTGATTGCTCGATACTGGAGGCCATAAATTCGCAAATTTATGCACTACAATTTTAGTACACCTGAGGGGTATTCCATACCCCCCAGACCCCCCGGACTTGAAAACTGTTTTCTAGTTCGGGCATTTGGGATTTCCTACTTAAATTTAATTAAATTTATGATGTAAAATTATTTGAATTCGTATTTTTCTAATATTTCACATTTCAACAGGTGTGCAATTGTCACGCCCAGCATACATAGAAAACCGCCAGTTAAGCTCGCCTCACACGATGCTTGTTTTGCTGATGGATTGCTTGCTGGGCGCTGTGATGCCGGCCGTGCTGGAAAGTGACGTCACGTGCTGGGTTTTCGTGCTTGTTTTTGTGATAAAACGGGTGCTATTTTTCTTGTTGGTTTTTCTGCTGGTTTTAAGCGCTAACCAATGACAAAGTCGCATCGTCTTCGTAAATACGGGCGCTACTAGGTTACGACAAGGCTAACCTGTTGTTGTTTGCTGTCAAGTGAATTTATATTATAACCGCGTCCATTTCTACAAACTGTCACTATGACAATGAAATCACTAAACCGCGTGCGCGTTAAAACTACCTTGCATTAAAACTACCGTGTGAAGCCAACGCACTGAAAAACCATCCGAATATCCAGCCGCTTGAAAGCCAGCAGAAAGCCAGCAAGCAAATCAAGCCTCGTGTGAGACGAGCTTAATGTGAATTTTACTAAATTTGTGTGAATATCCAAAATGAGTTTTAAAATTAGTCCTTCGCGCATGCGCATATTTCTCTCGGGGATGCCAAAAAATCCATCACAGATGGTGATAGAAATCCCCCTTTAATAAAATTTCTGTCTAAATTCAAACCTTGGGAAGATGGCTCGTCCTTAACCTCTCTGTTCTGTGTTTAGCACTTTAAGTTATTTACAACCAGCGATGCGGTCATGCTGACCGCACGTCGGTGGTTAAAGGTTAAATTATATTTTTAAAATTTTTGCCTTCAAACAACGATAGCACCTGAACGCAGTGGCGTATTTGGGAGAGGACAAGGGGGCAATTGCTCCCCCAAGGATGACTCGGATTGTATCCCTAAAACCCTCCATGATAAAAATAATGTTTACCAAGCGGTTTTAAAATTTTAAAAAGTTTGAGCTTAAAATAAGTTTTGAATTTCTTTTATTTTTGGAATTTGTCAGTTATCTCGGACGCGCATGAACGGATTAACAAGGTTCTAAAGAATAATCTTGTTTTGTCCCTCCATAGGCATTTTTAAATTCGCCACTGCCTAAACGATTAATTTTATTAGTGCAAATAGATCAGTAATTTAAAGAATTTAAATTTTTCTGTAAACCAGAAAATTTTTATTCCATGGCTTTTGGTAGAAAAGTTGAGAAAATCATTAAAGTTATATTTTTTGAAATCCTGGCATTTTTTAAACAAAACGTGAATTTTTAATTTGATTCATAACTACAAAAATTTGTAGTTAATTTCACCTTTTTTAAAAAAGGACTTAAGCATTAATTATTCTAAAAAATTACAGCTTTCTGTCCTATGGCCATTTGAATGGATGATAAAATATTAACTGATAATGAGCTAAAAGTTTTCTTACAGTAATCAGCCTGTATAATATGATAGCTTAAATTTATATATTTGTCTATTAAGCACATAAATGTTAAATTACTTCTGTCAGTGCGGCCTTTAGGCCGCACAACCTTGACAATCTAGTAATTTTTCTATTACAAATAAAATATCAATCATCACCGATTTTGCTTTTCAAGTTTCAAATCTTCTTTTTTTATTTTAGTACAAACACCGGCGGTTATTAAGCCCGGACTGGGCTGGCGGGCAAAGGAGCAAATGCCCGGTGAGCCGTTGTTTTTATAACAGCTAGAGGTTGTATACCCTTTCTCAAATGTTCGATCACGTGACATTTTTTCTAAATTAATTAGTGTGAAGATTATTTTATTAATTATAAAATTTCGTGGTCAATTTTTGATTTCATTTCATTCTTCGTGTACTTTGCATTTTATGTTCATAAAATTACTTTTTAGCCAGATTTTTAGCGTTATTGTCCATTGGAAAGTATATTTTTGGTATTTTTTCTAAATACAGTCAAACCTGTTTTTATGCGGCGTTACTTATATATGGAATTGTTTATGTGCAATCAAAAAAATTTTTTTGTGCGATATATCATAAAATGAGACGGTCATTGGCCTGGTTCTTAAAAATCACTGCAAGGTTTTTCAAAAAACATCACTTTAGAGCCTCATAAAATGTATAATGCAAATATTTGGTTGAATACTTTTTGCGCGAATAAAATTTTCCCATTGAAATCTATCACAAAGTGATCGTTTTCAAACTTTTAATGTTTAGGGTCAAACAGCCCCTATTATTATTTTATTTAATTGAAAAAAATGTTTTGAAATTTGCTGCTAATTTTTTTTACATAATATTTTGTCAAATTGGAACGCATAGAGTTAGGAAAGTATGCCTGGGACTGACGTAAACGTCGCAAAGTGGCTCAAAAGTTGCTGCAGTTCAAAAAACTTCACTCTAAAGTCTTATAAAATATAAAATACCAGATTTAGGTGTATAGTTTTTGCTTTAGAATATTTTTTATTTTGTACTCAATGAGTTGAGGGGCTGCTCAATCTGTGATCAAATTGAAAACAAAAAAAAAAAAATGGTTTGCTCAGCAAACGGAAATAAAAATGAAAATCCGAGTTAAACCAAAATGAACAAAATCTTAGGAACATAATCGGAACCAAAAAACATTTTGGTTTGAAGTTCTACGGTTTCGGGGGCCATGCCCCCTTTCTTGTTTATATATAGTTTACAAAGGAACCCAAATGGTAGAATTTAAATGTGATTTGTTTATTTTACTGACACTAAAAACGGTAAACCGCGTATTTATTGCTTCAATTTGCCTCAAAGTGGGGCTAATAAAAGGTTTGTAGGTTGCTATTGTCCTTTTTGCACCTATAAAGTCACCGTAGCTTTACCCAAATCAAATTTATCAAGGTCGCGACATATACACTACATAGAAAGTATGAAATTCATTTATAGTGGCCAATTTCACCCCAATTATTAATAACCAATCGTTAGTTGCTCATTTTCATATTTAAATTTTCAATAGCGCTGATTTGGAGGATTTTCTTAGCTGATTACGTGAACATCGAAACTGTAACTTGCAATAAGTTGTTGTTGTAAACAACATTTGAATTAGCTCCGCGCATACGTTATCTTGGTCCGTTATTTGCGAAAATTTGTGTTGGATTGCTTTAGGTGTGCCCCCAGAGCAAACATTTAATTGTCGATAACGCAACGGCAAATTATAACTGCAAATATTTATCTAAAATTGTTGTTTAATAATTGTTTTACTAATTACTTATGTGCTCGTTCAGATATTAATCTAAATAATAATGATAATAAGAAGACAGGTTCTCAACTGACACCTGGGTTGTAACGAGCCATAACAACTTACGGTTGGTTAATTTCACGTAACTTATCATTTTGTAAAGCTTACACTTTTGTATTTGTCACCTCAACGTAGTCATTACATCCACTTGTTATGGTCATTGTTTGTTTTAGGGTTTTATTTGAAAAGAACTTCACTTGTGGCAAAGTCTATTGAGTCTTGTTTTTGTGTGTTTGTATTCCGTCTTGACAGGAAAAAGAATCCTAGAGTTTGTGTCTGAGGGCTTCTCAAGTTTTAGATAAATAATAAAATTGCCTATCTAGTTCAGTTGGATGAAATTATTGATTTTTTAACACTAACCGTCGTAGTAGCGAACCGTTAAATTTACTGTTTCTTATAAAACAAGAAAAAAGATATTACCAACTTCTACATTTACAAACACAATATTATTGCAAGCGTAAGAACTTTATAAAGCTGGTGTAAAGGTGGAAGCTTAGCGTCGAATCAAAAAGCTCGTCTAGTTAAAACGTATCGGGTAGATGCAGAGCTTACGGAAAGCAGTGCTTTCAAACATCTCTTCCGCCGGAACCTCCGACAAACCTTTTTGGGTTTTCGAAATTTTCGTCGCGTTGCACTTCTTTGTTGCACTCCGTAATCCTCCCCTACCTCGTTTTGTAATTTGACAAAATTTGATTGCAATCTGTCCGTTGGACGCGACCCGTTCAATGTGCCGTTTGAGTACCGCTGTTTGAAAATTCGGGATTGTGAAGTAAAAGCGGCAGTGAGAAAGCGTGTATCAAGAAGGCGAAAGGCGAGAACCCCCGTAGCCTGAGTAGTCGAACGAAAGGTTATCCCCTGCAGATTTCAATTCTCGCCTCTTTGATCCACACCAATCGACCTACTCCACCAGTATCACACTTTAATAACAACTTCTTAAACTTGCAAAAAATACAACATTTGCACTTGATATCAAAGTCAAAACACGATTTCTAATTAAGTTAAAGCATTCGACGTTATAAGCGAATTTTATTTTTTGTGCGTGTTACAAAGATGGCCGACTGGAGATTGACATCCAATTAATCCATTCCTTAAAAATCGGATTATTAGAAGATCTCAATCCGATCGGAATTGTGTGGTATTTTGCTATCGATAAGGACCCACCGTCTCTAATCACGGATTGTGAGGCTGTGAGGGTGTCCATTAACAGATGTGGGGTTTACGTAGCAGATTAACTAAACTTTATTGATTTTCTAACACTCGGCTCTTTGAGAATCCATTGGAAAAATAATTACATTTTCATTATACTTATAAACCGTGATAATTCAACTTTTTAATGAAAAAACAAGTGCAAAAGGACAAAAGATATAGCCAACAGGAAACGGAGATATTATCGTACAACTTTTTTTATCGTATCCGGTAGATTTAAGTCTTCGCCGTAATTTGCTTCTTAAGTATCGTAGGTAACTTTTAATGTCGATGGTTGGCGCGATAAGGGCTAAAAAAATGTGAAAGATAAATAAAGCATTTGTCGAAATGTTAAAATTTTGCGCTCCATTAAGATGAATGGGTAATCGGAACGAAAAATTGAAAATCGTTTTCTTTGTTAAAATAATTTGGTAGTAAAATCTCATTGAGAGTTGATATTCACGAAATACATTCAAAATCTGCTGAGCATGGGAAAGCATCCCTAACCTAATTACTGTAATCGCATATTATAGGGTTGTACAAAGCGGCACAATGCTCCCCTGTGGGGACAAGAATCACATTTAGGTGATACAATTTTCCAGCTAACACATAACTCGGGGCTATGCATATGACTCCTCGTGTCCGCAAGCCATACAACAGACAATCAATGATAAAATTTTATAAAACTCTCTCGTTCCTATCTTTTCGCCTTTTCTCTTATTCCCTTTTTCAAATGCAACCTACATTTTTTTTTTGATTCGAGGCGGCCATCGCTTTTTCTTATTTATATTAATGGAGCTTGAATTTTTTATAAAAATCAAACCGAGAAAGTAATTCGTATTATTGGACGTAATTTATCAATTTTTACTTAGACACAATTACGGCACGAAACACGCAAGTGTGTCATTTTGGTGGTGTAAAAAATTAATTAATCATGGGGCGACAAATTTGAATACTCGGAAAATTTTTACATTAATGAGGATAATGTAATGCGAGAGTCGCTATTACATGCATAAACAATACAAAATTAGTCATTCATAATACAGTGCGCTAATCTAACGTCAAATCAATGATTGAATGATTGAAAGTAAACAAGGTATCAAAATTTACTCAAGAGCTATTCAATTTCTTAGGCTTTTATTTTCACCTCCCGAGGATAAAAACCCAAAGGTCCAGTGAGGATAATTTATTAGAAATATAATAATACTAATTCAGATTAGCTGCTTTATTTTGGCCCACCAAGCAGTTACTATATAATTGGGAAAAACGATCTTCTATATTTGTCGATAAGAATTTAATCCGAGGAAAAAAGATTTGAAACGAATTGCATGGCGACACATTTTTCATTTTGCACTTATCAAAAAAAGTTGTAAGATTTTATTTGAAAAATTGGGGTTATTAGTTGGGTAGCTTTTCATTCGTAGTAAATTAAAAATTAGTTGGTGTAAGAATTGGTTCAACGTTTCGGATAATTTATTCACTCATTTCCAAAAACTACAAAAAATATTAAAAAGTAAAAATGTAGGAAAAAACTCACTCACCGAGAGAAAATTGTAGTTCGCTTCTGAAAATCAACTGTTTTTAAATAAATCCATAGATTTGATCAGTTATTTTGATCTTCCCATAGCATAAAGAAAAAAAACCCTATTTTTAAGTTTAAATTCCATTTACACGTGAAAGCTTAAAAAACTAAAAGAAAAATTTCAAATTTTCAGCGATCAATGGAAAAACTTAAAAAATGCAAAACATAAATTACGACATCGGCAACAAGGAACGCTAAATCTTGCGTATGATTCTAAAAATAAAATTATCGGCTTGGAAGTATTCCAAAAATCTAAGAGATCTGTCAACAACAACCGGGCAGGGGGACATTTTATGTCATCATTCGAAAGAAAATTATATAGGTTTCATAAAGCTTTTGCAGAATTTTTGAACATTTAATGTTGTGATTTTCAAACTCCAATACTACGACATTGCCACTGGGGGGGGGCGTATTTAGACCCCCTGATAAGAATTAATTTCAACAGTTCAACTGCTTCTCAGCAAGTGGGCAATAAACCATTGCTAAAAATGAGTTTAAAGTGGGATTAATAATTAGAGCGCAGCTCAAATTTGTGTAGATTGGGGAAAACCCTCTTCCCTTTTGCATTAATTTTATGTGACTGAGAGGGGGGGAGGTATTCCCACTGAACGTAAGGTGTTTTTATTTTCCCAGGTAGTAAAGGAAAAAATTTCCATAACATTCTCCAAGGGAAAATTTGGTTACGATTATTTATTAATTAACTGATTTTATTGTTTATTATATTTGATTGTAATTAACTGAAAGTAAACTGTCATAGAAACAAAGTGACATAGAAATATACATAGTGGCGTAACTCAAAACTCGCAACATCTGAACTAATATTAGATAATAATTATGTTGTGTTAGTTAGAATTGCATAATTTATATACGTATAACAACGCACACATATTTTAGTTCAAATTCTGGAATTTTTAAGTTGTTCCACCATTGCATCCTGTGAACAATATAAATGAACAGAGCAAAAATTGATAGAAAAATTAAATTTTCTTTATTTAATTTTTCAATTTTTGAATTTGTAAATTAATAACTTTTTACACATTAACTTATTTTTTATTTAGGGTGTTGGTCCATATTGCGAATGTGGGCCATATTTTCCAAAAAATATCATATTTTAACTTGTTTTTTGAGTTTCTATGGTTAGTTTATAATTATTATTTTATAGAACGTGTATTTATTGTGCAATTTAAAGAAAAATTAAAAAAAGTAATTTATAAAATGCTTCGCGGGGCGGATCTGGCCCGGGGCCGCAGCCGTTTACCCAGGCCTGATACAGATGATCATTCATAAATTTATATTTTTACAAGTTAATAAAATAATTTTAAAAATTAAAAATAAAAAGCAAGGAAAATTTATGGTTTTCTGTTTTCGATGTGTGCAATAGTACAAAAATTTAACAAAACTACAAATGCAAAAGAAAACTAAACTTATTTATTCTCGTTTTTTCGCACCTTTTTCGCTTTAATTTTCTTTATTTCTCCTTCAGTTTTCACTTTTTTGCTCCGGCGTAATCGTGTTTGGTTTAAAAATCTCTCGATGGTATATTTTTAGATATTTTTGGAATTTTGTTATTTCTGGAGGTACTCTATAATTTATAATTCCAAATCTTTAATTTATAAATAAATAATTCAAAACGTCAGACTAATTTCTTTAGAAAATCACTTACAGCAATAAATCATGTCGGTTTAACTGAAAAAATTTAATGGCAAACTGTTCGATTTTTAAATTGTCAAATCGACACTCATTGTTGCTATGCAAAAGTTATCGTTACAAAATACTTCCGACTATGTAATAGGTATAAAAAAGCATTTTTAAAAAATCTGGAGGGTTAACACTTCAACCCTGTAAACTTAACCCGCCGTTGACGTTGATGTGGATATTTTACCGTGCAAGTAAAGAACCTAGTAAGTCTGGTTACTAAAAATTAAGATAATTGATCATCTTGATTGCACTATTAAAATACATCAGTAGTTTATGTGAAAATCTCAAGGTTTAATAAAATCATCAACTGAATTTTAAGTAACTTGACCTACTAGGGTTTTTGTTTGTACGTAGTATTATGGTTTTCACGATGCATTAAAAACATCATATGAAAACTTCCTAATACTGA
Organism: Lycocerus yunnanus; assembly: GCA_036346125.1. NCBI lineage: Eukaryota > Metazoa > Arthropoda > Insecta > Coleoptera > Cantharidae > Lycocerus > Lycocerus yunnanus. Next base: position 1,730,621 of record JARFIX010000051.1, read on the forward strand.
ATTTAATTATAACCTGAGCTTTTTTATTTATTACCTATATTATTATTAAATGACCAAGATTGTGCGGAAAAATTTCAAATTCAAGTAAAAAAATTGTGCGATAAAGTTGGTTTCTGGTTTAGATTTAATGTTCAGTCCTAACCACGGGAATAGACATTTTTCAGTCAATTTTAAAGCAGGGAAGTATTTAAGCGTTTTTATAATGTTATTTGAGCTTTTTTAATCTGCGATAAAAGATTTCGAGTTAAATTCAGTTAGAAAATTCAAAAAAATAATTTAAACGTATAATTTAAAAAACATGGATAAGTAGATGCTAATCAGCCTATATTTGCCTATATAGCCACCTATATTTGCCAATCAGGGGTGATTGGGTCAAATTGAAAACAGAGATGAAAATTATCCCAAAGTTGTTGTTTTGTGGGCTAAATCCATCAGAGACAGACTGGTTAAATTGAGGAGAATACGGAAAACATTTGCTTTTGAAAGTCCCTGGTTCAGTTTCACTAGTCAAAAAATTATGAATCAAATGCCCAATGAAAAAGTGAATTTTAAGCCTGTGCATGTAATCTTTTAATCCTTGTTGTCAATCTGTTCTTAGTATTATTATAAATGTGAAAACGAAAACGAAAAGTGGAATTGTTTTTAATTTAACCTTTTCACTCCCCCCCCCCCTTCATGAATCAATATTAAAACAGTAAATCTTTTGAAATTTTATTTTTTCTACAATTTTATTAAATTTTTTATTCAAAAAAATGTATTTTGTGAATGTATTTAATAATTTCTGTTTTTCAAAACACATTTTTGAAAAAACCCGAATTTTAAGAGTTAAAATATGAAAAAAAAATTATTCAATTCCACGTTTGTTTTTTTTGGCAAAATCGAATAAAATTAAGGTACTGTTTTTTCTATTTTGTAGAAATCTTAAAGTGGAATTTTGAGCTTTTCCAGTTTTATAAGTATGGGGACGTTTTCCGCGGGGTTTGATGTGTAAATTTTTCCTTATTTTGAAAATCAGAGAATTTGAAAAGTATTTATTATTTTTAAAAATAAGCAGTAGACGAATATTAAACCTGAATATGCAAAAAGTTACTTTATTTTATTAGTAAGATTTTTGGAAATATTCAAAAAATGTGACTAAAGGGTGTGATTACTGGGAATCAAAATTTATTTTAAAATTCGATTGTTGTAAATTAGAGGGAACAAACAATTTTGTCTTTTTAGTCGGGGATCGTCCATTTATATTTACGTTTCAGATTTTTTGAAATGGGGTATTCCGATAAAAACCAAAAATTGAAGGTTGCTTTTCCTCGTTTAATTGTATAATATTCCAAATCTTTTGTGCGGATGTTTTTTTGTTGTCACAAGATTACTGAAAATGATAGAAAAGAAGTAATTTGAGTGATAAATTAAATGTGAGGTAAAATAATAGCATCGATAAATAATAATCCTTTGAAAACCGCAGCAAAAGCAGGTCCTTCAGAATTACATAATTTCGAGGACATAATTAAAATAGAAACTATGATTAATGAAAGTAATAAAATAATAACAGCAAAATACGTCTAATTTATCAGTCAAGTACGCCATAACATTTAAAAAAATGTTAAAAGGATACTTGGACCATACCTAATGGTTTTTGACCTGCTTTGTCAGACAAAACAAGAAAAATTAGAGTTGCTAATTTGGCAAAGAACAATTAATTAAGATGACCCTGCCGAGCAAATGAAGCGAAAAAATAATGAAAGCCGGTATACAATAGGTAACGTAAGAAACTAACCACATCTTCTCGTGTTACCTTTAATACGGCAGCGAGGATACGCTCCTTTACCCAATTTTGAGATTTATTATAATAAAGGATTGATTTCAGCCGAAACCAGGTGGCCCAGCATACTCAAGCGCCCGAGAATCGTTTTGTTTTGCACGGGGTGTCATTCGATATGTCTCGATTAACCCCACTGTTAAATATCGCGTCAACTTATCCTTCACCCTCAATTTGGGCCCGATTAAAATGTACAACGAAACCTGTTCTTGAGATTCCAAAACTGATTAGCCCGTCGCGTCTGTTGCGGGATTAAGTTCGTCGCCAGAAATTCATAAAAATGTGTGACAATCTTTTTGGACAATGACCCACGCAATGGTAAGAAAAATGTTAAAATCGACTCCCGTGGAATGCGTTCCGTCGGGTGTGCTAATGAATGGTAAAATAAGCATCACCTAAACATGAAGGTAACAATTAAAGTAATAAAGAATTCCGGTAGTCTTATTCGATAGGTTATAAATCAAGGTGAAGTACCAATTATTCCAAATCCGATATGCTAAGGTAGCAACTATTTAGAAGAGTTGCCTTTTTATTTATTACAACTCACTTACCGAAATAAACAAGTGGAATTTATATTTCCCCGGCGTGAGAAAATAATATGTACATACTATTTTGAAATATGCAGAAACCGCCCCTGTATCATCACTTTTGGGTATTTCCAACTTTGCTCGTCCACTCGAAGTCAACAACCCTTAATAATCCCTCAAATAAAAGAGTTATAATTTTCAGGTAACCGAACGTGGGGTTTTTCGAATTTTTGTCATTATCGGCAACAATTTAGGTAATAATCGATGGCGAAAAATTAGGCTTAACTTTTTTTGTGTTATTAACGCAAGTTGCATCTCTGATTGTAATTCTTTAATGTTTTATATTGTGTTAAATTTTACCCCCTGTTATTTGCTTGCAAGGGGACGTTAATTTTGTTAGTTTTAACGTTTGCTTTTTTATACACTTCAAGTGCTTTATATCGCATTCACTTATTGGATTATTAAGATTTTCGATTCGTTGGGGGACGCACACCATCGAAATAAACAAAAAAATATCGCACAGAGAATGTAGAATATTTTGGGTTTTTCCCATAATTTAACTTAGCCCATGCTAATTGCCTGTAAAACTCGACAGGCATTGTCGTCGTAAAGTAGATTAGGTAAAGGCACCATAATCTTCTTCTAAATCCCTGACAGTAACTTATACACCGAAACTGTGCCGACTTGCATTTTTGAAATTTCGCGAAGATAAAATTTTATTTTTATTATTATTGCAAAGGCTTACCTGTTTTTAGCGGCAGCGGCTCTATCCCGTTGTCTTCGATTCTTGAACCAATTTCCAACTTGCGTAGGCGTCAAGCCCGTCGCTTGAGCTAGCTCCCGTTTCTTCGTCGGGTTGGGATAGGGATCTTGGAGGTACCACTCTCTCAAGAGACTTCTAGTTCTTTCCTTAAAACAATGAGTTTTTTGTTCACCATCCCAAATAGTTCTAGGTAAAGGAAATTTTTTGCGCACCCTGTACTTATCTACGGGTCCTAGTGCTCTTCCTCGCAGTTTCTCGGCCTCTTGATAGTGAGCTTCCAACCACATCGCCTGCAACTTTCCGTGTGAAGCTTTGGTGAACTTTTGGTGCTCCAAAATGTGATACATTTCCCGAAAATTGCCACTATGAAACGAAACTATTGCTCTTGCACGTAAAACTGATTCGTTTTTATTTAGTTCGCCTATGTTAGGATGCGCAACCGGTAAGGACCACAAAAACCTAGCTAATCGTTCTATATCTCCACTTTCTTCCAAAGTCTCGCACACAGCTGCCACTTGTTCTACGGTAAAATTGAGCGTTGGTAGCGCAAACATCGGGCTAGGCAAAAGGGGAGCCGGTGCAACGGGAATTGGAGCACTAACGCCCGGCGACGAAGAAGTGTCCGAACGTCCACCTGAACCAGGCTCTGAGCTGCCGGAACAAAGTCCGGAGCTAAGCCCGAGCGCCATATGCGTTGCCAGCGTTTCAATTACGATTTTCCTAAAACACTAATCAAACTAATCGCATCACTCATCACTTTTGGCGCGTATTTTAAAAAAAATATTTATCAACTCCTCGTCGATGTTATCCGTGCGTGGGATAAACAATTTTTTTGTTATTGAGAAACAAAAGGATATCGAATTGCACAAAGCAGTTGCAAGTATGGAACACGGGATGAGACTGATATCGTAGGTTCTTGTACCGAGGTAGCTCTGCGGAAGGCTGAACGTCTATTGGTAAGTTGAAAGCTTGTTGCCACGGTTACTACATTGTAGAGCCGCCAATGGCAGCTTTATTTGGAAGGCCACAAAGCTTTAGTGGGTGTTACTTTTCTGGTGTCAGTTTGAAATGTCGCGTTTGGAATTGAGAACTTTGTGTCATATACCTAACTAAAGCTGATGGATAAAGTGGACCTCTTCACGACTGTTCATTCATGTACAAAACGAATTTCGTGATCGATGTGTATGGATTTTTTTCCATTTTTACACTTCCTCTTCTTCCGGACACATTTTTATCGCTCGTAAATTTTAAAATATTACTTTTTTGCGTTTTCCGATTATTAAACTTTTGTGGGAAAACGACAAGTTAATTAGGTTATGGAAACACAATTTTTTTATTTCTCCAACGAAAATAATAAGAAATGAAAAGCTTTGAATATAAATTATTCCGACGAAATTAACACACTTTTATAATTTTTTGGCACCGCTCAATTATTTAGGGTTACCAACCTTTTCTATTTAAACGTTTCGGTTGCGATCATAACATGAATTTCTATTACATCATGCGAGTACACCGCGGACAGGGTCGGACTGGCCTCGACGTTTCCGTTTTTAAATTTTATTACCCAACAATAATTTACAGAAAAAATCAAAATTCGCAAAAGAAATGGGAGGTTGACCAATTCTCACTTGCTTTCCCACTGTTTTGTTTTTTTCTATCTTCAAAAGTTTTATAATATTTCTATTTTAATATATTATTCTTTACATTTGTGTAAATTTTTTGTCCTTCCTATTTCATAAAGAACTCACCAACCACCGTTAATTGGAAAAAGTTCTAGAAACTGAAAATTATAAACAATTTTCCACTCACCATTTTCATTTATATAAATTTTTAATGAAAATTTAATTGCTTGCGAGTTATTCGTACAAAACAGGAAAGACAATTTTCACAAAATTCTAACATTTCTAACTTGGATATTTAGCTACACTCAAAAAATTCATTGAAACGTTTTTGTTCTAGGGACAAAAAAAATTGTATTCTGTAATTTAAAATTTTTCTTTTTGAATCTTGGAAAAAATTTCGTGTTTTTCAAAAATCTATTCAAATATAATAAACTCTTTTGTAGGACAATTTTTATTATTTTCTACCGGTTTTAGTACACTTCATACGTGTATATCATCGGAATAAGGTAATTGTCAAAATGAGGGAGTCATAAAATTAAATTGTTTTAGTTCGGCAATAATTGAAATAAAGCAGCAATTTTATTTTATGGCTCCCTCATTTTAACAATTACCTTGCCCTGATGATGTACACGTATGAAGTGTACGAAACCGATAGGAAATAATAAAAATTATCCTTGCTTTAGTTGAATTTATTTAATTTACCTGCAGTTTTTTACATTAATTCATTTGTATTTTTCAAAGAAATTAGTATTTTATATTACATTGTACGACTGAGTAGTTTTTTCAAAGCTTAAATTTTTATCTTCATAAATTTTAAGAATATTATACAGGGTGAACAAAATTTAACAGTTTGAAATTTGACATAGTCGTCCGTTTTATATTTTTTATTAAAAATTTACAAAATTTAGTTATGAAAATAATCAGATTAATTTTACCAAGTCAATAGATTTTTTATTGTGGGTTTTAAACTAGATGTCCAAGGTTGTGCGGCCTGAAAACCGCACTACATGTGCGGTACAGACAAATAGTTAGATAGAAAAATCTAGTAATTTGTGATCTAATTCAAATACTTATGCCAGATTTCTTCACCTAAAGCTTAGATAATTTATCTATAAGATAAATTAACGAAGTAGTGAATCACATTTCTGATAGTTTTGTTTTGCTGCTGTCTGATTGGTTACTTCGTTAATTTATCTAACAGATAGATTATCTAAGAGATATCTCCAGGTGAAGAAATTGGACATTAATCGATTATATCTGGATATCTCTAGGGCCTCGGTCTGTAAATGGTAATATCAAAGTAAAATGCTTATATCACGGAGGTTGCTGTTGCTTGTAGAAAAGCTAGTTTTTAATTGATTTTTTTGCAGTAGTGACTAAAACTACCGCAATATCATAACTGCAAAGGTCAAGGAGTTATGCCAAAATCTTCAATTTACTTCGGATAAAAGTAAACTGGCATGGACTAATTTTAATTAAGCAGAACAACAAAAATATAACAACTTTGCTTTGCTTCAAATCTGAACGGTTTCCTTGATTGTGGTTTCGCACGAAAATAAATAGGAACAGTCATTCCAAAGATTGGGTGAGGCACACACAGATAATTAGGTTGTCAAGGTTGTGCGGCCTGAAGGCCGCACTTAACAGATTAATTTATCTACGTGTAATAGGTAGTTAAACTAAAGCTTTATAAATATTAACCAAAAGATACGCAACCGTCAACAATGACGGTTTCTAGAACAGTGTACACAGACTACACAAAGAAACTAAAAAGACCCCAGCAAAAAAACTACACATAATTAAACTAACAAAATTTTTCTCCAAAAAAAAAGGAAAATGCGAATTAATATGATGTTGTGTTATCTTAAATTTAACTAAAAAAGCCCAAAATAGAAAAGATAATGTTTGTGGGTGTGGAATTTTTAAAGACCAAAACTTAGGCGATGGAAAATTTCTATTGGAAGCTTTCTTACAGAACTTAATCAAAAAACTGTATAATTGGGAAAAGGCAAGCAAAACGAACGCAGTTTAAAACTCAATTTATAAATTTCGAATTTTCTGGAAAAAATTAAAATAAATCAAGTGTGATTAAATTATTTTGCAAATATTATATCTTCGTGGTTCGGATTCGCTCAATATTCGGAATATAATTTTTACAACTTCAAACTTTTTTTTAAAAACCGCCAGTGTGCCGGAACTCCGAGCAAGTGGCGTTAACGTATAATTTTCTGTTTTTCTGTGGATTTAAAAAAAAATTATAATCTGCACTTTCATTTTTTAAAATGGGCAACGCGTTCGTAGTTGTTATCCATCCCGGAGGCAAAACACCGATTGAAATGAAGGAACGTGTTTTTAATCGACACCAAAAAATATGTAAATCCATTGAAACAAAAATAAAGTTGTCAAAACAACATGGGGACTTAATGAAGACACTCTAGTAAATTGTATATTATTAGTCTTGATGAGTGTGACAGAAAACACCGGTTTGTCACATGTCATCTTCATCTTGAGACTGTCACCACACTATTTAAACTTGAGCATGGCGCCATCATCAAAATTCCTCTCGCGTGTAGCTTTAGGTATGTAAATAAAAAATTTGGAGAAAAAAATGGAAAAATTGTTTTTCGATTTTGATGTAATCCGCACTCGTACACAAGTCGAATCTAATTTGATTAGCACGCCGGAAGAATTTATAAAATATTTATTTTTTGCGAGTTAACGTTAATTTAGACTGCGAAATGCAATGACTGATTCGAACAAAAACTCTATATTCCAAAGTTTCATTTATGGAAACAATGAAAACGTAAATAACGAGCCAACCTAAAGTCGAGTCGAGAACTCGAAATGAAATCAAATCTGTGCCGAGGAAAATAAGTGTAAGAGATTGACGTCGGATGAAAATTGAAAAAGGAAATTTCTTTTTAGACTCAATTGTTACGCTTAGCTGGTCTGTACGGTCACTGGACAGTATATGCGGAGTTCGTTACAATTTTATTATTTCATAACTTTCCTTCCACATTTCCTCTCTTTATTTTTACGTTAATTTGCTGCACAAGGAAAAATGTCGGAGGGGAATAACGTGTTGAAAAATTGTATCGAAAAGGGGTGTGCATACAACTAGATTATGGTGCTATTGTATCTCAGCCTGCGATGCAAACTAAACTAGAAGGATTTTTGTTATTGGATAACTTGAATTTTAATGTCGACTAGACTTTTTTGTATTTTTTTCATTTCAAATAATTTACTTTTTCATTGTCTCATCAGCATGGTATAGCGTATACATAAGTAATAGTAGTCACTCGCCCTTCGATTAGTTAATCTTTTTCGATTAATTTCAAACTTTATAGTTTGAAATTAATTTTAATTAATTAAATTAAGAAAAAAAAATTAAAAACTTGCCTCCCTAGGACGATGTAGTATTACTTTTTGAATTTTTTAAAGGCTGAAAATCGTTGTGCAAATTTTCAACGAAAGCCACCCTAAAACAATGTAGGCTGCCAGTACGTGATAAAGTTAGTATAAACAATTGAAGAAACCGATTCCACGTGCAACAAAATTAATAATCAATGCAGAATTTTGAATCAAGTTTCACAGATGAAAGTACAAGGTCATTTTGCTGCAAATCCTTTCCTTAGGCTGCTAAGTCAACAAATATTTCAATTGTACGGTGTTGGAAGAGCTGTTGCCCTCTTCCATGCCCTCTTTTGGAAGGGTCAGGGTTTCGTATCGAAGTTTTCCTTCTTCTAGATGGGCTGCTTTCACCGCAGCTTAGGATCCCCATCTTTCCCACCTGTTGGTCTGCGAATGAATTTTATTTCCCACTTACCGACTGGCAGAGCCGGTGAGGGCATTCCCCTATCCTCCACCTGAAGACGAATTCTCTAGAGGTCAGGCTCTCCCGAGAAGGTGGCTGCACATGAACAAAATCGAGGCATTTAAGATGTGAACTCTGAGAAGAATGTTTCGGATACCGTGGAAGGAGGAAGTGCTTTGCTAAGCGGGTAGAGACCGGGAGTTGTTGCTTGGGATAAAGAAATGGAAAACGTCATACCTTGAAAATGCACTCCGACATGAGCAATATCATCTTCTCCGCTTCATAATAGAAAGAAAGATCGAGGGAAAACGGGGTCGGGGAATGAAAAGGATGTCATGGCTCCGTAACATCAGGAAATGGACAAATATGAACTTCGAAACGTTGATTGCAATGGCTAAAGATTGAGAATTTGTTGCCAACCTCCGATAGGAGAAGGGCACCTGAAGATGAAGAAGAAGAGAAAGTATCTTCAAAAGATCAATATGTAGGCTGGTATACTTGGAAATGACATTATTGGGGAAATTTCTGTTGAAAGAGACCTAATCGGACAAAATAATCTATTAGAAACTGAAATTGTTCCATTTATCGATTCGTCTTGAAAAATCAAGTTAATGAAGAAGCAGATATGCTGCTAGATGAATATAATGTGCATTTTCAACAAGACAAAGTACCCCCACAGTTGGATGAAACATTTTCTAGCAAACGAATTGGTAGGAGAGGTTCGAATGGCCGGCAAGATCTCCCGATTTCACCCCGGATGATTTTTTCTTCTAGAGTCATTTGAAAACGGCAGTTTACAAAACTCTTCCCGAAAATCTTCAAAAACTGCAAAATGGGATAACTCAAGAATAAAGGCGGATTAGCCCAGAAACATATCGGGGAGTATCCGAAGAATTCTAAAATAGTTATTGGGTCAAAATGAAAAACATTTTAAAAATGTTGTTTTAGAATTTACAATAATTTCTGAATAAAATTATTTCTTGTTTATCTTTCAATTTTTACCCTCAAGTCATAAACGGATCCACTAAATTCATTTTTTAATCGAGGATGAACGAGGATTTTTTTCTACCTTTAAAATGATGGATAGCAAGGCAGGAGTGCTATTTAAAATTTCGAAATAGGGGTAGCTGGCGAGAGGGGTTAAATTTAAAATTCAAATAGGGTTTTGAACGTCCTCATCGCCATCTAAATCGACGTTTTTCTCAAATTCATTTAAAACACAAGTTATTTTTTAGACTGAGTACTTTTAAAATAAACTCCGGTATAAACTACATACTGTAAAAAACTATTTATTATAATATACAGGGTGTCCGCTTTTCGCTCTTAAAAAAGATGAAAAAGAAAAAGCAGTCAATTTTCATTTTCCCATCGACACCATATTGGAATTTCAAATTTTTAATACAACGAACAATATTTTCTGATTATTGTGCCGAAAACGCCATGACGGTTTAGTTTTGCATTTTTTTGAAAATGTAAGCAAATTGTCACCCGAAGGCCGCACTTGTTATTGTGCCATTGCCGTATCATTGTTATTATAACCTTTTTATTGTCCGTTTACTGTATTATATTAATTATTATTAGTGTTCCGCCACTGTTCCGTCACCTCGTCAGAGGTCAATTTGAGTGCCATTACTTTTTTGCGACAGTTGTCGTTACTGCTATACAAAGTGAAAGATTTTCTTTAAGAAAATAAAAAAGAAACTTTGATTTAAATAAAAAACCCTATTGCCTCTACCCTAGATTCGCACTTAGCGCCATTTCTACCAGAAAGTGCGATATATCGAAGTAATTACCCTCCTTCCATTTTTACGTTTTTTTCTTCAGGATTCTATCAGTGCGTTGGCGACTTTCTCTCTTATGTGTATGATATAGAGGTACATAGGGGACCTACTGTTTAATGCAGAATTCGATCTACAAGAATTAATTTTGAAAATTACACCTCCGTGGTTTGTAATTGCCTTCCGAGGAGTCAAACTCGGCGTTTTCCTAGACCTACGAGACTAAAAATATAAATAAGGCAATCAATAAATATGGATCAATAACGTGAACATCTTTGATTAATCACTACCGTACAATTAATGAACATAATCAGTTTTAATCGTTTTCAAGTTTGGTGAACTTTTAATAAATTGATTTTTTAAATTAAAATTTTTTCCACTTACTAGGTTCTTCGATTGTGCGGTATAGCCATAATTATTAATTGTTTTAATAATTTAATTACAATTTATGTATTTACTTAGCATGCACACTCTGAAGACATTTTTAAGTCTACAGAGTGTTTTATTTTTGAAAACAATAACACAAAATTTCTATTTAATAGAAGTCGGTAACAAATTCTGTAAAAAGTCAAAATCTGGTTGAAATTACATTTTTTCCAATTATTGGTTCAGGTCTATCGAATGAGAATTTAAAAAAAATCGATCATCTAATATATCACAGCCTAAAAGGCTAAAGTTGACTTGAATTTTTAAAAAATTGCATTATTTTTTCATGGATTGGGATAGAACATGGGTTTTGAAAACAAAAATATTAAAGACGTCGTATATATTTTTGTTTGGCATTTTCGTGTTCTGAAAAGTGCGCTCTATATCAAAATCTATGATACAAAAATAAACTTGTCATTTTTAAAAATTGCCAAATATTTTTGAAAATATAAAAGAATTTTGAAAAAATCCTTTTTTCAAATTTCTTCTAAACTCTACGACCTTGCTGTATGATATAATAGCCTAAATTTGTCTACCCATACTACTCAAGATGTAATGGAAATAATAAACAATGTTCACTCAAGAGAAATAGTGCAATTCAGATATTTGTATTTACCATCTCAGTAATTAGAAACTTTGAGATTAATAGATTAATTACTAATGCTTGATTCTGAAATCTCACACTTACCTGTTAATACGTCGTCTTTATTCGATTACTTTCAGACTCAATTAAGCTATCAACCGCAACTTGCTCGGAGATTTGAAACTTAAGTTTTCTAATTATTCAAATTGCACTAATTGGACGGGAACTGATTAAGTATGCGACAAAATAGCACAACGTAATTTTAAATTTTGATTTCCGTTAAATTTAATCGTGAAAAAAGTTCGCACAGTTGTAACGGAAGAAGAGGTGTTAAAACAGATGTGATTTTGTTGGTCCCGTGTGCTCATAGATGCGTGATATGATTGTTGAGTGTCATTATCACCGTCATTTAATGTCCATTGTCGTACGAAGCGTGTTTTAATTGATGTCAAAATGAATGCTTCTAACGCGAACCGGTCATATCTCTGGGTTCATCATTGGTGTTAAACGAGGGGGACCATGTAAGAGATTAGGAAATACTTCGTTCCTAGGGAAGCGCGTTCATTGTTGTTATGGTTCCGTCTATTATGTCGACTAGGTTCTTATTATTTGTCCAACTTATTTCCTGAGAACAAAAGAAAATTGATAATCGTAGATCTTATCCGTTCGTGTAGTGACAAATTTGACGCCTTTGTTATTACACGAAAAATATTATTACTATTATTATTTTTTTTTTAAATAAATATTTCGTTTTAATTCTATAATAGTAGAAAATTTTTGTCGTATTGTTTAAGGAACGGCTTAGTTCTTTTGGCGCAGTTAAGAGCAGGGTAGGGAAAGGGGGATTCATCGAGAGACAATTTTCCAGTTGACAGAAAGTCCCGCAGGGGAAATTACAATATTTATGATGTCATTTAGATAGTCGATCGTCCTTTTTGTCGAGAGCTGCAGCTCGTTGAAACCATTGTAACTCTTTAGAAAGTCATCAATAATACATCGTAGCAATTAGAGATTATTCAATAGGCCAACGTTGGCAGGCGATATTTTAATACGTCTCTTCTTAACTCTTCATGACACCCCATTTTCTCGGATATTGCACCCTTTTAACGAAATCATTCGTGTTCATTTTTTGCGCTTGATCAAGCAACTTGAAAAATAATTAACTGGAAGAAGCACAAAACAAAATAATCAAACGTGTTCGTTTGCTGCACGTAGCTCTTAAATATGTCAAAATGTATGATGGTAATGAGCTTTTCCGAGGTCATTTTAACCACATCACAAGATTCGACAATACTCAACCAAACCACATTAAATCTGTTGCAGAAATTGTCGCACCAATCGTTCCTCCGGTCGAAAATTTATAATTAAAAAAATTACAAATTATAATTTTGTGGTCTATGAAATGAATTATTTTCTTGAAGTTAAATTTTTTAGCCAAAATGTTATCACACAAAAGATTTCAGAAACAAAAAAGAAAATTTTAAATTTTTTAGAATTTTTAAAATTAATAATTCATAACTTAGCGTTTTTATAAAAGCATTTAACTGCACTAAAAAATCAATAGTTTTGAGGCTACGACTATTTAAAGGTAGACATTAAAAGAACTGCTTCGATCTCCTACCCTGCACCCTGATGATCTTCGATGATAATTATTTATTATTTTTTTAGTTATTCATCCGCGTTAATGAGATATACTCAATTTTAGAAATATTTTTTATCCTATTTTTTTTAAATGTTACTGCTCAATAAATGCTTTATATCTTCTTAGGGGGGGGGGGGAATCGGCTGTATTAAAATTCACGGTTTTCAGTTTTAGTTTAGTACTCAGATTGCGATCTGATTGATACTTTGCAAGAGGATGTATTAAAATGTTTGCAAAATATTTATCAATGAAAAAAAATTACCTAAAGGTAATTTAAGGGAATTGTCCCCCTTTACCCCCTCCCTTGGCGGCGCTCATATACCTATTCTTTTCCTGAACTTACATAATAGGTTAACTGGGATTGAAATAATTTTAAAAATTTCTCTATAAATTTACTACTTATAAAATACGTATAATTTTTGCACTGAATATAACGTAAAATAACACACGGTGTAATATTTTATTAAATATTGCGCAAAATTACATTTTTTCTGTAATTTTTCCTTTTTATGTTATTTTACTATGAAATTTGTAGAATTTTACATAAAAATACATATTGTGAAATGTAAAGCAAATATAATTAATGTAAAGTTACGTTTTATTCTACATATTTACATAAGTACAACGTAAAAATTGCATGTAAATTTACATAATCAAAAGTGTGATCACGATATTGAAAATCATGTAAAAAATCAAATACCACGCAGGTTTTTTAAATGTAGTCTTGCTTAAAAAAATTTTTATGTTTGGGGCATTCGAGTATTATGTAAGCAAACTTTCAATGATTTTAGTTCCCTCCCCTTATATAAGCAAAAGTAAAAAAACTGTGCTCTCCCTCTCCTTAAAACGATAAGATTTTTTCAAAACCTTTATTAAATATTAAAATTTAAATTTAAAATTATTATAATTTTGTAATTTTTTATCTTACGTACGATTTATAATATTTTCCTACTCCCCCCCCATTTCATATGCTTGCTTTCATAATACTTAAACGTAGCTATTCAAAAACACTGAACAGTCTGCGCGTTACTTTAATTTTAATTAAAATTTTTAGGTCACCATAGCAACGGTCATAGCAATATATTATACTGAAATTTGTAATTTTTTTTGATGAAAATAAACTTTGTTGACCGTGGACGTCTAAGGGTACTAGTGCTCTTAACGGGGTAATAGCCAATACCAGGAAGCAAAACGTTACATGTTTTAAAATTATGCGGAAGACTCAGGATAATGCTTTAGTTTACCGCCTTCCATTGATTTTTACAATTTAAATGTAACGGTTTGTAAATTGTAACATGTAAATGTAAATTGAGTGTAGTACAATTTCCATGTAAGGACATTTTATAACCTCCCCTCCCCTCTCCCACTCGACCATCCAGTCGGGTGGGACCAGTGATCCTAGACCACTTTATTTAATTGAACTTTGATTACGCTTAATCCGCGGTTTTCACGCTTAATCCGCATTTTTACGCTTAATCTGCATTTTTAACGTTTAATCAGTGCTTTTTGGTGGTAATTAAAATAATTTCTATTGTATTATGAGATTTGACTACGTTTTAAACTTTGATTATGTTTAATCCGCGGTTTTCACGTTTAATCCGGGATTTTTACGCTTAATCTGCATTTTTTCACGTTTAATCGGTGCTTTTTGGTGGTAATTAAAATAATTTTTATTGTATTATGCGATTTGACTAAGTTTAAAACTTTAATTATGTTTAATCCCGGTTTTCACGTTTAATCTGCGGGTTTCACGTTTTAACTGCGTTTTTTCGCGTTTAATCCGCATTTTTTACGTTTAATCTGCATTTTCTTCACGTTTAATCAGTGATTTTGGTGGTAATTAAAATAATTTTTATTGTATTATGCGATTTGACTAAGTTTAAAACTTTAATTATGTTTAATCCGCGGTTTTCACGTTTAATCTACGGGTTTCACGTTTTAACTGAGTTTTTTCGCGTTTAATCCGCATTTTTTACGTTTAATCTGCATTTCTTTCACGTTTAATTAGCGGTTTTTGGTGGTAATTAAAATAATTTTTATTGTATTATGCGATTTGACTAATTTTAAAACTTTAATTATGTTTAATCCGCGGTTTTCACGTTTTAACTGCGTTTTTTCACGTTTAATCCGCATTTTACGATTAATCTGCATTTTTTTCACGTTTAATCACCGGTTTTTGGTAGTAATTAAAATACTTTCTATTGTATTCTGCGATTTGATTTTAATAAATTCACACTTTATAGGGATTCCGGGCTCAATTTTGCAATTTTTTGAATCTGCATTATCGCTCATGGTTAACATAGATGCATATGGAAATTGAAGTAACCGGATAAAATCTCTTTTTGGGGCAATTTTTCAACGAAAATAAAATACATGATGTAAATGCCGTCTGCTACATAATTCTGCCTAAAACATTCAATGAAAGGATTAAGATTAATTTTCTACATTATAAATTCGCTTAATCGAAACAACAAATCAGATGCATAAAACCTTCGAAAACACAATCCGCAACTCTCTTTGAAAACCGTGAGATTGATTCCTCAAAGCCATATAAACTCGAGATTGAACTCGTGAATTAGAATTGATATCAAAAGATAGTGCACTAAAAAAATTTAAGATTAAAAGAAAACCGCGAATAAAACCCGTGAATCCATATAAAACCGCGAAATTGAACCCGTGAATCCTTATAAAGCGCGGATTTATTGAAAAACTGCTGATTAAACGTGAAAAAACATGGTTAAACGTGAAAACCGTGAAGAAAACTTAATCAAAGTGGTCTAGGATTCGCACTGTTTATCTACTTTTATGGTAACGATAAATTTACTGGTGGGGAGGGTCTCATATCGTACCGACAATCTTCTTTTTATATTGTTTTGAAAAGTTACTTATTGATCACTTGACACTGAAATTTACAATTTATTTTTACAACTTGAGTGAAGCTGGGGAGTTTCAATTTTCTTGGAAATAGAACCGTGCACGGTGAGGGGGGGGGGGTCACTATCGTGTAATTTATATTGTTTCAAAAAGGTTCCCTACTGATTACTTGTTATTAACTTAAACTCATAAATTTGCAAGTTTTTTTTCACAATTTGAGTATGGTTGAGGGGTACCCCGCCCCCCCAGATTTTGATATTATTTTTCTAATTTGAGCTAAATTTTTCGATTTAGTAATAATACATTTATTTCAACTTTACATTTTAAGAGGTGTGTCACACTAAGCGTCGCCAAGGTATGTGAGCAAGGGGGGAACTTGCTAAAAAGTTCTTTTCTGTCAATTTCTATCATTGATTTAATTTCCATAAAAGACGTCTGCAATTTTTTCTAAATTTTTGACCCCCTCTCTCCTTTGTAACAGTTGGTTACAATATTTTAACCCCCCTTTCCGGAACGTACAATGGTGACAAATCAAGGACCCCCTCCTCATTTATTATCATAATACTTTAAAATTATAAAATTATAGGAAAAAATACTTTACAATCCTAAAAATGCTTATGTGGACATCACATTTGGCTACCTCCCTTTCCCCGTTGTCACATTTGGTCACAATTTGTGACGCCCCCCCCCTTAGACACGGACGTCTTTTATGATTACAAATCATATATTCTCTTGCAAAGTATCGATCTGAATACTAAACTGGGATTTAACCCAATAATTAGCTTATTTAATTAATTACGAATAAAAACCATGAATTACAAATGCATAGGAAAAATAAATATAGGTCGTCCGAGAAAGCGATGGGTTCCGTAACAGGCAAAGTTGCCTAACACTTGAAGAGAAGTCTAAAAGATATCCATCAACGATGATGTTTGTCCCAATGAACTGCGCCCCCGATCACGCCCATAACACATGAAAAATTATGAATATAATGGATTGATAAAGGGCAATTCTTACTTCATCTTGAATCGAACTGATTATCTCAGCATCAGTAATCAATCAAATCATTAAAAAGGAGGATTTTTTATCAAAAAAATCTGAAAATCTTAAAAATTGCTTCCAGCAATAATAAAAAATACTTTAAATTTATCTAACCTTTCATGTCTGCCTTCAAAGCACTTATAGAGTTGGAGTGCGGCCTTCAGGCTGCACAACTTTGGCAATCGAGTAAATACCGTAAAATAATATATGAAATTGATTTATAAATATTTTATGTTCGATTCGCGTATTTTAAAAATGTTTATCGTTCGTAAATCAGAATTTTTGTGATTAATTTAGCAAATGATATTGCTTTGTTGAAATTTCGAATTTATTAGAAGAAAAGTAAATAAAAGGAGCAATGAGATGATGAGAAATGTAACTAACGTGAAGAGATTATCTCGCCTGTCAAGTGTTGACATTTGAAGCGCCGTAGGAGTTGGATTATAGAGCAGACCTATCGAAAGCTCATATTTCAGGAGCACCCCATACATCGATACAATGTGTTCTAGGGCTTTGAATTCTATGTTTATTATTAATGCTCTGATTATTCCATAACGAGCGAACAATTTAATAGCCCGTCAAACGCTACTCAAAAAAAAAAGATTTTATTTACATAAGCAAGATTGCGCTCCCTAAGCTGAGCTGGTGCGTTAGCCACACCATTACACGGTCTAGCAGTAATATTAGCTATTCAGAGTGGTTAGTCATTAAAAGTTATTAGCGATGTAATCCAACGTGCAGGTAGTATAATCTTCCTTACCACTCTTGCATAGTTGATGCTTTTAATGGTACACTACCACCAGAGTATTAACACTGCCCTTAATCTGTAGGGAATAGACTATTTTCGGAAACATTATCCAAATGAAAGCTCACACCAGATTAAACATTAATATTGTTTTCTGAAATGAAACCTTTTTGATAATTTTCAATAAAGCTCCACGGTGTAGTCCAACTTGAGGTCATTCGTTTCAAATGCAAATGGTACATCAGTAGTCAACGATTACCGATCCACCCTTCTCTATTGTATTTTTCTGCATCACCAAATTTTGCCTATGCACACAATGCTTAACAGAGCGACAAATAATTGATAACAGCTCTATTTAAACTTTTTATACGACGATTTAAATTTCAAGATTTTTATAACTTTTACATCACAAACAATCGATTCCGTTTAATTGGGTCATCGGTTAATCGGGACGAGCTAAATATTGAAAAACAAATTTAAAATGACAATAGACAAAATATTAGCGGAGTTTAGGATATGAGTATCAAAGTCTTACAGAACCATTTTGGAAGAGAGTCCTTTAAATCTTCCGATCTGTACAAAACTCAATTTTGAGCTGCGTAGTTTTTCATTTTGGATTCATTTGAAGAAAATACAGATTTAGAGACCAAGAGGTGGAGAGATGGCATACCTTTTGGAATACTTTTACACTTAAATTGTAAAAGAAAGTTTTGCAAAGTTATAGCCTTAGTATCAAATGACCAATGGAATTAATGATCTAGCAACATCTGAAAATTATTCCAAGAATAGTTTAGATAACTTACTGATTTTTTTCACTCATAGTTATCTCCAAGAACTTTAGGTTAAATTGTCGTCTGATTGGTTATTTCCTCAAATTAACCTGAAGTTTGCTAACTTGAAGATAACTACGAGTGAAGAAATCTATCAACAACCTAAAATTCAAAGCAGGGGGATCTGGGGATATGAAAGCTAAAGTAATATCTTTTCCTGCATAATTTTAAGCATTTAATGTGCTGTCATCATGTATTGGCTAGTGGAATACTATTCTTGTCTCCCAGATTGAACGTGAAAAACGTGGATTAAACGTGAAAACCGTGAAGAAAACGTAATCAAAGTTGTCTAGGATCCGCACAGTTTATCTACTTTCATGGTAGTGATAAAATTTACTTTTGGGGGGGTCGTGGTTTTATAATTCCCCTCCACAATCTTCTTTTTACATTGTTTTAAAAAGTTACTTATTGATCACTTGACACTGAAATTTACAATTTATTTTTACAACTGGAGTGAAACTGGGGAATTTCAGCTTTCTTCGAAATAGAAACGTGCCCGGCGGGGGGGTGGTCACTATCGTGTAATTTATATTGTTTCAAAAAGGTTCCCTACTGATTACTTGTTATTAAAAACTCATAAATTTGCAAGTTTTTTTTCACAATTTGAGTATGGTTGAGGGGTACCCACCCCCCTCAGCCTCCCGGATTTTGATATTATTTTTCTAGTTTGAGCTAATTTTTTCGATTTTATAATAATACATTTATTTCAGCTTTACATTTTAATAGGAGTGTCACACTAAGCGCCGCCAAGGTATGTGAGCAAGGGGGGAAATTGCTAAAAAGTTCTTTTCTGTCAATTTCTATCACTGATGAAATTTTTCTGAATTTTGATCCCCTCCCCTTTGTAACAGTTGGTCACAATCTTTTAATCTCCTCTTTCCGGAACGTCCAATGGTCACAAATCAAGAACCCTCTCCTCATTTATTATCATAATATACTTTAAAATTTTAAAATTATAAGAAAAAATATTTTACAATCCCAAAATGAAATGCTTATGTGGACATCACATTTGGCTACCTCCCTTTTCCCCGTTGTCACATTTGGTCACAATTTGTGACGCCCCCCCCCTAAGACACGGACGTCTTTTATGATTACAAATCATATATTCTCTTGCAAAGTATCGATCTGAATACTAAACTGGGATTTAACCCAATAATTAGCTTATTTAATTAATTACGAATAAAAACCATGAATTACAAATGCATAGGAAAAATAAATATAGGACGTCCGAGAAATCGATGGGTTCCGTAACAGGCAAAGTTGCCTAACACTTGAAGAGAAGTCTAAAAGATATCCATCAACGATGATGTTTGTCCCAAAGAACTGCCCCCCCCCCAGATCACGCCCACAACACATGAAAAATTACGAATAAAATGGACTGATAAAGGGCAATTCTTACTTCGTCTTGGATCGAACTGATTATCTCAGCATCAGCAATCAATCAAAGCATTAAAAAGCAGGATTTTTTATCAAAAAAATCTAAAAATCTTTAAAATTGCTTCCAGCAATAATAAACAATACTTTAAATTTATCTAGCCTTTCATGTTATGTTTGCCTTCAACGCACTTATAGAGTTAGAGTGCGGCCTTCAGGCCGCACAACCTTGGAAATCAGTAAATATCGTAAAATAATATATGAAATTGATTTATAAATATTTTATGTTCGATTCGCGTATTTTAAAACGTTTAACGTTCGTAAATCAGAATTTTGTGATTAATTTAGCAAATAATATTGCTTTGTTGAAATTTCGAATTCATTAGAAGAAAAGTAAATAAAAGGAGCAATGAGATGATGAGAAATGTAACTAACGTGAAGAGATTATCTCGCCTGTCAAGTGTTGACATTTGAAGCGCCGTAGGAGTTGGATTATAGAGCAGACCTATCGAAAGCTCATATTTCAGGAGCACCCCATACATCGATACAATGTGTTCTAGGGCTTTGAATTCTATGTTTATTATTAATGCTCTGATTATTCCATAACGAGCGAACAATTTAATAGCCCGTCATACGCTACTCAAAAAAAGATTTTATTTACATAAACAAGATTGCGCTCCCTAAGCTGAGCTGGTGCGTTAGCCACACCATTACACGGTCTAGCAGTAATATTAGCTATTCGGAGTGGTTAGTCATTAAAAGTTATTAGCGATGTAATCCAACGTGCAGGTAGTATAATCTTCCTTACCACTCTTGCATAGTTGATGCTTTTAATGGTACACTACCACCAGAGTATTAACACTGCCCTTAATCTGTAGGGAATAGACTATTTTCGGAAACATTATCCAAATGAAAGCTCACACCAGATTAAACATTAATATTGTTTTCTGAAATGAAACCTTTTTGATAATTTTCAATAAAGCTCCACGGTGTAGTCCAACTTGAGGTCATTCGTTTCAAATGCAAATGGTACATCAGTAGTCAACGATTACCGATCCACCCTTCTCTATTGTATTTTTCTGCATCACCAAATTTTGCCTATGCACACAATGCTTAACAGAGCGACAAATAATTGATAACAGCTCTATTTAAACTTTTTATACGACGATTTAAATTTCAAGATTTTTGTAACTTTTACATCACAAACAATCGATTCCGTTTAATTGGGTCATCGGTTAATCGGGACGAGCTAAATATTGAAAAACAAATTTAAAATGGGTGCAGATACACTCAATTCTGCTTAATCGGGACATATTGGCGAAAAAAATCGATATTATTTCCGCAGTTTGGATTTTCAAGATTTGGCTCAAATAATCGGATGCAATAACATGCAAGATTAAGAAGCAGCTCAGCTGAAATACACATAAAAGCTAGGATAACAGATAGTAAGGGGAGAAAATGGAATAACATCATTCGAGATGAACACCAAGGGTTTTGGATACAGGATTGTGACTAAACAACTGATAGGCAGAACGTCCAAAAGGAATCGGGAAGATCGTGGACAAGCTCTCTCCAAATACAAAAAAAACGAAAGGAAATACTAACCAAGAAAGCTTCAAAAGAATTCGATGTAGAAGGGATAGTAGAAGAGCCGTTACCGCATGATGAGTTGTATCAAATTGTGCTATTGTGTCGACTTACTTTCTGAGATAAGAGAAAAAAGGAAGAAAATGGTAGAGAATATAGAAGATACTGGGTTCCGGTGGCTTTTGACTGGATGGATGGAAAACTTAGGGCAAAAACTTAGGGATTTTGTACATCTAACTTTTTTAAGTTTTATTTATTTAAATGTTTAAAATGTAAAAATGTAAACATGATCAAAACTGAACCCGAAAACATTTTTATTTTTTAAGAATTTCAGTTTTTTCAACCCTGCAAGTTAAATATTTCACAAAAAACTATTAAATACAAAGTTAAAAGGTATTTTAATTTTCTGTAATTTAGTTTTATTTACAAGAAAATTGAATAAACTTAATTTCCCACAATTTTAGTTGTTTAAACATTTTCGAAAAGACGGGTTTTTAAAAAAAAATATAAATTTTTTTTAATGAAAATAATAGACGCCACTTCACTTATTTCCTTTAAACTCCAAAAATAACATCTACATCAATTATTTCCGTCAAAATGCAATTTAAATAAGAAAATTAATAATTTTGATTTCAATAAAAACATCACACTTTCGCAACAACAAATAGCTATCACTTGGTCAATTTTTCTCGTAGAGGGTAAAATAATACACGAAATTACAGAGAATTAAAATGCTTTTCAACTTTGTGTTTAATTTTCTTTGTAGGATTTTTTCCTTTCGAGCAAATCGCATGGAAATTGAAAGTTGAAAAACACGAAATCTTAAAAAACCTATAGAATCAAATTTATAGGTAATTTATTTATTTACAAACTTAAATTACTAATTACTTTTTGTAATGATTTATAAAAAAATTATTTTTCACTTTTTACACCGATAGTGCTTTTAAATCCGGAGTAGACTCATCGGTTTGGGTCAGAGAAAGTATTCGACTACATTTATGCCGAATTTAATTAAACTCTTAATTTTTTCTCCTAAACGACAAAAATCGAGCAAAAAACGAAAGTTTTTGTTTATTACCATCAGCAACTTTATTTACTACAAACGTTAAAATCATATTTAAGCTGCTTGTGTAGAAGCTTTTAGATTCAAATGTAGTAAAATCCCGGGGATAGATAAAATAGTCCACGGTGCAGCAGTGGTGTCAATCATCGCCACTAAATCGGCTTTCGTCATTGTGGCTTGTCAGATTAGTTTCGAAGCACCCTTCCAAATGTATAGGTAAAATAAGCATGCACACCAAATTTTGAAGTTACACCACCGTCGTGTTGTTGTGTGCGTTTTGGGTTTGCAAATCTTCTTAGAAGCCCGATTAAAGAGGTAACAGTGTTGATGTCGTTAAACGGCCACATTCTTGATGCTTATTAAAAATATAATCAGTAGATCATAAAAGAAGCAACGTGATACGTTGGCACTCGAAAAATCTCTAAAATAGATAAAATTTTATATTCATAACTCCGATGGTTGTATTATTGTGCGAGCATCTGCTCAACGAAGGACGTATAAAAGGGTTTTAGATTATGAGATAAAAATTCATATTTTTGCAAAACCTGAAATGTAACACCCGCATCGTACATTTTTCGATATTCGATAACACGAAACTGAAAATGTTAAGATGTCCTTTACGCCCTCCCGACCCGGTGCACCATATGGGTTATCCGCCACTTAATTAAGTTAGATATGATAATTTTCGATCGAATTAAATCGTCACATGTTGCCCAACCAAAAAATGGATTTAGTGCTGGCATAGAATAAATAATATTAAAAATACACTACATGGATTATGTTGTATGTTATGTAGGTACTATATAATATTATGCCAAGCAAACAAACGGCGGCGCGCACCTCACCCCCAGTTTGATTTAACTAACGATTATAGTTGGCTGATGGGATTTAAACCAATGTATGTTTTGTTACAATTATCAACATAACAAAATGTAAATAGATGGTCGTTGAAATAGTGTGCATGGCAGGGGATTACATTAGTAATCCTTCTTCAATAAAACATGCATTAGCAGCAGCTCGAAATGCTGTAAAATGCTATTATCCTTTATACCCGAATTAGACAATTTGCACGCATCGCCAGCTTTAAAGTTAATTTTTCATTCTAACATTAGCAAAAATTGTATTTAAAATTTCCAACGTTAGCCGTAGATATTCGTATTTCAGAGGGATTATTTCGCGCATTAGTTGGCCGCACAACAAAATCAAACAATTAACGTTGCTGCTGCTGCTGCGAGTTTATCGCTTGACTAATTTAATAATTTTGTTATTCTTTTACCAACAAAGCGTAACACGAAACGCATGATATGCAAGTTGGTAATTTTACAGTAAACAAAATTGCCACAAAAATTTGAACGGTATTTTGGGCTCACTTTGTTTGTACGCCCGAATCTCGCAATAGGGATATCGGATTTCCCACAATAATTTGGTAACAAAAGGAGTATCGCAAATGAAGCCCGATGCGCTCAGACAGGCGCGTCTGAAATACGAGAAGGACCTGGAAAATGAACCACCCGCTAATAAGGTGGCCGATTACAGGCTAAATTTGATCTCGAATGCGAATGCTACCTTCTTGCTCATTTTCTTGCACAATAGAAATAATTGAATGAATATTTTATTTTTAAAAAATATAATGTGATGATTGTATCTATTAAAATACGTTTTCGGCTCGCGCAGGAATGATTCCGACCGAGTTCGGTTGGTAAGGCGATTGCGGTCCAATTCCTCTGTATTGGTTGTTATTATTGAACGGTCCCAGGTAGAACAAATAAATAATTAAAGCTGTTAGAAGTACTATCAACAAGGACAAAACGGTTATTATTATTTTCTGCGTTGTTCTTCTGCTTTCGGAACAGTCGGGGACGTCTGTTTCGGATATTCCTAGCACCAACTTATTCTTTAATTTATAAGGAGTCCAACACCTGAAAAAACAGAACTTTCAATAAATTTTACAAATAATTTTTACAATAATTAAATAATTTATCCCGAAATTTTTTTGTAAATAGTGCTGCAGACGATTCATTCTCAATGTTGAAGGGATAAACAACTAGATTGCCAATGTTGTGCGGCCTGAAGGCCGCACTGATGGCAGTAATTTTGAATTTATTCTTTAGGGAGAAAGAAATAAATTTGACCACATCAGATTTTAAGAATCCACCGAAAATGCGGTTCGGAGACGTAATTCTATTTTATATCAGTAGAAGAACTGTAAGAAACCCGACCCACTTCTATTTCAACCTGCATTTTATTATTTTTTTGATAATACAATATAAAAATTGTTTGTCAAACAAAATTCCACTTTTAACATGTCTAATATTCTAATAGGCTATTATATTACTAAATTGCCAAGGTTGTGCGGCCTAAAGGCCGCACTGATGAGGGTAATTTTGAATTCACTAAAATATGGGCGTTACGGGGAGAGAAATAAATTTAGATTATCCAACGTACGTACACCGCTTAGATTTACCTAAGAAAAATGTTATACTACTAAAGTTTTGTCTAAATGTAAACCCCTGAACGTAGTATGTAGCTCTCTTTACAGAAGTTTTGTCAATATCTACCTTCAAATGATCATAACATCAAAATCACTGATTTTATAAAATAATGCTGAAGTACTTTTTATGAAAAAATATTGTATTTGTACAGAAAATAGTTGAGATTTTTATGGATTTAGATAGCAGCGTCAAAATTTGAATTTGGAGAAATTAGAAAAATTCATTAAAAAATTTTAAAATAATTTTGGAAATTTTTAGAAATGCAAAAAGACAAAAACGTAGTCGACTTGAATTATAAATTGAAAAGAAAATATAGTTGAGGTGATAGGCCAATGAAAGTCTAACCAGTAGACACCTTTTTCACAACACATTACCAACGCAGAGTCGTATTCAGCAACATCGTCGAATGAAAAATAGCAAACAAAATTATAATTGTGGAAATTATAATTTTTGTTTGCTATTTTTTTCATTCGACGATGTTGCTGAATGCGACTCTGCTTTTTTGAATGTTTACGTTGGTAATGTGTTGTGAAAAAGGTGTCTACTGGTTAGACTTTCATTGGCCTATCACCTCAACTATATTTTCTTTTCAATTTATGGATTTACATGTTTTTAGTCCCATAAGGTCAATAAGGTTATTTCCAATAAAATGTCTGTGTGTACGTGTGTGTGGTCAAATTGAAACGTACAATACAAACTGATTAAACTTTGGTTGAAATTTAAAGTATTAGGCGAGAGTCGGTTAACCCTGATTGCGATTTTCACCATTTTTTTGTAAATTATAAAAGATAACAATGACATATACACATAAAAAATAAAATCTACGGACGGTCGACAAATTTGGTTAAAAAACGGCTTTAAAAATTAATTTGGAATACAATTTTCTCATTGGATTTTTGAAACTGTGACCCCACCCATCAAAAGTGAAATGGATTCTGGTGGCAAATAAGATACCGGAATTTAGATTTTTAAAGCGAATTATGAAAAACAAATAAAAAAATAAAATTTGTGGTTGGTCTACAAATTTCGGAAAAAATACACTTTTAAGGTGAATCCGAGTCTTGCCGTAGTTGCGTTCGTCAAACACTCTGCTCCGCTACGGCCGCTACAAGCCGTTTTGGCAAGCGCTTTACTCATTAAAAATATCTCCCAAGTACGGGCCAACTCGGCAAAGTGTGGATGTTGACCCGACGGAACTCAGAAACACACCTTACAATTTTTATAGAAAAAGTGTACTTTCTAATCGAATTTTATACAAACATATTCACATATGAATCGTAATAGATGAGAAGGTTGGAAAAGCGACGATAAGAGCAAAAGTACTCAGATGTCTTAATCTAAGAATTAGTAGTGAGAGTGATGTAGCAGTCTGCAGGACAAGTACACTTCAAGCGCCTGCGCATCAGAGTTGTATACTAGCGGTCAACCTGGCAGTGAATAATTTTGTATTCAATTTTTTTTGTGCATTTCATTATTTAATAACCACAATTCAGAAGGTTACATCTTTGGGATTGTGGCTAGATGTACCTACTTCAGTATGACGAAGGCATTTTCGGATCTTCAGCCGTGTTCCAATTTTTGCTTTCTTTAGATTAAATGTTTTTGGGGAAAATTAATTTATATTTAATTTTTTAAGTTCTATTGCTATTTTTATACTAAATATAATAACGACTTATTATTAATTATTACTTACAATTATACCCCTTCGACCCCTGCGCAAATTAAGGATCCACATCATTCACTCACTAGGAGGGCAGCTAATATAATAATAGTGTAAAGGGCCATCGGCAATTTTACAAATTTTTATTCTTCTTTGTCACAGATGGTACAATTATTTGTCCCCCCTCTCCAGAACGTCCAATGGTCACAATTCAAGGACTCCCTTATTTTCTCATAATTTTAATTAAATTTTATACTAAACATAATAACGACTTATTATTAATTATTACTTATAATTATACCCCTTCGACCCCTGCGCAAATTAAGAATCCACATCATTCACTCACTAGGAGGTCAGTTAATATAATAATAATCTAAAGGGCCATCGGCAATTTTTTCCAAATTTTTTATCTCCCTCCCACTTTGTCACAGCTGGTCACAATATTTTGTCCCCTCTTCCTCTTCGGAACGTCTAATAGTCACAAATGAAGGACCACCCTCTTCATTTATCGTTATAATATTTTAAAATTATAAAAAAATACTCAAGCACAATCTTTTATAAATCCAAAATTAAATTTTTAGTTACCCCCTACATTTGTCACAATTGGTGTCAATTCGTGACCCTTCCCCAAGGCAAGGACAACTCCTAAATTTATGTATCTATCTGCCAGTAATGCTTATTATATGGAATAAATTTTACATTTTACTCATAAATGCGGCCTTCAGGTCGCACAACCTTGATAATCTAATTAAATATTTAGTTATATATTTGAAATTAGTTATCTAAGTGCCGGCTTGAGGCCTAGTAATATTATAATGCTTTATTATAAACTTGCTCCTAAAAAAAATTAAAATTCGCGGTCGGTCAACAAATTTTGGAAAAAAACTGCAATAAAGGAATGCGATCATTTTATTGGTGCCCTCATTCCTCTTTTACTTGGCCCTCCATAATAACCCCATCCATCAAAAATTAAAATTTAGTGGATTTATATTTAAAATGTCTGTGCTAAAGGTTAACGCCGCCTACGGCGGCGTTCACTATAAAAAACATCTCTGAGGTGTGGTCCTACTTGAAATGATGGATCTTTAACGTGAGAATACTTGGGAGCGACTGGTTCGCCGGGCGATGAGTGGGAGAGCCCACCCAGGTCGTACGGACTGGGAGCAGATTAAATTAATTATTACGCAATAATTGTCTTACATGTGTTTATTGTAGGAATTTCGTAAACTTTGAATTAGCTCGGATACAGTTCGGCACAGCCGTTTCACAGTAGGCCCAGTTCGGTACAGCCGTTTCGGCGCGAATACAGTTCGGCGCGAATACAGTTCGGTGCAGACCCTGTTTGACGCTAGTGCGATTCGGCGCAGACTCTATTTAGCGCGAGTACGGTGTGATGCAGACCCGATTCGACACGAGTACGGTTCGGCGCAGACCCGATTTGATGCGAGTACAGTTTGGCGTGCCTGGTTTTGAATATTTTCAAGTTATGTAACACGTCAACTGTACAAGACGTTTAAGTAATACGCATTTAATTATTAGTCTCTTAATCAAAAATAAATAAAAAAACCAAAACTCACAGTTCTCAAACGATTCTTCTGTATTTAACCGGGTCTGTGCCGAACCGTACTGCAGTGAAACGGCGGCGCCGAAACCTTTCCTAAAGCTTTCATAAGGTTTGATTATCTGATACCATATGAGCTTATATCACCGATTAGTTAATGAACCATGGTTAAGCTACCGGTGGCTTTATCAATGAAATGCAAAATCGGTTTAAGATCAAAATTACCTATAATTATGCTTAACTAGATTGCAATAGGCCGCCCTTAAGGAAATAATCAATTTTGGATGTAAAGGTTATTTTTTAAACTGAACGGTTTGGTAATCTGGGTCTTTAATCCGATAATTCGGAACAAAACAATACTTAATTAGTATTAACTAAAATAATTAAATTCTAATTTGAAAATTATTTGAGACGATGCAGCTTTATAACATGATAATGTGCCAATAAAAGCACTTTTCCAATATAACCGGTGTTATATTTACCCGTTCACAAGCTCACTTTATAATATTAGCAAAATTGGAAATGCGAGCCAAATCTACAGCTGTTAGCCTACTTCCTATCTTTGAAGCTTTTTTTGACAAAACTCAGCAAGCGCTTCAAAGAGCTCAGACAAAGAGATTTTTTAATTCTAATTTTACTATCGCAAAATTATAAAACGTTAATGGAGAAACAAGACAAAAAAAAAAAAGTGCAAACAGAGTAGGTATTAACGTTTTGAGAAAACACTTACCTCATGTTATAATCCTTGTGCAACAACCCTTCCAGTTGCTTCACCCACAAAATGTTGCAGTCGCAATTCCAAGGATTACCTTGTAAGTCGACGTGTTCCATTTTATTAAGTAAACGAAAATAAGAGGAATTTAAACTTGTCAAAGCGTTTCCGGACAAAAAAATTCTCTTGAGTCGTAAATCCAAATTTTTGTCGATCATGCCGAAAGCCAAGTCGCTGAAGTTTTGCAAATTACATTTACTTAAATGCAATTCTTCCAATGCTTGCAAGTTATAAAAAGCGTAGTGACCGATGCTCTTCAGTTTGGTTAATTTGTTTAATTTTAATATTTTCAACGAGTGGTAGTTTAAATCTCCCCCCGAAATTTGAACGATCGGGTTTTTCGACATGTCGAAATAATCCAAAGTGTATGGAACTGTTGGTATCAATTTGAACATATTGTCGGCCAAAGATAACTTTCTCAAGTTTTCGGCCCTCTCGAAGTACATAAAATGGAGGTCCTCGATTTGGAGTCCGTTGAGTCTCAGATTTGTAATTCGGAGAGGCATCCGTATGGGTAGGTCGAAAAGATCATTGGAACTCGTGAGCAGTGGTCCAAAAAAATTGTAACTTAGATCCAACTCTTTCAAATCGGTTAAAGCAAAAAATATATCATCTGGTAAAGTAGAGAGACTGTTGCGACTCAAGTCTAAAGTGGTTAGATTGCCCAATCCTCTGAAAATGTTGGAATTGACGAATCTTTCAATTTTATTGTTGTTCAACTTTAGCTTCGTCAAATTCGGAACTCCAAGAAAAAAGTCTGGAGAAATATGCGTAATCAAGTTGTTCGATAATTTTAGCGTTGTCAACGCGTCACTTTGGAATGAATTCGCTTCCGATGATAAGGTGTCGATAAAATTATACGATAGATCCAATTCTTCCACATTTAACAGTTGGTTATCTCGAGGATAATCGTTTATATTGAGTCTCGAACAATCGGCTGTAAAAATTAAACTATTTCCGTCTAATTTGTGACCACAAGAGCAAAGATTTGCTGATTTTCTGAACGAACAGAGATTTTCTCCGGCACTGTTTTCAAAAACACCGAAGCACACAAAAATAGTCACCAATAATAACCAAATTTCGGTATTTTAC
Organism: Lycocerus yunnanus; assembly: GCA_036346125.1. NCBI lineage: Eukaryota > Metazoa > Arthropoda > Insecta > Coleoptera > Cantharidae > Lycocerus > Lycocerus yunnanus. The sequence goes on from JARFIX010000051.1 coordinate 1,760,683, forward strand.
CATATAATCGCATTACGCTCCCTTCGCACTTAATATAATAGTAATTAAATTATTTGGTTGATAAGACGATAAAGGTTTGATATTTGTACGGTTATCATAAAAAGATAAGTTTGTAAATACTGAGTAATTAATTGAATTAATCAGAAGGCGATATTACTAAAATTTAAGATTTTAACCATTTGGAAAATGCTGTCCAAAATTTAATAACCATTTCCTTTTTTAACTCGAAATCGGTTACGCTAATCGTAATAATACATGAAAATCAATTTGTAGAGATTTAAATTTTCTATAAAAAATATTCTAAATATTTTTTTGTAGCTATGATGGACTGCGAGATAATAAGGTTTAAAGTTGTGGCGAAAGTTGGGGGGCCCTCAAATCAAAAAATTTGAAAACCGCGCCAAATAAGATGTCGCAGTTATTTTGGCGCTCAAATCGTGTCGCAATTTCATTGCTAATTATTAGCGTATTTATTGGGTCACGAAAAAATATTTAGGAATATAAAATAAATTAATACTTTTTATAATAGGAGAAATTTTAATTCTTGATGAAGTGGTAGTTTCTAGATAAAATTAAATTTCAAACTTGAATAATTTCAAAGAAATTTCTGTTAAAAATTGTAAAAACTGATAAAAACTATTTAAAATGAGTGCATTTTAAATATTGAGATTATTTGAAATTTAGCAGCGCTTCTCCCTCTGGCGAGCAATAGTCAAACTGTGCTGTCCCTGATACTTTTTAAAAAAGGACGCCTAACCAGAATTTTTAAATTTTTAATCGCTTATAAGTTCAAATTAATAATATTCGAATGGGATTTGAAAACGATCGTTAAAATTATCCAAACGATGTCGATCAATCTCAAATTTATACATTTGATTCAAATGCACAGTGTCGGCGCTGGATTTTTTAAAGAGTGGGCAGACATGAACATAGAAAATACTTAATTAGGAAGGGGAAGGCACATTACCCTTTAATCCGCTTTAATCAACATAATAATTACCTGCCGCTCATGTTCAATACATGAAGCTCACAGGAAGGAATTTCCCTCCCCAATGCACAAAATAACAGCGCCCTCTTATTTAAACTAGATCTGTCATTTCCTTTTCTCACATTTTTTAATCTCCACTTCAAAAATTGTTATTTTTTGATAATTTATTAAATAATTAAAGCATAATCGCGGTTGAAGAATGCAGCGTTCTTTCCGAGATTTGAATATTTACCAGGTGAATGTGCACAAATTTTGTTACTTTAAATACGAGCATTACATAAGAATAAATAATAAACTTAAAAATAAGTAAAAAAAATTAACATACGAAAGACAACACGAGAAAAAATTATCGCAGGAAATCGTAACATCCTATATTATGATGTATCACAGAACACAACCGTAAATGGCTTTTATGACAGCTCGTCGCCGCGCAGCGTAAAATAGTTGAACGCGTTCAGTGCATGGAAGATGTCTGACAGGTGAAATAATGGCAGAGATTGAATCGGAACGAATAAATAATAGGGTTGAAAATATGAAAATGATAGCTGGTGGTCCACGGGTAGTTACAATTAAAAAAAAACCGAAACTGGCTTTGGTTTTAATGTGCGGGGTCAAGTTAGTGAGGGTGGACAATTGAGAAGTATAAATGGGGAACTGTACGCCCCTTTGCAGCACGTAAGTGCCGTTTTGGATCGCGGAGCTGCCGAACAAGCAGGAATTCGTAAAGGAGATCGAATCTTAGAAGTGTAAGTTTTAATTTTAATTCTTAATTTTCTTAAATTCCGATTACCTTAATTACCTTCTCTATTGATTTTTGTTACCCCTTGACAGTTGACAATGATCACAACAGAACCCCCAATTTTGTAATAGCATACCTACCAGAATTATTTGCATATTTGTGGGTTTTTAAAAAATTCCAACGCCTCATTTCATTCAGAGAAAACAGTTTCATAATAAATTATTTGTTTTTTATTTATTTGTTTGATTGATAACCGAAACGATTTGTTATCTCAAGTACAGTAGTCAAACACATTAGGATTACCAGTAACCGGCACCAATGCTGGAAACATTAATAAATTTATCTTTGTTTTCATTTGTTTAAATTATCGCTTAATGAATGTAAACCGCAGCCGACCAAAGAAGAGCAAGATTAAAATGAGAACCCACTTTGACCTTTTCTATAAAAAGGAAAACAATAATTGCAGCCTTCGAAGATAATCAAATAAAAATTATTGAATTAATTACAATGAATCATGTGAACTTTATAATTGACAATAAAAATTTAAATTAATTTTCCACCGGGCAGCCCACTGAAATGCTTGATCGTGTTTTGTTCTATGAGCATCTATGCATAATGAGCTGGAAGACTGCTGTTTGCGAGAGACTTATTTCTCTTCTCTTCATTGACTCTAAGAGGCCAACGATTAATCTGGTCAAATTTGAACCGATATTTTATTTGGTTATATGAAACTTCAGTTTTTGACAAATCAGGTGTCTCATTTCTATGGGAATATCAACAAAGACAAATAAGGTAACTGAGTGTCCTTTACCGTGAAGATATCTACTTTGAAAATATTTTTTTAATTTATTGTGATTATTGGTTTGAATCCAGAATAACTTTTTTTGAGTGTCTGCGTACTTTGTAAGGCACCTAGAGCTGTTGGCCTACCTGGGTTTATTCAGAGTTCCCACCTGTCTGAAGTATGCGAAAAATTAGGGAATTTAGAATTGCATAAATTTTGTCATGGGATTCAATCGGTTAATTCGACAATAATCTCATTAATCCAGTCCAACGACGCTCACAGTTGGAGCAGTTCATAGTTCTTCTATGGATTGATGTTATGTCTGAAATTGAGGTCCAACTTTTTGCGTTGAAGTCCACGGTGTCAGATTTTGCTGAAGATTAGATCACACAAAATTATTAAGTTCCAAAAAGTCAGGGAAAATTATCACTTTAAATTGGGAAAAACCTGGAAAATTCAACGGGAATCCTGTCGGAGTCTAACCTGGCAAACTATCTTATTGTTAGATCTAAAAAAGCTATGCTCAAAGAACTAATCAAGGTATTGATGGGTGATGAACGTACACTTGTTAAAAATAGGAATTGTAATGTAATCCACAGGAACCCATCTTTATCGTATAATATGACTGATCCAGGCAAGTAAAAAAGCCTTTAGGGGCGAAAATCGCTTACGTTAGTTAACTTGAAACATACATATTATGTAAATACGTGGTTATAATAAAGTTAATTAAACAATAAAAATCAAATTATTCCCATGAGCTTTCAGCAGTGGGTTTTCCTATCATCTTTTTTTATGTTGTAAACAAGAACAGAAATACAGATTTAAAACGTATTGTCATTCGATACGATCTAAAAAATAAATTTTCAGTGTTTAACGAACAACATAATTTCAGTTTTCCTCGATATGAGAAAAGCAACTCCAATATGTTTTATGTTGTTTGAACAAATATATGGCTGTAGATATTGCTTAAACTGTTGATGTTGGTTTTTCTTTCAGATTGTAATACATTTTTAATTATTGTTTAATTCTTTTCGCATTTGTAAAATGGGTTCTGACTTCATCTATTTTTAAGGTACCGTCAAACTAACCTGTTTGTTTTCTTTGGACCATGGGTTTGATTCTCAGTTGCTTTTTCACCATTTTCAGCTCATTTTAATAAATCTCTCGAGCTTTCTCTACAACCTGCACTATTTATACTTATATAAATTACACTAAAAATAATGTAAAATATTAATAATTTCTGTTGTAGAAATGGGGTAAATGTCGAAGGTTCAACCCACAAGCAAGTTGTGGATTTAATCAAATCGGGAGGAGACGTTCTGACCTTGACTGTCATATCCGTCACGCAGCAGGTGGGCAGTTAAATTTGGAGAGCTGAGTTTTGAAAAGTGTGATTTTAGGAAGCCGAAAAGGTTGGAACCATCGGACGATAGCCAAAGTTACCCGTACTTTGATTACAGTGAAAAGAGATCACTTCCCATTAGTATACCTGATTATCACTACAACGAAAGGGGTGGTGAACGTTATGTGTCGTTTAATATATACATGGCCGGTAGGCATCTTTGCTCAAGACGCTATAGAGAATTTGCTCAGTTGCACAACAACCTTAAAAAGGAGTTCATAGGCTTTAATTTTCCAAAATTACCCGGAAAATGGCCTTTCACGTTAAGTGAACAGCAATTGGATTCGAGGAGACGCGGGTTGGAGCAATACTTGGAGAAAGTTTGTGCTGTTCGTGTTATCGCCGAGTCTGACGTAGTACAAGAGTTCCTCACCGACCAGGATGATGATAACAATACTAGTCCGGTTGACTTAAAAGTATTATTACCTGATAGAGAAGTGATAACGGTTTCCTTACGGAAAAGTTCCAATGCTGATGAAGTTTACTCGGCTGTTTGTAAAAAAGTTGATATGAATAAGGAAACCTCGCAATACTTTTATTTATTTGAAATCGTCGAATATAACTTTGGTAAGGCTTTTATTTTTTTAGGTAGAAAATCTTTTTTGCTATCAAAATTTCTTAAAGTAGGTACATCTTTTCTTTATAAGAATAGTACGATAATAAAAGTGAACAATGGCCGATTTATAATCAAATGTTAGTCCTGATTAACTCTCATCAGTTTAATTATTATAGTAATTAATTATATTGTAAATATAACGTAAATATTAACATTTTGCTTAACTCTTATCTATTTTATTGTATGTTATTTTTAATTTATAATACATAATTAAAACGTTTAATCTTTATATTTTCGTATACGGGGTGCTCTGTTTTTACTTATTATAATTGAAACTAAAAGTTTGCAATAATAAAAAATCCACTTCATGAATATTTCAAATAAAAGTAGAACATAACTAAATATTTTGCCATGACTTAATTAACAAATTGTTAACTTTCAGAACGCAAATTACAATCGACTGAATATCCGCACAATTTGTACATACAAAATTATAGTACTGCCACCAGCACCTGCTTGTGTATAAGAAAATGGCTTTTTTCGATATCTAGAGAAATTAGTTTGCTGAAGGACACCCAAGTCACTTCTTATATTTTTTGGCAGGTAATTTTACCCCATTGTTCTTCTACCAAAAATTGACTTGTTAATTTTTTGTATTTGTAGGCAGTAGATGAAGTAAATAGGGGTTACATTCATGCAGGCGAGAGACTTTATCAATTGAAAGCTCTGCAAGATAGCACAAGAGCTGCAGAGTACCTTAGACTTGCGAGGGAATTACCAGGGTATGGAGATGTGGTGTTTCCGCACTGTGCATGTGACTCGAGAAAAGAAGGTCACGTCATCGTTGCCGTGGGAAGTTCTGGGATCAAATTACATGCATGTAGTGAAGACGGTGCTCCAGAGAGTCAGGTCGTGCACCTGCAGTGGGACTGCATACGACAATGGGAAGCCGACGATGAGGGGATGGCGTTTTGTGTTAGGTATAATAGGCCAGATAAAACACCGAGATGGCTCAAAATTTTTTCACCTTACGTAAGTATTGTAATTTGTGGAAATTAAGTAGTTTAAATTACTTCATGTTTACACTTGAATTTTTAGTTTATGTTTATGCTGGACTGTTTCGAAAGAATTTTGGAGGAAAGTAAATGGTTAAATACTACAGAATAAAAACGTATCTATGGATGTGTGTCAACAAAAACAAAGTAATATCACTTAAGCATCATTTTTTCTCTGCACATACACAAAGAATTAAACCACGGATGATAATTTTCTCTCTAAATAATTAATTGATAGGCAAATATCTTACTTGTTCGATAGTCTGACTTAGGCGAATAGTTTCTGTTATATGTTGTAAATAGTACTCATTTTGTCCGATTTTTTTTGTATAAATGTGTATCAGATTAATCTGCAAATAACATTATATTTATTGTTGATTCAATATTAAAATTTTAAACAAATTTAGATGAAATTCGATTATTTTATTGTGATAGCGCATTAGGAAATGTTATTAAAATTAGTAAATTATTAATTATTATTGAGTAGTCGCTTTAAAATTAAAGAAATTAATTACTGTTTCTTTTATTTTTCCTCGTATAATTTTATATTTGATGTTTTAAAAATATATAATTTTTTATTTATTGTTTTTATTCATGTATCCTATTAGTGAGATTGGTAAGGGAATAAATATTTTACAACTGGCTGCCAGCATAAAATTTGGCACACTGAGAAATTCATTGGAGGTCAAGGTGCTGCTGACCCGACCCATTTTTTACACGTCTATGGGTTGTGTTCTTCATTAAATCTTGAATATTGGTAAATTTGTGATGGATACCTAAAAATTTTCTACAGTAATGTTATAGTTAGCTTATATAATTGTATGTGTATTAGTATTCTTTTAATGTACTTTGCCCAAGGGGCACCCAAAAGGTCAAATTATTGTTATTATTGTATGTTCCCAACTTCTTAAAAAATTGCAGCTGAAAACATGCTGGCCACTTGGTTTAGAATTTTGGATTCAAAATAGTTTAGATTGTTTAACCTTATTTGACTCCCAGGAACAAAGAAACTCACTTTTACCTATTTTCAGGAGCGCAATTTGAAAGTTTAAAAATTCAACAATTTGAATTTGAACAAAATTTGAATTTGAACAAAATGAATTTGAACAAAAAATAAAACAATTATTTTACTTTTAGATTAAATCCTTGAAAATTTTTAAACTTTCAAATTGCGCTCCTGAAAAATAGGTAAAAGTGAGTTACGGCTTTGTTCCTTTGGGGGTGTCGATTTGTTTCTGTTTGGGCCTCTTAAATTTCCAGATATTGAGGAAAACAAATTTTACAGATCCGTAGCAGGGTTTATGAGATTCTCAGTTTAAAAAAAATTTCAAGTGAGTAAATGCATTTGTATGAATCCCAATTTAGTGGATTCATATATTGTGGTGAGGCATTTAGACAAGTACTCCAAAATGTTTCTTGTAAAATACAGCAAATTAATTTATTTAACATTTTCAGATCATGATTTTTCATTCTTGCATCTCCTAGGTGTGACTTGACTATTTGTCACCAAATGATGTTTTGCTTGACCAACTGTTTTCCAGTCCTCTTCAGTTATTGAATCCAGTGCTTTCTTGTCCAATGTGGTTAGACTGTTTTCCTTTTTAGAACCAGTGCTGTCTCTTGTCAATTGTTGAGATGTTTTCAGTTTTGTAGAAGGGCGTTAAATGTAATGTTGAACGTAGCTCACTCAATTTTTAGTTAGCACCGCTGGCTGAAATATCGTCTGGAATGTGAAACTGGTTCAGTCCAACTGCTTAAATTGTAGCCTACAGTTTTCTTTTCATAAAAAAAAGCAAGACTCAAGTTATTGGTATTTTATAGATTTTATCATGGAACTTTTCTGCTCAAACCATTTTGTGGTTTGAGGATTTAGTTTCAGTGGTCAGTTAATTTCTCACTATCTTAAGTTACCCTTAACATATTCTGCTGTCTTTCCGAGTATGGTAATGTTTTCCATCTACCGGTAAATAAGTGGTCATCCCTCATTTAAATTCACCAAGATATTGGATTTAATTTTTTATAAAGTTATGCAAATTCACTCTTAAAAGACTTTGTAGCGATTTTTGAGCCACTATAGGACGTTTTTGCTTGATCTACGTGTTTTCCTAGTTCTGTTATGGAATACATTATTTCCAATGGGGTCAACATTACCTTAACATTATTTTACGTTTTTATATTGTAATCGGTATTATTTTTGATCCCAAAAATTTGAAAACGACCACTTTTTTGACTATTTCCCATACAATGGAACGAGCAAATTGTCCTACTGCGGTTACATTTTATCATAAGAGTGAATAATTATACCACGACTTGGCAACGCTGAAAATTTGTAAGAAATTCATTTTTTCGACTGTTTCTAATGAATTTCGGCGAGAAAATTAAGTAGAATTTAAGACTTTATAAATTGTAAACAGTAATCATTTTCTCATTGACTCTAAAGTAATTTGACAACATTTGTGCAGGTGCTGTGCAGATTTAATCGTCATCTCCTGTGCTACTTATGACCTTGCAACTGTAGTATGCACTTCTATAAATATAAAAACAGGAATAACAAAAAACAGATTTATTACAGAAATATCGCAACATAATTATGATATAATAGGTAAATAGAAGCAGCTACCAATATATAACAATACAAGTTACGTAGTAAAACTTATTTTGTAAACTTAAATATTATGAAAAATATAAATAAAAAAATATTGCCATAAAAATAAATTGCTTATATTATGACCGCTTTTATAAATATTTGTAAATGATTGGTAGGTGTCAAATTCCACGCAACTGACCATTATTATCACTTTATTATTCCAAATAACAACTTCTTATTCGTCGGTTAAGTATTCCGACATTTCCAATGCATTTGAACTAAGCTCTGTTGTTATAAACAAGCTCGGTACCCGCCAGAGCTGGAATACATCAGCCTCTACACTTTTTTCCATATTTTGCAGATTCATTACTTCTTCTTTCAATTTTGTTTGCCTCTCGTTTAAAGAATGTAACTGTCGTTGTAATGCAAGATTGGAAGCTTTTGACACTTGCGTTTTAACTTTTAACATTTTAATCTCCCTTTCTCGCTCTGAAAGTAAAACAAATCAGTTTTTATAAATTGCAGAATCGTAGAGTAAATGACTAACTTGAAACAGCCGAAATTAAATTTGCCACCGATTCTGCTACGCTCGGTGATTCTTTAATATCACTAAAATCTGAAGCTTCATCCAAATTCACTTCTTTCACTGAGCTAGCAGATAATAACGGTTGAAGTTGTGCAAAGTGCTTCGACCCCAATTCGCTTCTCATATCACCCATAACAGCCTGAATGTGTTGACGACCTTGTAAATGTTCCCGCTTGTTGTGTAAATTATGAAACCATTGATCACATGTGCGACAATACAATTCTTCGTTGTCTTCGTCCTGTAAATCACATACAAATTTAAATTAAGAGTGGCTGATTAACGAAGTTCATCCTTCTGTTATTTTACTGAAACATCAACAATGAAATTTTACAGGGCATTGTATGAATTTTAAATTCAGAAATATAATAAATTAGATTGAAGAATTGGTGTAGAGTGATTGTAACAGTTAAGATTCGCACAATGGAAATGCAAATTCATTGGGGCTCAAATAATGCTCAATTGTTTGACATCTATTTTATTCTAAAGTTTTACCGGAGTGGAGGGTTTGAGAGCCTCCCTCTCCAAATATATCTGATAGGCAACTGCATTCCTTGAAGCAAATCTTGGAGAAGTAGTTTTTTTAAAGTAAAAACAAGAATATCAAAACATTCAGCTTAATGCCTAAAGAATACGGAATTCCACCAGTTCTTCAAGAAAACTTGGTGTTGGTTAGAAGTTTCAACATATATATAGGGACTTACTGTTTAACGTGAAATCCTAACCACATTTTGAGGACGTTTTACTAAGCAGATTACACCTCGATGGTTTTGAATTGCTTTCCGAAAGGGGAGATGGTCAGAATAAAATTCATATTTCAACCAGGTATTTAGTATTAGTAATCAACACCATTAACCGCCTATTTACTTGCAAAATCACGTAGACTGGGGAATAGCATAATTTGGAGTGGCCGGTTTAGTCCAGCCAGTTCAGCGAGGTTGATTCACCACATCCCTTTCCCCTCAATGCTAATTAAGCACTTAAATGCTTTGGCACAAGAATTCGTTTTTGAAGAGTTATAATTTATAACAACTGTCATCGCATTTTTGGGTGTTAACTTCATTCCTGATTTTCAGAAAGTAAAGCACTTTCCTTTTTTGCAATTTTAAACCGCTGGTAAAGAGGGTAAAATAAACATAAAGAGGTTGCTCCAATAACATTAAATTGTAAATAAGGGTACAGGAATAAAACAAGGTATGTCCATTTTTGCAAAATGGAACTGAATCCATTTCTTGCCTCTATGTAGCTCTTTCTACATGTAAATACCAAAAATAAAACTAGGATGTCCACAAATTTAACGTTGAAAATATAGTATACTTAAACTATAGAAGTTAAGATTAAAATTGATTTCTCAATATTTACTTTTTGACATACCTTTTTATGAACTCAAATAATACGTCTGTATGACTGTAATAACTATCCAATTGTTATTGTGAAATACATCCAGGAAATTGGATATTTTTCTCAAAATAAGGGTTGGTACTTTTATCAAATTTAATAATGATATTAATATCAAACTTAATAATAAACCAAATTAGATGTAAATTTCAAATAAAATTATGTTTAAACATTGTACTGAATATTTTTTTCTATGACCTTTACCTTTGGAACAAATCGCAAAAAACATAAGGTGAAATTGAACTTTTACAGAGATGAAAAAACAATAAATACTTAAAAGATCGTATGTTGACTAATTTTCCAAGTCAAATGGAAAGTGATTTAACGTTCAATAACTTCCCTATTTTTGACCCCGTGAAGCTTTTGACCCTCTGCAGAATAATTGACAGATACCTGATACCTTGAAAAATTTATTTATAATTGCTTCAAAATCCTACTTTTGCAAATGAGAAAGTCAGAACGTCTCTTAAAAACTATTGTTTTTTTACGACAAATAAATTTGTAAAAAAAGCTTACGTCTATATCGTCCGTTGCATCCATATCACTCTCGGATAATACGTTATTCTGCACCCTCTTCTTCCTCTTTTTAGCTAAATACAATTGATATGCACCAGATTCACGATAAACCTTCAACTCGTCCCGATACCTCCTTTTGTCTTCTTCGGCCCGTTTCAAATAAGGTTCCTTCTCCTCCAAACTCAAACTCGACCATTTGTTACCAATTATTTTAGTAATTTCATGAAAAACCAGTTGACTTCCCTTGAATTGCTTTCTCATATCGTTCAAATAGAGATTGTAACCGTAGCCGGCGCCTTTGGTGGTAAATGCAACAACTCAGGCTTTCTTTTGCGACCTTTAGGCCATCCACCCCTCCTCTTGGTTGGCTGTTTCGCCCCATCCAATAAATCTTTCTTTCCATTCTTTACCACTCCACTATTATCGGAATCAGACTTACTTGATCCTACTTTATCATATACCAAAGGTTCAATAAACTTTTGATCCAAAATCAAAGCGGGGTTGGTCATCAACGCGCTGCAATCGCTAGTGGGATCATCGCTATCGATTGGGGTGTCAGACGAGAAAGGTGGTTGAGAAAACAAAAAAAAATCCTCATCGCTGTCCTTGCATAGCTGTTGATTAACGATCAACTGCTCGGCTACCGATTCAAAATCTTCATCGGATAAGTTTATATTAGTAGGAAGGGTATCCCAATTTATGCAAAAAATTCTAAAATATGAGGCGATGAAAATGTTTAGCAAAAACAAACCGTAAAATGAAATACAAACCCTTTATTTGTCGTCAGCAGCAGTTCATCGGATAAAAACTCATCTTCTTTCGTTCTGTGTTCGATATTCATATTAAAATTTGTAAAAATAATAAAACTAGAAATTTGTAATTTATTACATATTTTCAAAAATAAAAATTATTATCTAACCAAATGTTTCAAGGCTTGAGAAATCACATAATTTTTTAACACGTCGCGATTGACTCGTGGGTGGGTTTTAAATTAGAATAATGGTTAAGTGTTATTAATTATACAACAATTAAGTTAGTGGAAATTAAACAATAAGAAAATTGACACTTCGATTTTAGGTTAGGTTGCTAACATGTACCATGAGGTAAAGTTGCGTTCACGTTCGACAGAATCTTCTTTTATGTTTTGAACGAAAAATTTTCAGTTTAGTCTATGAGCTGCTTTTCGACTTAAAACCTTGATTTTATATTGCAAAATTGGCTTACCGCAAAATTAATGCATCTATTACTTACAAAATAAATAAGGTGAAATATCAAAAATATTTTTTGAAAGTATCTAAATACTTAACGGACGCGGAGTGGCTATTTTTTTGTTCGTCTGTATTTAATTTAAAAGCATTTTCCGGTTTTTACAGTTTTTTTGGGACTTGCCATAACTTCCTATTTTCAGTTAACCTCTACCCCTATTATGGACGCCTATGTATGTTTTATAAACGTGCACAGAATTTGAACTTCAACAAGGTGATGGCGCCACCGGACATTTTCAAATTTAAAACAATGGAAGAGAATAAAACAAAAATTTAATTGTTTTTATCAATTACAGTTCGCAGTGTAAAGTCCGAGATATCCTTTGGCGTGTAACTAAAATGGAAGTGAAAATTTGGAAACAATCAAACATAAATTTCCAATTTGGAAACTTCAATGAATGGAATGTTATTAGTTAGAGAACTTGTAGTTAAATTGACGAGATAACCAATCAATTAGATGATGGATTTATTTTTTTGTTGTCGTCTGATTGGTTATTTCATATTAGACTGTCGCTAACTAATGGAAAACTATGAATGAGGAAAGGAGATGCATCATGAAATTGTACAATTTGTTTACGATGCCGAAAAATAATATAAAGATATTGATAGATACACCAAACCTTAAAATAAAAAGTTGTTTGTTAAAAAAATATATTTAAAACAGTTTTTTTATAATCGCCGAAGATATGCAGCCTACAATTTCGAATAACAATGACGTGCTATTACAATAAAACTTGCAACTAGAAGACTGTACCATGAAGAATTCGTTTCAAAAGAAAACAGTAATTCAAGGATATCAATTAGTACGTCTATGATCAAAAACCATAACAATATTTTCATAGTAAGTTTAACTGCTTGAACTAATAAACCTCGCTCATTATTCACATGTTGTGGTACGATGTCATTAGGTATTTGAATCCTACAAGCAGGACAAGTAGGATTTAATTTTATCCATCGAAAAAAACATTTTTCACAGAACTGATGTTTACAAACTGGCGCTGTTGCAATCTTTCGATAACTTAAACTATTATAGCAGATGTAACACTCGTTGTCTTCTTCAATCGCCCGTGTTTCTACCTTTAAGCTATCCATTATTTAGTTTCTTGAGAATAAAACACGTGTTTCTTCGTCTTCCAACGTACGGCTTCTTATCTATGCGTACGCTATTGTACCATGCGTACGCGTGGTAGTCAAATCTACTAGTGCAGTCAATTGCAATGCTTCCAAATTTACCGCAGATGGCATTGTAGAAAGATACCTTTTCAGCAGCCAGTAAATTTACCTGCTACCATCCCAATGAATGAGTTTTGCAATGCACGTAATTTGCGCCAGTGGTGGGTTTTACTTTATCATATTATGTAATATGAGAAAGTATTGTTTTCGTGCAGAAAAAAATTTGAGATTTTGATGGATTTACACTTTTGAGGTCCCTGAGTAAAATAAGACCATTTCCAAAAATGTCTGTGTGAGTGTGATGGTGTGTCTGTGTGTGTGGTTAAATTTTGTGTGCGACCTACAGCAAAACTAATAGGAACTAGAAATAGGAATAATAGGATCAAAATTTTCAAACAATTTTGAATTTTGTATCCTTATATTGAGACTTAGAACTGATTAGATTTTTGGCTAAAATTGATTCACGGGAACTATTTTTTTTTTTTTAAATTTTATTATTTAATATTAGTTTTAATTAATATTTCAAAACTAATAAGAATTTCAAAACAAAATTTAGAATTTAGCATACTTATGTTGAGATTTATAACTGATTAAATTTTAGTTAAAATTGTTTTATGGAAACTATTGTTTTTTTTTTTTTAAGTTTTATTATTCAATATTAGTCTTTATTTAATATTTTAAAAACTAACAGAATTTTCAAAACCAAATTTGATATTTCTTATCTTTATAGCTGGAGTTAAAATTATTTAAATTTTGGTTAAAATTTGTTCATGGAAACTATTTTTTTAAATTTTTAAATCTTATTATTTAATATTAGTTTTAATTAATATTTCGAAAAGTAATACAATTTCTAAACTAAATTTAGGTTTTCATATTTAATCGATATTTAGAACTGATTAAATTTTAGTTAAAATTTGTTTATAAAAACTATTGTTTTTATTATTTTAAATTTTATTATTTAATATTAGCCTTTATTTAATATTTTTTATTAAATTTACTTTAAAATTTAAAAAAGTACATAAGGCATGTCGATGTCGTGCCAATAAAATTTTAAGCCATTGCGACCATCTAAATTAAATTTTCGTCAGAAAAATAATTTTAGATCATTCATGTACCCAAGTTTGATGGTTTCTTGCAAATTCCAATATTGCTGCTGTTGATAATTTCGTTTTTCTTTCGACGATGTTGAGTACGGCCCTGCTATTTTGAAATTTTTGTTGCTAATGTGTTGTAAAAGATATCTACTAGTTAGATTTACAGTGACTTATCACCTCATCTATATTTCCTTGTTCAAATTATAATTCAGGTCGACTATGTTTGTATTTTTCGCATTTTTAAAAATTTCTAAAATTTATTTATAATTTTTAATTTCTCCAAATTCAAATTTTGTCGCTGCTATTACTAATTTAGTTTTAATGTACTACCCTTTTCAGGTAATTTGAAACGGTAAAGAAGCAGGAAAGAAAATTGAAAAAATAAAGTGAAAAAAATCTAAAGTTTACGACATGTTTTACACAAAAACTAATAAGTAAGAAATTGTGTATTATCAAAAATACAAACCTTTGAACCAGTGATTTTAATGCCACAGTTTTGTATTTATTTTTTTTTAAATTTTAGTGATAAAATAAAACATACAAATTATTAGCTCCTTGAGATTGTAAAATAACCTGGATTAAAATATAACAAACATTATTTTAGAATCTTTTCTAGTGCCTAATAGCAAGAAATACTCTAATTAGTTTGGAAATCCAAATTATTATCTTTTGTTCCGAAAGTAACTTTTAAAAATATCACTAATAAGCGAAATAGTCAATTATGAGTTTTCAACAGAAAGTTACACGAGTGCACGGGTGAGGCCTGTCAGGACATTTGATTTTTTCAAGTAATGGTGCCATAAATATGTTTTAAAATTTGATCATAATATGTCTTTTACATTTCTGAGAGGTATAGAAATGGTCGCAACAAAAAAATTTTCTATAAAAGTTATAGCGATATTTGTATGTTGCATGGACTGACAGGCCTCACCCGTGCACTGGAGGGTTAAGAAACTATAACGACGAAGATTTTATTGCTAGGTTGTTTCGAATGGAAAGTGAATTTTGTGCTTATTTAGATAATCCTGTTTAATAACCGTAACGATACAAGAAAGGGAACATTGTTTTGTTTCAAATGGCATATTCACAACGTCGAACCATCTCTACGAATCCATGTTGAGATTTGTGTAACCAATACCGACAATGGCTAAAACACAAGGACAGTTTAGGCCTGTCAGGACATTTGATTTTTTCAAGTAATGGTGCCATAAATATGTTTTAAAATTTGATCATAATATGTCTTTTACATTTCTGAGAGGTATAGAAATGGTCGCAACAAAAAAATTTTCTATAAAAGTTATAGCGATATTTGTATGTTGCATGGACTGACAGGCCTCACCCGTGCACTGGAGGGTTAAGAAACTATAACGACGAAGATTTTATTGCTAGGTTGTTTCGAATGGAAAGTGAATTTTGTGCTTATTTAGATAATCCTGTTTAATAACCGTAACGATACAAGAAAGGGAACATTGTTTTGTTTCAAATGGCATATTCACAACGTCGAACCATCTCTACGAATCCATGTTGGAGATTTGTGTAACCAATACCGACAATGGCTAAAACACAAGGACAGTTTACCAACATACGGTGCCGCGATCTTATCGGAAGATGCGTCGGAAGTATTAATGGTGTAATCAAGTGTATGCAGCGGTCGGTGGGGTTCTCCGAAAGGAAAAATAGATACTCGGGAAAAATCCACTCTGTTGTGCAATTCGTGAAGTGCTGGAGGAAGTAGGATTCGATATTTTATCGAATACGAGGGTTCCAAATCTAAACCCTCCGTTCGATTATACGTAATCGAAGATGTGCCTAAAAATACCCCATTTAAATTCATGTGCGACAAGGAAATTCAACAAATACAATGGAAACTGATTGATCACCTTGACAGCCGTGGAGGTCCATTTAAAATTAGCACAACTTTCAAGTTTTTAATTGGCAAGCTTAAAGATGTCAAAAGATATACTGTTAAAAGGCGCAACAAAACAAAATAAGGTCGTTTTCGTCCTTCGGACCATCAACTTGATGGTATTCTCTTAAGTTTGCTAACGATCTTTTGATGGTTTTTAAAAATTTAAAAAAAATCTAATTTTTTCTTTTTTTCTCCACAGTTATTCTATTTGAAGTGGTCCACCTTTTTAAGAGTAAATTTTTCTGATAAATTTCGTCAAATGGACAGCTAAAAAAATTCATTATTTTTAAAACGTCTAATTTTAGAATATAATGTCGTTTCCATCCGTAATATACATATAGCCGGATTGGTTGCCATTTTCGAAGATTGCTAAATAACCATGGAACTTCTTCAAGCCGATTTTATACTTGTCTAAACCGTTTCGTTACAATTGAGTATATTTTTTCCAGCCGTGTCTATTCCAATCCTGGAGAAGATTATATCACAATTTCTCTTAAGCACTCGGTTCGAATCCGGGTGCTTATAAGAACTTGATTTATGAATGTCACCCTCGGAAGACAACGGCAACCATGGAGGTGTTATCTGCTAACCAGCCAGCATTTTCAAAAATTAAACGTACTTAACATATTTGAATTATTGTTATTTATTTATTTTTTAATTATTTTATTTTTTATATATATTTGTTTATTTATTTTATTTATTTATTGTATATTGTTTCTCATGTTTGTTATTTTTTAATACTTTTTAGTACATTTGCTAAAACTAAAGCTCCAGTTCAAAGGTGAATCCAATCAAAGTTCATGGAGGGGTTATTTAATTTTTGGCAATAAAATTCAGGAGAACCCCTTATTTTTAATTAACAGGGGAGAAGTATATAGGGGTGAGGAGTAAAATTAAGATGTTAACTATGCTTTGAAACCGAAGGGTTAACCGCTGGTGAAGTTTTTGTACACATCTCATGAAGTACATGACATCTCATGTGAAGTACATGAAGTATTTCGTGGAACATCCTCCAGTGTCTCTACAACGGAAAATCTTCAATTTACTTCTGATAAAAATAAACTACTCGATCCGGGGGTCTGGGGTGTGGAACACCCTCCAGTGCTCTCAACAGGAGATCTTCAGTTTACTTCTGATAAAAATAAACTATTCAATCCGGGGGTCTGGGGGTGTGGAACACCCTCCAGTGCCTAAATTAGAATGAAGAACATTGCAGAACTCCCAGACCAAGTAGTTTACTTTTTATCAGAAGTAAACTGAAGATCTCCCGTTGCAGAGGCACTGGAGGGTGTTCCACACTCCCCAGACTCCCCGGTTTAAATAATTTATTTTTATTAAAAGTAAATTAAATATTTAAGCATATCTCAAGTTTATAAGAGTTTATAAGTTTATAAGAGTTTATAAGTACATATATAAGAGTAATTATAAATTCCTGAATTATATGAAGTACAAGTATGCAGAATTATCATGAATTATGTGAAGTGTGAAGTTAATTGTACACGATTTCCTCTAGCGGTTGACCCCTCGTTTGAAACGATTAATTTTTTGTTTCTCTCATTTAAGTAAGAAATTTAATAATTACCTTCGCCGTAGGCGAAAATTTTTAAGTTTTCATAGAAAAATTGTTTTAAATTAATAAGTTTTTAATATTCTTACTGATTTTATAAGAATTTAATTCATTTTATTAAAAATTAAAATTGTTTGATAATGAAACCATTATGTATAAAGTAGAGTTTAGCAAATTTTAGAAAATCCAACTTTTGTACTTACGATTAGTTTAGAAATACTTTGAAACAGGAGTGCACTCAGAAATTTGTGGTATGGAGATTTAATGACTAAAAACAAAAATGTAATATCTAATGGCTTAGCTCCACCCTCTCCGCAGGTATACTTCTGTTTTGGAAATATATTTTCTAAATCTAACTTACTAAATTCCAATAACTTGGAATAGTATGGACAAGCAGATTGTAAATTTGTCTAAAATATAGTTGTGGAGGATAATTACATTTTGCAGTTCAAAACATATTCAATGTATTTTATGTCTAAATCGGAGAAAGGTTACTTGTCTGGCAAAAAACAAAAATTGCAAGTGAACCAAAATATTGTTGCTATAATCCAACAATTTTAGAATTTAGCTATGCATTGGTAAAGCATGTGGAATAACATACTATGTACTTTTGATTTGGGATACCGTCCTGGCGGATTACTGTTTTTTTGTAATGCCAGTTTGGCTGGCACATTATCTCGAGCGCCCTTCCGAATGGCTTACTTTAATTATCTCTTAAGAGCAGTATATTTTAAGTATCAAATTTGCGATTATTACAAATCATAATGAAATGATAATTCTATTTGACAATTAGTGAATATTTTTCCCACACTTATTTATTAAGTCCATTATATTATGTGTACACTTATATTTCGCGCTTAAGATACTCGTCAGATGGACATGGATTGAAAATTGAAGTGTTAATAAGTAAATAGTTATAGAAAAATTACTTTTTTAAACGAGGTGTCAATAAATTAAATATATTTGACGTTGATTACAAAATTATATTTTACCGATTTACTAGATAGTTAATAAAATTTATTTGACCTGAAAGCGATTATTTTAAACCAAAACGTGTATTTTTAAGAAAAACAAAATCTTCCAATTTCACTGCCCATTATCTCGAAACAATTTCGATCGCAACAAAGTGGCAGACGCACCTTGGTGCATCAATAACTATTTTGAAAAATGTCAAGAAATTTATATGAAATTACGCAGACTTTGCACTAACCACGTGACGTATTACTATATGCGCACCAATTACCAAAATGGAATTTGCAGCTCTTATATGATTGGTTCAAGACACGTTATTGCGCAGAATATCACTAACCACGTGACGTCGTGGCAAGAATTACCAAAATAGAACTCAGATATATCATACCTTTTATTGGTATTTGGATCGGTTGGTCGGAACCCTTCCTTCGAATAAGGAATAAAATAGATTACAAGGAGGACAAGAAAAGCTCACTGATAAGCACTACGATGACGCTAGTATAAAATTATTCAGTGGTCACAAATAATAACAAAACATCTTTAATAACGGGGTTGTTATTTTCGATACAATTCACTTATGTATATTTGGCTAATCTTTAGGCAGTGGCGGTTCGTGGCTTTTCCAATTGAAAAAGTTAATTATAATGGTATTGTAGTGTATCCCGATCCTATCACAAAAATGAGAATCTACTGATCCGTTAATTGGGTAATTGGATAACACATGAAAAAGTGGAAATAGGACAAATAAAATTGATTTTCAAAAATCTGTGATAAAATGGTCGAAGTGAACCAAAAAGCATATACATAGTAGGTAACAGAATATCTTAAAAGCTTGAAATCTACATATTATGTAAATATGATGTCTTCAGTTAGTCCAAAACTGTGCCAATAATACATAAATTAAATAAGCCTTGAATTATAATAGAACGTAAATGGATGTTTATGCGTTGTCTCAATCATTCTTGTAATGACAAAATCTGGCGCCGACTCTGACTAACGAACATGGAGAAACCGTTCAACTCAAATGCAAAATTTCTATATCACCGAAGAAGACAAATTTACGACGGAAGTAACTTTCTCTCGGAAGAATTTTCTCGAGTGCCCTTCCGAATGGATTACTCTGCATCCTGTTGGGGTGGTCCTAAAGTAAGAGGTAGAGAAAGAATACTTCTTCGATTGTGCGCCTGTCTGTCCTTAGATCGCGCTACGCCACTGCATGGCAGGCAAGAATCTTAAAATTGAAACGAATTTACATAATGTATACTATTTTTCTGTTCGGGTGTAGACGTGTCACCCCGTACACAATTTGAACTAAAGAGCGTCGTAGAGGATTTCGGCAAGAATATTGGAAGATTAAAAAAAAATTAATTTTTGATAATTAACGCAGTAACTTTGCAAAGAATGTTTATTGAAATTCAAAGAAGGATTTGAAAAATTTAATTGTGGTATGTAATCAGTATGACGACTGTGTTAAGCATGCGTTGGAATTCAACTTGCGCGTTTATTCAAATGTGGCGGGAATGACCCCTCTACTGTTACCAAAATAATCACATCATTGTTGCAAAGCTCTTGACGAAGGGAACGTAGAATTGCATTTTGAAAACTAATTAAACGTTACGGGAGTTTACAAAATTTGGTTTGTTTTATATTAGTGTGCTTTGATAAGGGTGTGCTTTATTTTTTGGATATTTTTTTACCCGACACAACATTGGATTCGATTTAATGGATAGAGAAAATTGCATCGCAAGCGATAAGATTAAGAAAGAAAATTCAGATGAAGACATTCATGTGAGTTTATTTTACTATTTAAAATTGAAGGGCCACGGGGATGGCGAGAGAAACATTATTGGGCGATTGAGAAATGCAAAAAATGTTTGATTAGAATTCTTCGTACTGGGTGTGTGTTTTATATTAAGCGCGGATCTAAACAGAAATGCGAAATTTAAAACTGTAACTCGATATGGAGTATCATATCGCAGATGGCTGAAAGCTGATATCCATCAGGAGGCATGTAAATACAAGTTATGTATACTGCGCAGAGAACTTGGGTTAATTTCGTCAGATGCTATATTTGAGCATTTCGATGTAAATAAACTTTGCAACACAAATTTTAGTAAATTACAAAGAGTTAATTTGGAAAAAAAATGCTGCAAGTGTCAAGGTTGTGCAAAGTAACTTTTCCGCACGAGGGGGTGAGGTGAGTCGTGCATGTTGCGTTTGAAAATTTTGAATTTGGAGACGCCGAAGGTGAAAAAAAAATAATTAGTTCAAGTTGCCCAGTTGTCTGTTCTTCCATTAGGTCAAAAATTAATTATCGAGTTGGTTCTATATACACCAACTCGTGTAGTAGTACTTCCAATATCTTTGGTAAATAAAGATATCGAATAACTTTTCTGATTATTTGCGGATGTTTTTTAAACGAGAACTTTCTCGACAAAAGATATAATACGAATATTTTGAAATTAAAATATTGAAGTACCTATGCAGACATACTGGTGTCACCTTGGCCACCCTCCTAAAATTTGAGCCTGTTGTAAATATTCATTACATAGGTCGGGATGAACAAAGTAAACAGACACTAAACGGTGTTCATTTTCAAAACGTTTCTAATTATACGCACAACAAGCTTTTGCTTTCAGAAATTTATCAATGCAGATTTTAGAACGAACGGCATTATCAAAAAAACGTCTCGCACTATTATTTCGTACGATATAAATAGGGGCAATTATTGCGTTTCCTGTCTTCTCTTAATAATAATTAAAATGGAAAGGATATCGAATGCAAGCTGCTCCGTCGAAAATTTAAAAAGTTAAAATCGTCGTCAAGCGTACTTTGCAGATTCGCCTCGTACGTTTGTACAACTCCATCAATTAGCAAATTAACTTGACTATAAAAACACATTCATAATAAATTTATTTTGTAATTTAATAGCGAGTCGGTATAAAATTTGCGAATATTGTTTTACTGGGGATAAAATGGTTACGTAATGCGATATTCCGTATAAGAAATTATGAAATATGAAAAGTGAAGGAAGGCTTAATAATATATGTGTTGTTGAGCTTATGGAGATGCTATCGGTTACAGAAACTGCAAAAGCCAGTGAAGAGTTGATCATAAAATATACTCGATACACGATCTCTCGACTCCGGTTACTTCAGCCTTCATGTTCTGAAGTAAAGCTCGTATAACTACCCTATTAATAACTTCATAATTATTAAAATCTCATTTGAACTTTCTAAATAAAAAATATCGGCTAGAAATCGACATTTTTTAAATATTTTCGAGTCGACTCAAAATGTACTAGCTGCCTCACAACACACATTTCGTGTGTGAAGGCCTTACTATCGATCTCAAACATGTTTTACAATACCAATAATTTCTCCAATTTCCGAACAGTTTCCAATGGTAAAGAGGGAAAATGTTGCCAAAATTTTTTTTGCTTAGTTCAAAATCATTTGCAGACGAATCAATTTATCTGGAAACGAGGAAGTTGATAATCGACGTGGGTAATCGTTTTTCAATACGGAGAAATTCATCGTTTCATGATTATTACTCATAAAATATCTTTGTTTAATTTGTAATCTTGAACACCTGATCTTTTAGGAATTTGCTGAGACTGCAATGAATGAGCTTCTCGGATGGTATGGTTATGGTGGAACAAGAGACGAATCGAAAATGCCACGTTCCTGTCAGTCACAGCAGGAAAGCAATAGTTCGGAGCCGGAATCTCCAAAATCTTCAGGTGAAAATTTTTTTTTTGCACAACTTAAAATTATGTAAAAGCGTAAACAGAATTAAATTTCAAAACAATAAAGAAAAAACACGCGTCTCGATGAAAACGATACCCAAGTTGTAAATTTTAGGAAATTCTGTATTGTAGATTTTACCGGGGGATTTGGCCGAATGTAAGATAATCTCGCCAGCTATTTTTGGATGTGTAATATTAGCTCACGCGTGGCCAATAGGACCTACCTCGTTTCATTTTACATATTAACTTTTAACCTTACATCACAAAAACATACCAAATTTTATCATTTTTGCGCGTCTATTTATAATGAGGCGAATTTAGAAAATTTGACCAAAAATAAAACCAGAAGCAAATTAAAAATTTTAGCAAATTGTAGTTTCGTTTTAAGTTGAACGGTAAAATTAGTAACCCGTTGACGTCATGTAATGTATAAATCTATTGACCTGAAAACACGATTTTATATTATACAGCGATCTGAAATTAAAAGTGAATTAGGCAATTTTTGATTGTTTTTCGGTTGGATAAAAAGAAATGCGAAATATTTTCTTCACGAGAAAACCGTATCTACACACGAGTTTCCCTTTGAAATGTCAAGTGACCTTGAAATGCAACGAACAATACAGTGTGCGTAAAAAGTATTTGCCCACCGAAAGATTTGAAGTGTTCTCATTCCTTCCGGCAATAAAATTAATTTACATATTTTGTGTTTTCATAATATCTTCATCCTTCGATGACGATAGCCCCAGTTTTAAAATACTTACTACTCCTCCATATGTGGCGTGCATGCGAAATATTATGACATAGGGGTCCTAAAGTTTAATAGTGGGTTCCAAACCATGTTTTAATATAATTAGGAAAGCAGTTGTCTAATATAAAGACTATAAGTCAATCACGGCTAAAATAAAATCCTTATTTTGTCCAGGATCAAACAGCGTACCTCGGCATTAGCAGTCAACGACCAGCGCTTTTGACAAGGACATCATTTTTTATGTAATACTTTTTTTTCAACTTTCAAAATTTAATCGAGATCAACTCGAAGTAAAAATACAAACTAATAAGAATATTTTTTCGGACGGCGCATCGACTTTGGCTACTACCCAACCTAGCCCACGCCTAGCGCCGCCACTGCGTTAACGCGCCCTTCCAAATTAAAACCATATATTTGACGAGTACTTTGTTACATATCATTGAACTCGTCTCAACCTCCTTTTTTACAAAACAAAAATATATTAAATGTAGGAAGTACTACATATTTAACAAATTTTCAAACTTTTTCTTGATTGAAATTCAGTTCACAGGGAAAATTATGATTCAATATTTTACACGATAATCTTTTATTTTTTCTATTTGTAATATTTCAATATCCAATTATGGAAGAGCATTAAAATTGTTTTATAAATATGTAATTACAACATGTATTATGTTACAATAATTTTACGTTTACTTTTACAACAAATAGAATGCGTTGGTGTATAAAATATAAAATATCCTAGTTAACTATGAATACCTACTCCTTCTAAAATTTAGTTGCTCCGGAGGATGAAACTGGATACTTACAAAAAATGTGATCATTATTATTAACAGGTTTTCATTTAACAAATGATCGTAATTATTCGAAAAACATTAATCAGTATAGCATTACATTACACAATTATTAAAAGAGTATTCAAATTACACGAGCTATAGATAATAATTATTACCGTACTAGCTGAATTATCCTACAAAATTTATTTTCTGCATTTTTAACCTCTTTATTTTTTCAGAAGGGTGCGAATGGTGCGGAAAGCCCGTAGACGAAATCAAGTGCTTATTAGCGTCTGGTGCTAGCTTTTGTTCCGAATTATGTTTTTCGCAATCCAGAAGAGCAAATTTTAAGAAAAATAAAACCTGCGATTGGTGTAGACACGTACGACACACCGTATCTTACGTAGACTTTCAAGTAAGTGACTTCCTTATCGCAGATCCGATTAAAATTTATAATTTTTCAGGATGGTGCATCGCAATTACAGTTTTGCTCCGATAAATGTTTAAATCAATACAAAATGCACATATTTTGTCGAGAAACGAGAGCTCACCTGGAGATGCATCCACATCTTCCAGAAGATGCGACTTCGGTGGGCGGACTCATCACACCCGACTTGTGGTTACGAAATTGTAAATCACCCGACCGTAACAGTCACTCGCCCTCAATTTCACCTCAAATTGTAGATAACTTACCACAATCGTCTCCGCTTCCCCTTATCAGAGTTGCACATCCTTCCAAAATTATGGCAAGCAGTAAGGGGAAGGAATCTCCAGACTTGGTCAAAAAACAAAGAATTCAAAGAAGAAACAGAAAACGGAGTGCTACCACAACATCGTGCATGCCCACGACCAAATCGCCATCTCTAAACGATTTCCCTCAAGACTTACGCGTACGTCACACTCCACCTTTAAACGGTATCGACCCTTTTAAATTTCGAGACGAACATAGAAACGAAAAACATTTCCCCAACAGCTTTCGTGGCCAGTTCTACAAACCTCCCGAAATAAATCCAAAATTTTTCTCCAATCTTCCACCACAACCACCCCCGCCGCTACAAACCCATTCTAGTTTACTCCCTCCCGTCACAGTCTTAGTTCCGTATCCTGTCATAATTCCACTTCCGTTACCGATTCCAATTCCTATACCGATCCCGAACGACGGTAAATTCAAAATAAAGGAAACAAAAAGCGTGGAAGTTCAGGTTGATGAAAATACAAGAGAAGAGGAAAATGATTCACAGAACGCGACAGTATTACAAGAAGAAGAAAAATTAATCACAAAATCCGTTAGAAAACGAAAACGAATAACGGTGGATTCAAAATTAAAATTGGGTTCATCGAAAAGTAAAAAGTCTGTGCCTGTTTAAATTGTTAATTTAAAGTATTAAAGTATTAATGTGTTTAGTACCTATAGAACAATGTCAATTTGTTTAGAAAAATTAGATTATAAAGCATTTATGAAAATATATAAATTCTTATATTGTGTTTAAAAAATTTAATTTTATCTCCAGAAATGCTTTTCAAATAAAACGTGAGAGGCCGCTCGCCTGAAAAACAGATTGCGTCTTTTCTCGAAACGGGATGCTGGAGTTTATAGAAAATCTATCCAGGTGTCGCATCTTATATGAAAAAGAAGTTTTAAATTTTTTATTTTGTTTTTAATATTTTTTGGTGTTCTAAATAATAATTCCTGCACAAGTTTTAATTGTCATTTGTAATTGCTTCTTTTAGTTTTAAAATTTTCTTTTTATAAAAATTATTATAACATCAATTTCCACTTGAACGTAGCTTCCTTAATTACATCGCAAACTTCAGTAAACATTTTAATGGGCAACGAATTCCAATTTTTATAATTCCAATACTTTCCGAACACGAAAATTTAACACGAAAATGTTTCTTTTCAATCAAAATTTTGTAGAGCAAAAAATATGATTACATTATTTTAGAAGTGAAATGGCAATGTGCAATGATGACAATTCAGCATGGATGCATTCTCTTAGTGGTACGCAGGAAATTGGAGGATGTACTTGAACAGTTCTTACTTTTATTGAATTTATTCCGAGAAGTAGAATTACAGTGTGAGCAGTCATCCTAGATTCAATAATACGGCCACTGAAGCTTGCTGATATCTGTAACAACAAGCATTTGTTATTTGTATATTTAATTTCACTACAGGCATTGCCTTTTTATTATCAAGTTATTATGAATTATTGGAATTGAGTACTATAATTTACTTCATCTTATGAATTTTAGCAATGCAAATCACACAGTACCTCCAATTGACTATTCAATCTCTGGAGTCTTGCATGCGGTCATTCACGGAAAAATTATGGGTAATTTTTTAAATTTATACACATTCATACTTATTTATTTATTTTTCCAGAATTCTGAATTTTACTGACGTTCAAAAAGAAAGAGAAGAACTGTGTTAGTTGACGCCACAATCCATGGACCATATACTCTTCGGTTGCAGTTGAAACTAAGCATGCTGAACAAGATATCTATTTAAACTAATCTACAATATCAAAAACATAAAAATCACTACAACATTGAAGTTTTTTCAACATAATTTGTATTATAAATTTGTAAACTTTTGTACATATTGTTTAATAAATAGCATTATAAAAAGCTATTTGACTTTTAATGAGATTTAAAAGCGCAAACATTCGTACTGACTCCCAAAAAGATATTAAGCCAGTTTTGAGCGACATTCAGACGTTTGAAAAAGCTCCAGAAGCGATTCCTGAGCTCTACAAGCTCCAGTGCGTCGATTCATGTAATAAAACGGGCAAAAAAGAATTTAACATTTTTAAGTGCAATCCCAAAGAAATAATTCACGGGGAAAAGCTATTTTAGTTATTATGAAGCTTTAAAGCGAAAGCATTAGGATTTACTTCCAAAGCGATGTTCAGCTAATTTTGGGCAATTTTCCGACGTTTGCGACAGCCCAAAAAGCGTTTTCTGAGTTCCACAAGTTCCAGTGCGTCGATTTATGCAATAAAACTGTCCAGGAAAATTTTAGCATTTTTGGAAAAAATCCAAAGGTTAACCCCTTTGAAATTTTGTCCTTTTTTGTAGTCAAAAAATAAAAGTTGAAATATACTCACTTTTCTTATTGCTGCGAATGCATTGCGATGGTATAAGTGGAATCCCATAGAAATAATTCACGGGGAAAAGCTATTTTAGTTATTATGAAGCTTTAAAGCGAAAACATTAGGTTTTACTTCCAAAGCGATGTTCAGCTAATTTTTGGGGAATTTTCCGACGTTTGCGACAGCCCAAAAAGCGTTTTCTGAGTTCCACAAGTTCCAGTGCGTCGATTTATGCAATAAAACTGTCCAGGAAAATTTTAGCATTTTTGGAAAAAATCCAAAGGTTAACCCTTTGAAATTTTGTCCTTTTTGTAGTCAAAAAATAAAAGTTGAAATATACTCACTTTTCTTATTGCTGCGAGTGCATTGCGATGGTATAAGTGGAATCCCATAGAAATAATTCACGGGGAAAAGCTATTTTAGTTATTATGAAGCTTTAAAGCGAAAACATTAGGTTTACTTCAAAGCGATGTTCAGCTAATTTTGGGCAATTTTCCGACGTTTGCGACAGCCCAAAAAGCGTTTTCTGAGTTCCACAAGTTCCAGTGCGTCGATTTATGCAATAAAACTGTCCAGGAAAATTTTAGCATTTTTGGAAAAAATCCAAAGGTTAACCCCTTTGAAATTTTTGTCCTTTTTTGTAGTCAAAAAATAAAAGTTGAAATATACTCACTTTTCTTATTGCTGCGAGTGCATTGCGATGGTATAAGTGGAATCCCATAGAAATAATTCACGGGAAAAGCTATTTTAGTTATTATGAAGCTTTAAAGCGAAAGCATTAGGATTTACTTCCAAAGCGATGTTCAGCTAATTTTGGGCAATTTTCCGACGTTTGCGACAGCCCAAAAAGCGTTTTCTGAGTTCCACAAGTTCCAGTGCGTCGATTTATGCAATAAAACTGTCCAGGAAAATTTTAGCATTTTTGGAAAAATCCAAAGGTTAACCCTTTGAAATTTTATCCTTTTGTAGTCAAAAATAAAAGTTGAAATATACTCACTTTTCTTATTGCTGCGAGTGCATTGCGATGGTATAAGTGCAAACCCATAGAAATAATTCACGGGGGAAAAACTATTTTAGTTATTATGAAGCTTTAAAGCGAAAGCATTAGGATTTACTTCCAAAGCGATGTTCAGCTAATTTTGGGCAATTTTCCGACGTTTGCGACAGCCCAAAAAGCGTTTTCTGAGTTCCACAAGTTCCAGTGCGTCGATTTATGCAATAAAACTGTCCAGGAAAATTTTAGCATTTTGGAAAAATCCAAAGGTTAACCCTTTGAAATTTTATCCTTTTGTAGTCAAAAATAAAAGTTGAAATATACTCACTTTTCTTATTGCTGCGAGTGCATTGCGATGGTATAAGTGGAATCCCATAGAAATAATTCACGGGAAAAGCTATTTTAGTTATTATGAAGCTTTAAAGCGAAAACATTAGGTTTTACTTCAAAGCGATGTTCAGCTAATTTTGGGCAATTTTCCGACGTTTGCGACAGCCCAAAAAGCGTTTTCTGAGTTCCACAAGTTCCAGTGCGTCGATTTATGCAATAAAACTGTCCAGGAAAATTTTAGCATTTTGGAAAAATCCAAAGGTTAACCCCTTTGAAATTTTTGTCCTTTTTTGTAGTCAAAAAATAAAAGTTGAAATATACTCACTTTTCTTATTGCTGCGAGTGCATTGCGATGGTATAAGTGGAATCCCATAGAAATAATTCACGGGGAAAAGCTATTTTAGTTATTATGAAGCTTTAAAGCGAAAGCATTAGGATTTACTTCCAAAGCGATGTTCAGCTAATTTTGGGCAATTTTCCGACGTTTGCGACAGCCCAAAAAGCGTTTTCTGAGTTCCACAAGTTCCAGTGCGTCGATTTATGCAATAAAACTGTCCAGGAAAATTTTAGCATTTTGAAAAAATCCAAAGGTTAACCCCTTTGAAATTTTTGTCCTTTTTTGTAGTCAAAAAATAAAAGTTGAAATATACTCACTTTTCTTATTGCTGCGAGTGCATTGCGATGGTATAAGTGGAATCCCATAGAAATAATTCACGGGAAAAGCTATTTTAGTTATTATGAAGCTTTAAAGCGAAAACATTAGGTTTACTTCAAAGCGATGTTCAGCTAATTTTGGGCAATTTTCCGACGTTTGCGACAGCCCAAAAAGCGTTTTCTGAGTTCCACAAGTTCCAGTGCGTCGATTTATGCAATAAAACTGTCCAGGAAAATTTTAGCATTTTGGAAAAATCAAAGGTTAACCCTTTGAAATTTTATCCTTTTGTAGTCAAAAATAAAAGTTGAAATATACTCACTTTTCTTATTGCTGCGAGTGCATTGCGATGGTATAAGTGGAATCCCATAGAAATAATTCACGGGAAAAGCTATTTTAGTTATTATGAAGCTTTAAAGCGAAAGCATTAGGATTTACTTCCAAAGCGATGTTCAGCTAATTTTGGGCAATTTTCCGACGTTTGCGACAGCCCAAAAAGCGTTTTCTGAGTTCCACAAGTTCCAGTGCGTCGATTTATGCAATAAAACTGTCCAGGAAAATTTTAGCATTTTGGAAAAAAACCAAAGGTTAACCCTTTGAAATTTATCCTTTTGTAGTCAAAAATAAAAGTTGAAATATACTCACTTTTCTTATTGCTGCGAGTGCATTGCGATGGTATAAGTGCAAACCCATAGAAATAATTCACGGGAAAAGCTATTTTAGTTATTATGAAGCTTTAAAGCGAAAACATTAGGTTTACTTCAAAGCGATGTTCAGCTAATTTTGGGCAATTTTCCGACGTTTGCGACAGCCCAAAAAGCGTTTTCTGAGTTCCACAAGTTCCAGTGCGTCGATTTATGCAATAAAACTGTCCAGGAAAATTTTAGCATTTTTGGAAAAAATCCAAAGGTTAACCCTTTGAAATTTTATCCTTTTTGTAGTCAAAAATAAAAGTTGAAATATACTCACTTTTCTTATTGCTGCGAGTGCATTGCGATGGTATAAGTGCAAACCCATAGAAATAATTCACGGGAAAAGCTATTTTAGTTATTATGAAGCTTTAAAGCGAAAACATTAGGTTTACTTCCAAAGCGATGTTCAGCTAATTTTGGGCAATTTTCCGACGTTTGCGACAGCCCAAAAAGCGTTTTCTGAGTTCCACAAGTTCCAGTGCGTCGATTTATGCAATAAAACTGTCCAAGAAAATTTTAGCATTTTGGAAAAATCCAAAGGTTAACCCTTTGAAATTTTTATCCTTTTTGTAGTCAAAAATAAAAGTTGAAATATACTCACTTTTCTTATTGCTGCGAGTGCATTGCGATGGTATAAGTGCAAACCCATAGAAATAATTCACGGGAAAAGCTATTTTAGTTATTATGAAGCTTTAAAGCGAAAACATTAGGTTTTACTTCCAAAGCGATGTTCAGCTAATTTTGGGCAATTTTCCGACGTTTGCGACAGCCCAAAAAGCGTTTTCTGAGTTCCACAAGTTCCAGTGCGTCGATTTATGCAATAAAACTGGCCAAGAAAATTT